>CM067506.1:3743073-4154036 GCA_034509495.1 Acestrorhynchus altus | reverse complement strand
GAGAGAGAGAGAGAGAGAGAGAGAGAGAGAGAGAGAGAGAGAGAGAGAGAGAGAGAGAGGAGGAGAGTAATTGAGCTAAAACGAACTGCGATGTCACCAATTAGCTTGAGGAGTGGGCGAGGAGTGTGAGCACACTTTAATTATAACCACTTTTCTTGCTCACTTAGAAGAGCTCTTGGAAAGGGGAGAGGGAGCAACTCCAAAAATCATTCTTCAAAGGAAATATTCTAAATGAGCTATTCCAAGCTAATGAGGGACCAGTGCAGAACGTCCGTCCATTCGGATGAAACTGTTCCTGTGTGTAAACGCAGTGGCTCTTTTCTATTGTTTGTTACCTCTTAATCGCAGCTGTTGGTGGTGCTAACGAGTGCAGGGTAAATTGCGCCCGAAAGTAAAAGAAGCAAAAGGACTCGCTGCTCAAAACCAGGAGAGTAATCAAAAGAAAAGACATGTCCTCTACCTTTTCCAAGGTTGTACCCAGCTTCTACTTTTTTTTATTAATATTTTTTTAATCTGCTGTGTCAGCGAAACATAAAGGCTACACACGTTTTAAGAACTGGTCAGTACAGTGAAAGGCAAATTCAACTGGTTAATATGACCAATGACTTAAGTTTAAGACTGCATGGCTGGTATGGATAGTCCAGGCCTGTCCAGGGTGTCTGAGTGTGGAAGAAAGCTCTAACCATCTCCTAAATGTCTCCTTCATAGTGGAGGCCTGAGTAGTATATATACTGCTGTCATTTCAGATGCCCCAATCTGAAGTTCTGCAACCTACCACAAACCTCACCCAGATGCACTATTCCAACAGGACACCCGCCCACATACGGCTGCTATATCAAGAGCTCGTATCTCCAGATCTGTCTAAATGTATGGAATGCTATTGGAGCCTCTGTCAACACTCAACCATTACTGCTGAATATTCAAGCTGCATGGGATGGATCATCACAGGACACCATTAGGAACCTCTACAACTCCATGCAGAGACGTCTCGCAAGTTGCGTTAAACCCGGTGACGTACTGAGAGACACGACTTATGTGTGTAGAGAACAATACATATCAGTTCTGCGTCAGTTCTTCACTGAGTCATAACTGACCCATTTCTACTGGCAGCCTTACAGCCATGCCATAACAGTGCCTACACCATGTTTGACAGAAGTTGGGTGCTTGCGATCATAAACCTCTGCTATTTCCTCTCCCTTCAAGTGACTGTTGGTTCCATCTGTCCAAAATACAATGTTCTTGTCTACAAGGACAAAACTGTGATTATTAACAGTTAATGGTGTGATAACATTTGAGCCTGTGGTTAATGTTAATGGTTAATGTTATACTTTCATCTCCTTCAGTAACTGAAATCCTGCACATTTGAATGCTTCATTTAAAATCCACCAGGATGGTGTCCAGAGGACATTGTGTGACCATCCAAATGCATCAGGTCCAGACTTTACATAGCACATCAAACGTAAAAAGCAATGACATCTGACTACTAAGCAAAAATATTAACCCACATGTTTAGAACTTTCCAATTTCCATTATATTGCTCTTTCTTCTAAATGCTCGGAGCCATCTGTTTAGAAACCATGTGGATACATGCAGATGTAGCTTCTTCATGCAGACCCCAACTGTGCAAATGCAGACATGCTCAATCTGTACAAATAGAGCATGCATAATTTACAACAGCAAAATGAAAAGAGCTCAAAAATGCACTGTGTGAAATCTGACGTATCTGTCTTACCATGTTGTGCTACACAAGAGAGGAAATGCCACACTCGAATCATACAGTGTTGTACATATTTCATATACAGCCGTTCGTATTGTAGTTGATAATATTTGTGAAGGCCTGGTCAAAGGCATTTAAATATGAACAAATGAATTCTAACTTGAAGGAGCTGGAGCAGTTTTGCCTTGAGGAAGGGGCAAAAATCCCAGCTTATCCAAAGTGACTTGCAGGCGTAATTGCCACAGAAGGTATATTGCTACAACGTATAAATGGAATGACACAATCCCTGAAATATACCTCACACTGCTCTAAATCTAGATGGTTTTTCAATTATACCCAGCTCCACTGCAAAACCTAGGGGTTGTGTTCGACACAGATCTTTCACTTAATACTCATATCAGTAACTAAAGTAAAAACTGGCTTCTTTCATTTACATAATATTGCCACTTTCCCACAAAAATGCTGAGATATTGGCGCATGCCCTCATAACCTCAAGGCTGGATTATTGCAATGCCCTTCTGGCTGGTAGTTCAGGAAAATCATTGCACAAGCTCCAATTAGTCCAAAATGCAGCTGCTAGAGTCTCACCAGAGCTAAGAAATGGGATCACATTAGTCCTGTTCTCTCATCCCTAACAGCTACCTGTTAAATTCCACATAAAATACTGATTAATGCATACAATTTGCTCAATGGTTTAGGCCGAAAATATCTTCAAGAACCTCTTAAAGCATACAACCTATCACGGTCGAGGTGCCTCCATCCCTCTTTACCATGCACTGTGATGCCCCTGTCCTGACTGATCTACCCCAATGTCACCCAACCCTTCAGCCCTCTGATGCTGTCTCCTTCGGGATCCTTGCCCTGGCTTACTCATCCCACATTAGAGACTCCACTGCCAGCGTATGACTGTTTAACCTGCTGGACGTCCATATCAACACTGTATCCTGCACCCACTCGCATTCTCTCATAACTCATGCTCACCCTGGCCTGCTCTCACTATTCACTATAGTTCTCATTATCTCACTCCTTTTAATGCTTTATGGCTGTGCCATCTGCTGTGGACCTGGTTTCCCCTTTCGAACCTTGGTTCCTCTCAAGGTTTCTTCCTCTTTTTCCTGCCACTGCCACACACCGGTTTGCTCAATTGAGGCTTGGACAATGACTTCATTGTAAAAAGCACTATATAGATCAATTCTGATTAACTGATTGATTGAATACGCTCGCAGGGTAGTGTAAACTCACTCTTTAAAAGCCTAACTCTACAGCTTTATGGTGCATTGAAGCATTCCAGCTTAATGTGTTCCTAAAATTTTAATTTCAAGTGCACCTGCCCTTTATGGTCCAGCCGCTTAAGGTCCCTTATGGTCAGAAATATACCCCCATATAAACTGTTACAGAGCGTCACATGTACAGTTCAGCTTGATAAGTAATTATATGTTTGATTTGTGAATATATTATTAATAATTTATTAATTAAGTTTTATTAGTAAAACTGTCTGATGGGGCGTGCACAGGCAGTGCATGGTCAGTACCAAAGGTGATATATGATGAAACTATGTCCACTTGCAGACATAAAGTCTGTGTGATGAGGGCAGCTGTGGGGAGCAGTGATGGTGGAATCAGTGTAGGATTTCACTGACCTCACCCCTCGTCCACCTGCTTGGAAATCAGCTCATAGGAGGGAGCAGTGGACACAGTAATGAACAGATGATATTAGCAGGGAAGGGAGAGGCAGAGGAATGATCTAGTACTGTAGGTCCATGAATTCCCACAGCATGTGTCATAGTTTTTTGCAGGCTTGTGACACACGATGAGTAATAATTACACTGTTACTGGAGGACTTTGATCCTTTTACTGCATATAGATAGATAGATAGATAGATAGATAGATAGATAGATAGATAGATAGATAGATAGATAGATAGATAGATAGATAGATAGATAGATAGATAGATAGACATGAAAGCATGTGATCTGCCATACATACATGAGGAACATAATCATTCATCAGAAAAAGAGGCAAATATTTTTGTTTTCCTCAATAACCCAATGTCTGGGCCAGTGATGTCATTAGCCCCGCCCCCATTATAGTTCCTTTCTTTTGATTCATTATTTTGTTTCTGATGCAGGGCACTAATCACACATATACAGCTGTGTGAAAAAGTTAGGACACCCCATGAACAATTACTTTTTAAACATATTTAAATATTTTCTTGTGTGTACAGAGCTTCAGGTCACAGGGTTAAGCTCAGGACTAGCCATTCCAAAACACGCATCTGATTTACAGTGTGGTGTGTGTCGTCTCTTCATTTTGAGGTCAGGGACTGCTGCCCTTACATTCTCCTGTAAAACGAGCCCCCTTTGAATTCACTTTGACCTTAAAGGTCCCAAAGTGTCCAAACCAACCCCTGAACCACGATGCTTCCTCCACCATGCTTTACAGTTCTTAAAGCATCAATGTTTAACTGCAGACAGTAGACGGTTACACATTTCCTGCACTGCTGCATGCACATAATACCAACAATTTGTCAAGTTGGCTGTGCAACAAGCTCACGTTTCCCTAAAGCACCAAACGCAATGGAACATATTTTATCCTTCTGAGGCTGAAGGCTCCAGGCCTACCTCATTTTATTTACCATTTTCTACTGCATCCTCCAGAGGGATTGACTTGTGCACATGAGGAGTGCAGTAACTCTGCAGAGATGTTCCTGGGAGGAATCGACACAACCCATGGTGCACTGTGGACTGACTGAATATTCTCTAAACAGTAATAATCCAGCGAGGGACTCTCATTTATATGCCAGGGAGGAGAAGAAAACTGTGCATGCATATATATATATATATAAGAATATCTGTTAGTCTTATTCAAATATTATAGGTCCAATAAGTAACAAAAAAAAGATCAACTGTGAAATTATGCAGTAAGAAAGAGCATAGCAAAACTGAAACCCAACAGCAGCCAGGAAACACAAATATGAGTCTTCTAATTAAAAGGCTCCGATCTGTGGATTCTATACATTAAAGGCACACTTTCAAAGCAAAGACATAAATTTGATGCACAAAAAGAGAACATTCTTTAAAAGCAATTTGCAGCTACTTGTACATTTGCTCCAGTGGATCCTAAGTGTTGTGACATTCTGGTGAAGAGATTTCTTCTGCTATTTTTATCATCCTCCACTTTCTTACCACCCCATTACGTTACGATTCCAGCAAATAAAAGGGTGCTTAAATCTGCAGTCCAAAACTTACTGTATGTTAAAAAAAAAAGCAACTTTAAATGGATCATTTGAGCAGAATGCTCCATGGTCTGGAATAGCATCGCGAGAGCCCCAGCCGGGCTGCACTGCCAGCCTCTGTAACATTTCCTGCAGTGCCTCACGGAAAAGTGCCTGCTGACATGGGTGGAGTGTTCAGAGACAAGCCGGTGGCAAATCCATCAGTCTGACAGCCAAAGAGTCGAGGGAGACAGACTGACACAGTCACAGCTACATCCAGACACACTCACTCTGTTACACAATGGCAGGTGTTAAAGGAGAGGTTTTTTTAAGGAAAAGAAAGTCGGGCAGTTCAGAACTGGCAGAAAGTTCCTGGTTGATTCACTTTGTTCTACATCTGAACATATATCAGTTATCAGTTATCTGTAATAAGCCTCGAAATGGGTTGATTTTGTAGTAAATGTTCATTTAAACCAAGCTGGACCACACTCAAGACGCTGGCATGACGGGGCAAACTTTGGGTAAATGGGGGATTGATGAGGTCACTGATCCAGATATTCAGTTGTTAAATAAAAAAACGAGAAGGGAGGGGCTGCTTCATTCCTTCCTTTGCTCACGCAGTGTTCAAATTTCAGAATAAAAGTCCTGAGATTGTATGCATCAGCTTAATGATCACCAACATAATAAAGGACATTCAGGATGTTTTCTTCTTTATCTGGACCACAATCATGTATTTTGAAGAACTTATTATCATAAATATCCTGGTCAATCTTAAATGAAATGTAATTCCATTCAATTTTTACATTTTCAGCGGTAAAGCATGAAAGATGAGAACGTGTTTAGTCCTTATAAGCAACAAAACACACAATCAATGTAGGTGCAAGTACATTTTTGATCCAAACTAATCAAATTCATACAAAGTATTTCAATTATCTTAATTTTTACATCTCAAATGAGGATGTAATTTGAGGAGCGTAGGATCTCCTGAAAGTAAAAAATATGGCATGTTCGACTGTCTATAAATAGCTTTCTATTAATGAAAAATCACTATGAACAGCAAATTAGCCTTGGATTCTAAAG
Source organism: Acestrorhynchus altus (assembly GCA_034509495.1). Classification (NCBI taxonomy): domain Eukaryota; kingdom Metazoa; phylum Chordata; class Actinopteri; order Characiformes; family Acestrorhynchidae; genus Acestrorhynchus; species Acestrorhynchus altus. The sequence goes on along the minus strand of CM067506.1, from coordinate 4,148,026 downwards.
AAAAGCAGTTTAACCAGGCAAATAACCATTTAAAGGTTCATTGGGTTCTCCTGGTTTATACAGAACTGCCTCTTTTTAATAGTGCAAGCCAACAATATTGATACTACATAATATTGATACTACTTGTTAAGGAAAGGGGACGTGCACACGGCTCGCAGTGGAAATGTGAAGCACTCAGGAGAGAAGGTTGAAAGAGGAGCATGAAATTGGTCTGAGGAGAGAAGAACAGAGAGAACCTTCTATATTACCCTCCCTTCTCCCAGTGCCACAGTGTATCACATCAGACCAGCCTTCAGCCTGCAGGAGACTACACCAAACATTATAGCCCTATTGCATGACACTTCAGCTCCCATACACATCAACCCACAAACACCACCCCCCTTACACACACACACACACACACACACACACACACACACACACACACACACACACACACACAAATGTACCTGCAAAACCAACTGCATGACTGGAAAGCATTCTAATTCCCACATAACCCATTAAACCTGGAACTGCCCAAAAGTCTGAAAATCAAAAATGTAATCCATAGGCCAACTTTGGAAATTTTTCATTTGACGTACTTTTATTCATTCAAAAATGTATCCAAGTATTCATAGGAGACAGTCACACATACCAGATATTGTTACTTTCAGTATATCCTAGTTTTTTAATTTGTCTTCATTTGTTTTGGTCAAAAATTTACCTCATAACTCCGGATCAGAGTGACCTCACACCACTCAATTAGCCACCGAACACTCCTGAGCGAATGGCACTAGGCCTCACGTTTCTTTAGTTTGATTCTCTTTCCTTTTGCTGTGTTTATGTATTCTCCGTCTATCAGTATGCACCGGAAAAGAACCTGCACCCTCCTCTCTTATCCTCCAGGATCACGTATGACTTGAAACGTACACAGAAAATCAATCTGAGACAGACAAAACACAAGAAAACTCATTCCAGACAGGACACTATGAGTCAAACATGATTTCTACTTAAATATACGTTTTGCTGACAGTCCATCCCCGCACCAATCACAGGACAGGCTGTTTCATCTCGGAGATGCACTTTCACTTATCCTCGAGCGACCTGCTTTACACTGGCTTGACAGCATGTGTGACGAGTATGAATCCATATGCATGTTCTGAGCAGATAATACTGACCTGTAACTGTAAACCCATTGGCCAGTGCTGATACTAATAACTAATCAATCAGTCAATCAATCAATCAATCAATCAATCAATCAATCAATTATTTAATGCAAGTTTCTTCTAGGAGCAACACTGATCAACCATAATATTATGACAACCTGACCAATAACATGCATTGCCTATCAGCCCCACTCACACTGAGCACTTTGCAGTTCTATAATCACAGACTGTAGTTCATCTGTTTCTCTGCATACTCTATTCTCCTCCTTTCACCCTGATCTTCAACAGTCAGGATCCCACAGGACCACAGGACCAATGGGTGGTGGGTCATTCTCAGCACTGCCGTGACACTGACATGGTGGTGGTGGTGTTAGTGTGTGTTGCATTAGTCCGAGTGGATCAGTGCTGCTGGAGTGTTTAAACCCCTCAGAGTCACTGCTGGACTGAAAACAGTCCACCATCATGTGAGCACTGATGAAGGACTAGAGGATGACCAACACAAATTGTGCCTCTGACTTTACTTCTACAAGGAGGAGCAACTAGGTAGGAGGGTCTAATAGAGTGGACAGTGAGTGGACATATTGTTTCAAACCTCCAGCAGCACTGCTGCATCTGATCCACTCGTACCAGTGGAACACACACTAACACACCACCACCATTTTGGGGTCACTGTAGTGCTAGGAATGACCCAACACCCACCTGTCAGCTACATTGTAATAAAAGATTTATTACATCAGTCAGTCAGTAATTATCTTGACCGCCAATGTATCATGTATCAAAGTAATTTTTTTGATATGTGTTGAAACAAATATTAGATTGGAAATATATCATCCAGAGTGTCTTTGAGCTGAAAATGGGTTATTTGTAATGAATAGATTGATTATTATATTTTAATAATAAGTTATTTAAGAGAGTGGTCCAAATAAAATAATACAAACCCTAAATATCCTTTATTATTTTTATTTACATGTGCATCAATATTATCAATTCTCTAGACCTTTATTCTGAAATTTGAACACTGTGAGCCAGAGACCCCCTGTCTATGGGTGACATCATCAGCCTCGCCCCCTCTCTTTGATCAGTCGGAGTCTGCATGCATGACCGCCATGCTTAGCTGTTGTAGTTCAATATGACGTGTATTGTTTCTGTAGGTTACACTGATCCTGATACATGAAGTCTAGTAAACTGCGGCCAAAATGTGGATCTCAGGTTCTAAGAGATGTTCTTCTGATTGTTGGATAATTTACTGGGTACTGGGTACCATCAGTGAGTTTACCTGCATCAATATAATAAAACTAAATTATAATTATCTACAGAAAATCCAGCATTGGACCCATTTTCTCCCCAAAATATATCTTTTTTCACTGATCACTGATGTATCATTCATCCCTATCTCAGACAAAAAAATGCATTTGGATGTTGCTGAGGTTGTCAAATATTGAATTTAGCAAACTCCATCTAAATGTGCTCGTGGAAATGAGTCGAGCCGAACCTGACTGCCTACAGATTTTAGTGCCTGTGCAGCACAATTCAAAGAGGCCTGATTGACAGCACTAAAATCCTCCCTACTGTTTAGTGACTTCAGCAGTGTACAGGCCTTAAAGGTCAGTTCATGCTACTGGGAACCTCAAGGCAATGACACCATCCTCACTCTGAAATCAGAACATGGTGTCTGTGGCAGAAGATCGCCCGAAGACAGTCAATAAAGTAAGACCAGTTTGGCTCTTTCGCCAGCTTGTCTTTGGAAATAAGTGTGTTTGAGATGACTAACTGTCAGAAACAGTGTCTGCAAGCAAGTCAGCATGGGCCAATTATTATAAAAAAAAAATAAATATATATATATATACAGTTTAAGACAAAGAGAAGTTCACAACTTTGGCTTGTTTTAAAGGATGAAATGAGCTCGACCTAATGCATTATGCATACACACTCATCACGCAAACACACACTTTGGACATGAATAATGTTAATATCAACCTTCTTTTGATATAGTGAAAAATAGATTTAAAATAAAGCATGCATGCCTGAAAAAGGTCACAAAGAACTGGATCAGGTCCATGACGCTGCTGTGCTGGGAGAAGGCAATCTGCAAGAGAAAAGGAAAGACAGCAGTGTAGTCAACGTTGTGGGCATCATTCAGTTGTGCTATTTAATTACAAATTAACAAAAAATATTCATTCAAATTCACACCACCATTCAAACATGAATAGCACTAAAGCCGTTTACATAAAGCCACAGCAGCAGCGCCGCACTCCAACCTGCGGCAGTATTTTTACACTCTGAAAAACATTCATCACATCTGATGTCCTTTTGCGTACGGCTGTTAATGAGCACACCAAGAGCTGCGTCAAATCATTTATATCCCAAAAAATATCAAAAACCATGAGCTGAAAATAGGTTGCTGACTCTTGCTGACTAATCAATAAATGTGTTTATTTTTGCTTATAAGGATTAAAAACACTTCATATCTCAGAAATCCTGTTGGAAATTGATCATCCAGGGTTTCAGCTGAAAATGCAAGAATTTTGATGCGTCATTTTGTGATTAGATTGACAAGGATATGTATAATAATACGTTCTTCAAAATACAACAACACTTTTATTATGATGTTATTTAGAAAATAATGCAGGAGCAAAAAAAAGAGAGCAAACAGCCCTTCCTTGTTTTTCTCTGTAACCCAACTTATTAGCCCCGCCCCCTCTTGCATGAAGGTTGAGCATGTACATGTGGACAGAGCAGTAAACATGCACTGGAAGCTGCTCTGGCATTTAAACTGGGATTTAATTCAACTGGAAATGAGTGAATTGTAGCTGACTTCAGTGCTGGAATACTCACTAATAATCCATCACACAATGATGAGACGTGTTGCTAGAATATGTGTATCATTTTTTTAGTTACTCAGATCCCGAGTTATGTAGCCTAGAATACGGCATGTATCTGCCTGCAAAGTGCAGATCCCAGGTTCTAAGAATGAATGCACTCAGAACATGGTTAGATATGTATTGCAGTTTGTTCTGATATGTGTATCATTTCTGTAGGTTACTCTGATCCTGGGATTTGAACCTGGTTTTAAGAAAATGGTATCATATTGTTAATTACGCTGATCCTTTTAGTTATGAAGCCTAGAATACGGCATGTAACTGTTTGCAAAGTGCAGATCTCAGGTTCTAAGAGTTCATACACTCGTCCTCATGAGGCCAAAAGGTTTGTCATTGTGAGAAATGCAACTGATTCAAGTTTCATGCTCAGTCATGTGGTTTAAGCAAAAAGCAGCCCTATACAACGGTGCCCAGGGAGCAACTGGGGAGTAGCATGACGTGTTCAAGGGCACTTCATTCATGCTTTGCCAGTTCAGGGAATCGAACCAGCAAACAAGCACAAGGCTGGCTCCCTAACCATCAGGCCATCAGTACATTACGTACTGTATCACATTGAATCACATCTAAGAATTTTGAGCACTGTACTGAATGGCTCAGTAGAAATGCTCCATAACTACTTGGAACATCAACTTTCTACATTGACTTCCATTGAAAGTTATGAAGTGTTTTCTCCTTTTCTTACAGTGATCATATTTATAGAAGCTTCAACGTAACACTAATCAACACCTGAGTGGATGGAAGCACCTTCGTGAGAAAATATGAAACATCTCACCTCTCAAGATCATTCAGGAAGCAGGAAGCAAGGCTCTCTAAATGTAGAACACAGTAACCCCGAAAGGCTTTGGCAATGCAAAGCACCATCGTTAATTCATTATAACATTGCGTAACCCGTGTAAACATGCAAAAAGGTAGCTTTAGCAGCTGATGTAATTGTGTAGATTAGTATCTCGCGCTGTCTTATGTAAGGTGTATAGACACGGTGGTCTGTTATGTAAAGCGGTCTTCATTTCTTTGCCACTGCAAAGTGATGAAGCAGAAGGACCGTATGCCATATGCTCCGGCCCATTTTCAGATTAGTTTAGGGACCCGACCAAATGAGCTCAGAATTCAAAGGAGACCACTCTATTCAATTGCTTATGAGAATCCAATACGCAGATCTCACGACTAAAACAATCTGAATCCAAATCTACAGCCCGAACCCTTCCAAAAATAATCAACTCCCTGGTAAAAAAATAAATAAAAATCATATAGAGATTGATTAATAAATGCCAGAGGCTATCAGTGTGATTTACTCCGTTAGAGACGTGATTTTAAACGTGATTTGAAAGTTTACGTTACCCAATCTATTTCCTAATCTGATAGTTCTGAAGCGTTTTTCAACAGCTGCCAAACACAGGAGATTTGAAGCCTCCTACACATGCATTTTAAACTACAGCAAACACACAATCATATGCACTCATTCACACACACACACACACACACACACACACACACACACACACACACACACACACACACACACACACACACACACACACACAGACGACAAATTACAAGTTACTCACAGCCAGTTTTTTAATGAATAATGATTTATTTTCTCAATATGTTGATGGAGTGTGCCGTAATAATGAGCAGTGGAGAAAAAGGCCAACTCTTCAAGCTGGTACAAGGATATATGATATATGGATATAGATAACATTTAATATGTTATCATTTATAAAGTCATTATTCTGAACACACTCATTCTCGGTGTGATGAGATGGTCTTGAGTTCTATTGTCTTGAATTAGGCACCTTACTTTAGAGCAGAAACAAAGGTTTGCTCATATATATATATATATATATATATATATATATATATATATATATATAGTGCATCTAAAAATTACAATATCATTAAAAAGCTCATTCATGATCACAATTTCACTAATAATCCATCACACAATGATGAGATATGCAATGCTAGTATATGTGTATTGTTTCTCTAGTTACTCAGATCCTGAGTTATGAAGCCTAGAATACGGCATGTATCTGCCTGCAAAGTGCAGATCTCAGCTTCTAAGAGTTAATCAGAACATAGTTAGATATGTCTTGTAGTTTGTTCTGATATTTCTGATATTTGTATCATGCCTGTAGATTTTTCTGATCCTGAGATCCTTTGTTGTATTTTGCAGGTGAATCATCAGGGGAACCCAATTATTACAGCGGTGCAGATAGTATGTTGAAATCATTGCTTTGTTTTGTTTTTAAATCATTTCTTGTGGATTTTAAATGTACCTACAGTGCTTTTTTTATTAGAATCCATGACTTTGATTTTGGATTTTCAGTCCTTTTGGTTGAAATGAAGAGCACTGCTCATTAATAAGCAAGAGGTCATTACCATGATTGACCGTTTCTAATGTCACAATTTAAACACCGCTAAACAAAAACAATGAATGTGACACATTTTCCTTCTAACATTTGTTAAAAAGTTCTGGCTTCTGGCACACAGCTGATCCATCCTCTTACTTGTAGTCATGCCAACGCCATAGACAACTGCTTATGGTTGGTTAATCATTTTGCCTGCAGACATTTTTAAAAAATGAGCAGAGGCCTAAAAAAAAAGTTGTATTTTTGCTGCTTGAAGAGCACGTCTGAACAATCAGCCATACATGCAATAATGGACAGATTGTAGAGGCCTTTCTGATCAAAGGCAGAGTAACTTCTATTAGCAGTCACAAATATTGGGTCTGCACCAAATGGAGTACTAAACCGAGCACTCTTCTGGAAAACTGAATGTGAGCATCATTTCCATTACTCCCGTTTGCCCTCTTCACCCCCATCCACAAAGATGCTATGAGCAATTGGTGGAGATTAAAGGTGACTTCCACATGTGGAAAGCATGCTTGTGAATAACAGATGTGCCGTGGAAAATTGAGTAGAAAGAAGCATGAAATGATAGACTTATGGAGCAGAGGGCATGGGGGCTGGAAGGGGGTGTGTGATAGTGGGTTTAGTTCTTAAGTGATTTACTGGCATTTGTGTCTCCAGTGAAACTGGCTGACAATCAAAAAGCCAACAGAGAGAAAAAAAAGTGTTGAGAAAGGCTGATTCCCCTGTCCTGAGGGAAAGGCCATTAGGGAAGTGATCAGGTGGTTGGAGCCTTGTGCGTCTTTTCTTCTCCATTACTGAAGTGCTCAGTCCACCACCACCCCCTCCTTTTATCTTACCCCACTTTCTGCAGCCTTCGCTATGAACAGAATGCTGAGGTTGAACCTAATATTTACAACAGCTACCGTTCTTAGAGGTGCTGCAACAAAGCCTTGGATTCAGTCTTGCATAATAAGAGCACATTACAAAACAATCCAGTCTAATCGAGACTTGTCTCGTCCACTGTCAGTTGTGAGCTGTGAGCTGGTTCCTGGCATTTTCACCACAACAATCTCCAGAGTTACTTAAAATGGCTGTTTCATCTTTACACCTTGACCACTGAGCCACTCTCAGCCCTCGCAAACTCCCTGTTGATGTGAGGGGTCAAGAGAGAATGGTGAGACCTGTTCAAATAACCATATAAAAGCTTTAGGAGGATGAGCTACAACAGCAGAAGACCATGCCAGGTTCCACTTCTGTCAGCCAAGAACAGAATGCTGAGGCTGCAGTGGAATTTTTATTTTTATTTTTATTTCTACTGTCAAGTATTTTGAACTACTTATTAGGATAAATATCCTTGTTAATCTAATCATTATCAGGGAAAGAAATGTAGATGCAAGTACATTTTTGATCAAAACATGGTCAGATTCTTAAAAAACTTGAGTTCTTTTCATTAATAAATCTAAAATGAAGACAGATTTTTGTAGCCTTAGATCTCCTGAAAATGCAATTATCTGGCATGTATATGACAGTTTCCTACAAATACTTTTATCATTTTTTGGTGAATAAAAGTCTGTTCAATTGCAAATAAGCCTATGGTTCTAAGAGTTAGCCCTTAGTGACCAAGCCCTATTGAATGTGTTTTCCCTGTTTTGTTGACATTGCCTATAGTTTTGCAATAACACAGTAGTCATATACCATAACAGTCATACGCCATATTTGTATATCTTTACAGAAGACCTTTGGCTTCACAAATATGTCTTTACTTGAGATGTAAATACTAAAAGAAGTTTAATATCTTCATGAAAGTTTCTATCGAAATGATCAATTTTACTTATTTTTGAATTTAGAGACTTGAAACAAAAATTCACATTAGATCTCTTTTCAATATGGATAGAATTGATACTTTTATTAGATGGCTTATGACAAAATATATGAGTATCAATGAAACATTCACAGACACTTCATTGCACCGTGACGACATCACTATTTTTAGAAACGGTAGGTTCCTTGGTTTCTAACCATATGTGTATTGTATTGGTGTGAGAAGGCATTACTGTGTTATAAAGCTGAGAATTCAAGGTGTGATTTTGTCCTCACTGTGAGGGCACAGGTCTCATGTCCAGTTGTTTTACGGACACCTTTGGGATGTGACGGAGTGGCATTTGTGACCAAAAGGTAGTCAACATCCAACATCAATACTTTACCTCACTGGTGCTCTGGGGGCTGAAAGCAATCAAAGCATCTCAGCAATATTATATATAATTCCCTGATTGATTTCAAAAGAAAGGTTAGATGTCCCACAAACGTTTGGTCATTTAGTAAAACAGTGTGTTTTCAAGCAGCTATACACACATCCTAGTGTTTTCCCAGTGGATATTCACCGCATATCTGCATTGCTCAAACACTAACTTGGACACGGACAGTATCAGTTTACTCTGCACCTGTTCTTGCAGCCCTCCTTGACCAAAAAAAAAGACCGAGATGTTCTACCTCCTGTTGTCTTTGGCCATGCTCAGCATTTCCCTCTCATCCTTGTTGGAGCTTCAGGCCAATAACCCTCACTCAATCTCTCCATTAAAGAGCTCTTTGAGGAAATAAAAGAGCATTACAAGCTTGCTAGCTTGCCGATTTTCGGCGTTCCCGTTTTTCCCTGACCTTGTAGATTGTAGGTTTCAACAGACGACAGACGAATATTTAATGACTTATAGCCCATGATCGATGGCCATACTTAATAAGGCCATGGTGAATTGGTCTATAAAATAGCCCAAGACACTGCTAGAGCTGGACCCTCTGGAGAACCTAACTGAGCAAGCTGCACTCGTAGTAGTTGCGGCTTCATAGTTTATTGGGATGGTGTGAGCACAGACAGCAAGGAGGTTGTTAGCACAAATCATAGTACTCTTTCTGTCTCCTACAGCTCTCTGGCCTGGAATAAATGTTTACATCTATTTAATTACTCACAGCGGCATGTTCTTTACCATCAGGGCTACAACCACAAGTCCTCTGCAGTCAGTGACAACTTATCATCATGCAGGGATGCCGGGCAAAGACTAAAGACTCTGTGTGACTGACGGTGAACGATTGTTTACTGACGAGGTAAATTTGCAGCATAAATAATTGCATGAAAATAACCAGCATTAGATAGATGTTCAGATTTCCCCAGTGAGGACAGTGTTTCCTCAACTTTAAATCACTAAAAATACAAAATAATAGCCAAATGCTTGGATATCCCAGTTAGTACTGGTAAATCAACGGTCAGGACATGGAAATGTCATCATACCACCAAGGCACTGTCTCTACAATGAAAGGTGTCATACGAGAACTCTGCATATGACCAGCTTATATAGACTCAAGACTGTACGTGTACACACGGTATGTGACCAGGAAAAGCCCGTATCACATCCATGTCACTCTGAGTCTTGTTTAGCGAAATCATATCACTTAACTTTGCACCATTAGTCTGTCATTATGGTTAGAGGAACATTGACTGATTTGGCTTTTTACACATCAATACTATTGAAGAAGTACAATATAGACTAAACAAAAAGAACAAAAGAGGTTGAGCATCTGAGATTAAAGCGAAGAAGCCATTATAGGCCAGTTAGAACATATCTCTCAAGAGAAAATACAACAGAGGGAGGCTTTGTTCATTCATTGAACATCAAGTGAATATAAACAATGAAGGGAAGGATGTCTACTTTAAAATAGATGATCAGCAGAAAAAAGTAAACCCAGGTGATCAGTGATGCATTGGTTAGTTGACTTATTCTTCTTATTCCACGTATTTATGTTAATGCTGTTTAACTTTGCAACTCTTTGACCAACAACCTTAAATACATGTGGCATTTTTGATAGACCAGAGGATAACATACCACATGAGAAACAATATGATATTTGATGTAAGTAGATTCATTGAAGTCACTCATTTTTATTAAAGTCATTCATACTAAATTAATATATTAAAGAAAGAAAAGATAACTATCTGCACAAAATCTGATATGTCAATGTATTTTTCCCCCATTTATCAATGATAGCAGCAAAGAAGATCAAACAAGCCATACAAAGAGTAAATACACAGTATCATCATTGGCCAAATACTAGCAAGAATGCTTCACTGGATACTGGAGGAAAAATATGAACTGTCAATTCCATAATAATTAAGCACTAAATAATGAAAGGTGAAGTAAAACTTTCCATGATAACCATATTAAAATGATCATTCTTTAATTTCAACGAATCTATTTTTGCCACTTTAAATTAAACTTTTTTATGATATTGTTAATGTAAAGATTATTGATTATCTACATAAAAAATAATTACCACACTTTACATTATGTGGACTATAGTATCTAGTAGTGAACTCTATATTTATTTACATAAAAATTTAAATTAAATCTTAAGATTTAATTAATTAAAGTTAAGAATGCTGGGGCTCAGTCTAATGCACTAACATTGTAATCTGAAAATTCTGGGTCACACTGCTTTCACTTGGCAAGAGAGATCAAGAAAGAGCAAAATTGTGTAGATGGCCCTCTCTCCCCACATCACACCCAGTGCGATGCTGGCATGCACAGGCACCTGTTAGCTGTTGTATCAGAACTGTGATTTCCCCAAAGAGCATTGGCTGCCCAGCAGTGGCAGTAGTTCAGGTGGCTTCACATCTATTGGAGGAGGCATGTGCTTGTCTTCACACTCCTAGTGTCAGGAGCACTGGGGCATCAGGGTTGGGTAACTGGTATTTCTAGATCGGGGGAATAAATTGGAGTTAAAATAAGAATGCTTTTGTCTTATCCTTTAATGTCATTATTTTGGAATTATGTTTTAGTTGAGCCATCTATACATTGATAAACAAATAATCTATAATTGAATAATGCCAGACAATAAAGGCTGGAGTTGGGTAAAGAGACACAAGATCCTACAGTGCTGCAGTTACATGGAACAGCCGAGGCCTTTCATTCTTTCAGTCCCACCCGCAGTGTTGGGGCTTTGCATCATATAGCCTGACAGACATTTTTATAGCATGTAAATACTGTTACTTGTATTCAAAACCTAAGTGGTACTTCCCCCATTATTATAAAAGCCCCATTATGGTGGGGCACAAACTCTAGACCTGAGAGACTAAAGTGCACAGTGGGGAGCTCACTTTCCAAATAAGAATTCAGAGAATTCACAGTTACCACTAGAAGTAAAAAGTAGCATGGTATAATTCAACAGTAATAATTTCCCACTTTTTAAACAAACAGAGAAGCCAGATCTTGAACACTGACCTGATCGGTGGGTTTCCCACCAACTCTATCCAGGAAGGGTTCGGTGAAGAGCATGCAGTGTAAAAAGCAGCACGTCAGAGCTGTGGTAAGCAATCAGTCTGTTAACATTAGAAATATCACTATCACTACATTTATGTTGTATTAATATAAAGGGAAAGATCTTCTCTATTTGGTCATCAATTGAAGTGGTATTGACACAGCAGGACTAAATTTAACTGGTGCACACTAGCTAGATTTGAAATAGCAAAATAATAAAAAAAAATACAAGGGGTATGGAGTATGAAGATGGTAATATTTAGAGTTAACTTTAATTAAAGAATAGTTAATTATATGCTAATAGTACTGCAAACCTCTGTGTGGCACGGTCTAACCTAAAATACATGCTTGCTTGTTGTTTTTGTTGTTGTTTTTATGGCAATTAAAAATACTAATACATTAATCCTGGGCTAAATACTAATAAACTAGTCCTGATTAATTAGGATATTAAAATAATGTGGTATATTTCTCAGATAGTTTTCAGAAAACCATAATGTATTTGTCCTTTTTTCCCTCTGATATAACTTAGGAACACCTCAGTCAGGTTTCACTGTTTTGCATGTACTTACTGATTAGACATCCTTGGGTTGTAATAAATGTCATGGTGTACAAGGCATAATGTTAAAAAAAAAAAATAAATAAATAAATAAATATATTATTATGTGCTGAAAGTATCAGAAATTCATGACAGGTTTCCACATCACCTCATCTGCACTGCTTTCTAAGCAGTCCCTGAAGCTGAATGAGCAATGCTGCAAAAGAACTCAGCACTGTGGAGGGCTCGGAATTATCAGACAATCAGAAAAATTGCTCTGTGAGAAATCTGCAATAAGAGGTTGCTATGCTACGGAGGCACAGCAGGTCTGATGAATCATTTCCAATATGCAAGTATAATGATTATTACACTAGAACCCACCTACATCTCTTTTTTTGAAGCCAACTCATGAGTACGACACTGAACACATGGACTCAACGTCTCTGGTCGACCCTGATGAGGCCTGTTCTGAGTTGAACCCATCCTGCAAAACCCCTGTTTGACCTTGGCCACCGTGCTGTAGTTCAGCTTCAGGGTGTTAGCAATCTTCTTATAGCCTAGGCCATCTTTGTGGAGAGCAACAACGCTATTTCTCACATCCTCCGATAGTTCTAGGTACTGTTGAATATCCAGTCAGTATGAGAGAACTGAATGCAAAGCACCACATTTAACAGCTCTGCTCCCCGTTCACACCTGGAACCTCGTAACTCCAATGAAAGTATTCACATTTTTTACTTTTGTTATGTTACAACGTTTATTCCAAAACAGATTCAATTCATTTATCCATCAGAATTCTACACACCACACCCTTCTGTGACAAAGTGAGAAAGTGTTTTTGAAATCTTTGCTAATTGATTTAAAAATGATGATTTGGAAACACCTGTTTCTAGAAGGTGCCATAGTAGCACAAACCAAGCCATGAAGTCTGAGGAGCTGTCTGTAGACCTCAGATGCACTGCATATACTTATATAGTACAGAGCAAAAGTTTGGACACCTTCTCATTCTCAGTTTTCTGTACTTTCATGACTATTTACATTGTAGATTCTCACTGAAGGCATCAAAACTATGAATGAAAACGTGGAGTTTTGTACTTAACAAAAAAAAGGGTGAAATAACTGAAAACATGTTTTATATTCTGGTTTCTTCAAAATAGCCACCCTTTGCTCTGATTTGCTAACTCTTGGAATTCTCTCAGTGATCTTCAAGAGGTCGTCACCTGAAATGGTTTTCCAACAGTCTTGAAGGAGTTCTCAGAGGTGGCTCATTGAGTACAAAACTCCATACTCCTACATAACTCTTGGCCTGTACTATATATATATATATATATATATATATAGTGACAGTTGTCCCTCAAAACTGGGAATTCAATGGATACTTTCTGATGCACATTTGCCAGCAGTTTTCATCATGCAAAAAACTAAATCTCTGTGCAAACAGCTCCTCGTACTACAATAAAACCTACAGCGCAGCTGAATCCCATATCATTTGGTCTCTGATTTACATCATCATGTAATATCATTCTTATGACAGTATGTATGTTCTTATTTTGGTTCTGTAGACTAATCAACGGGGCCACTGCAGCCCCACTTTCTGACTTCTTGAGTGCTAGGAGTTGCAGAATACAAATCTCACTTGCAAAGAGGTAGGACTTAAATGCTCCAAAGTAAACTCCAAACAAAAACAGAGGATTTGTTCTTGAACCTTGTCAACATTTGCATAATCCGCCTGCAGGAATGTAAAATGAAACAGGGAATTATATCATTAGATTTGCTCAGTGAAATGTTCAATTCAGACTACAGTCATAGTCCTTGTTTGTACACAGGTTTTGTACATGTTTACTTTTTGTGAATTATGCAATACAAAAGATTACAAATTTGCTTCAGCAGACCTCTCCTCTCATTCCTATTCTAAGGAAATCATCATTATAGACAACATTATAGTGCTGCGATGCCGTCGGAGAACCACTTTTGGTTTCATAAAGGGCCATGTTTGCAATAGAGAACTACACTGATAAGTCATGGGTTGTCAGTGACACTACATTAGGAGATGGCTTGGCATTGCCCATACCTGTATGAGCTGTGAGGTGTAATCTTGTGAGTGAGGTTGAACACTGGCCAGCGTGCTCATGATAAAACAAGTCCATGTGAGGCATGATAGCCGGTGCTAGATGAATAGAACCTTCCATTTCCATGGTTGTGCTGGTATTTAGCAATCCTCTCCCATGTCATGAGAATACAGTCCAGCCCACTATGGAACCACCACCAGCTTAAACAGTGCTTGACCACAGGGGTGCAAGACTTCAGGGGGTCATCAGCCTAAAATTATTGGAACCACAACTCATCAGACTATGCCACATGATGCCAGTTGTCTAAGGATCAGTGTCCAGACATCTTAACAGAGGTCTTCTGCTCCTCTTTCTTTCGAAAAGTGACTTTTTAATATTTCTGTTGTGGTCATTCCTACAAATTCAGATTCACTGCAAAGAATGGTCTGAAAAATCATATGTTGGATTAAATATTTCTTACAAGAACTTGTGGAATTCAGATGTATCTACATGATAATACGTATGATTTCCATACTGAACCATTCTAACAGCAATTATCATCTAAATTGTGCATGGTAATGGATTGCACGATACAGATCTGCAGGATCAGATATAGGGATTAGACTGAAACCGAAGCCATGTTTTCTCCTCAACTTCATTTAGAAAAATATAAAAGAAGGTCAAATAGATGTATAAAGCTTGCATGGCAGTAAAGAGTCTTCACAGCTCAGTCTTTCCTGTATCGTTACACCCTGAGCACTCAGATTGAGCTATCCTGTTTCTCACAGCAGAAACCTGATCAGCACTAATAAAGCTATCATCGCATACATCCAGGGCGTGCCCTGACAAATACAATCTGAGGGAGAGGTTTTGTCATTCAGATGGTTCAGATAGGTCGGGCCAAAGATACAGCATACGCTGCCTGTCCAAATGAGATTACCAGTGGTATTCTACTTAATGATGTCCGCTACAGGGGAAAAATAAGGGACTTCTGTGTTCACCGAAAATCAAATCAAAGTTAATCTCCTGCTCCCACAGTCCCACAGTCCAGCAAATTGAGCTGCAGTCATCCAATCAGTGGGGAATGGATGCAGCCAGGGAAGTTAAAAAAGGAGAGACGAGCACTAAAGGATAACACTAAACAAAAGTTAACGAGACAGTCTTTAAACAATCCTTGTAAAGTCTATGATAAATTACGGGGATACAAAGGTACAAGGTAGAACACCATCTGTCCTGGGACTGTATTTCGATTTTTATTAGTGATTAAGACGTTCTTTACAATTTTAACGTCTAATCAAACTGCAAATCCATTAATATCTGATTCTGGTTACTATCTGATATCTAGCTTACTGCCATGAGGGACAGGTGACTGCATGACACATTATCATAAGCTGTAATGCAGATGATCCTTTAGAACTCTAGACTCATTTTGTGGGATGTTTTCATAGTTTGATGCACTTTTATTTACAAAAAAATATCAAATAAATAAAAAATCGCAGATGTCATTTTCAGGAGATTCTAGACTTAAATGTGTCTTCAATTGAGCAACAATGTGTAAATTGTGTAAATTGATCAAAAATTTACTTGGACCTACAATTTTTTGTGTTTTTCTTTTTCTTTTATTTTTCATTTAACTTTCATTTCTTTTATTTATCACTTAACATCTCAGAAATCTTGTTGGAAATTGATAATCCTGAGTGTTTTTGATCTGAAAATGTTGATGTTGAGTTATTTGTAATGATTACATTTTACAGAGAGCTCTGTAAAATACTGACAGTTCTCCAAATGAAATAAAAAAACAACAACCTGAATGTCATTTATTATTTTCATTATTTACGTATCAGTATTTTCCCTTCTCAGGTCTCTACAAATTGAACATTGTGTGATCAAAACAAGCAGCCCCTTCCTTCTTATTTTAATCTATAACCCAATTTCTGGTTCAGTGATGTCATTAGCCCCGCGCCCTCTCACTGATCAGAGTCTGTATGCAGGTTGAGCATGTACTCGTGGACAGAGCAGTAAACATGCACTGGAAGCTCCTTTGGCATTTAAACTGGGTTTTAATTTGAGATTACTGATAATCCATCTCACAATAATGAAACTTCCATGGACATATGTATCATGTCTGTAGGTTACTCTGATCCTGTTATGGAACCTAAAACGCAATGTAACTGACCACAGAGCCCAGATCCCAGATTATATTTTGACGTGATTGGCTGGACAGCATTCTTTGAGTGTCTTATTATAAGGCCACCTCAAATGTACCTCACTAAATATAAGGTCACCTAACTGACCTCCAACCTAGCAACAGCCAGGAAGCCATTATAAAGGGTAAGGAGCCATGGTTAACAACCCAGTTCAAACGACGGAACCTATACTATCTCTGCACTTCACCTGCTGATGAGCACCAGTTTGGGTGGAGGACCTGTGTCTTTGTTAGAAATGTGGTGGTGATGGTTCCACCTGACAAGAAACAATGCAGTGAAAGCAGTATATCAGAACCTAGACAAGCCCACCAAACATGCAGTTCCTGCTGATTTTGTACCCCATGACACCAGACCTTTTGGACATGTGATAGCTGACCCCAGTGCCTCCACACTGATACTGTGGTCATCTTCACCAAGACAAAAGGGGAACTGAGGATGACCCACCACTGTTTGCAGTCGCATGCAGTCTCCATATGACACTGGCATGGTGTTAAGATCATCCCAGTCTGTGTGCATCTAGTCCTGTGTGTCAGTGGTGCTGGAAGCTCCCACGTACAACAGATTTTGTATCATCCAGCAACCCTAAACGCAGTGGTGAAAATAATGGAGGCCATTCTTTAATGACGTGACATTATTATATTGTAGCAGTGTAATCTCACTGTGATGCTTCCCCATGCTGGGCAGCCCCATCAGTACTTACAGTAAGCGCTTTCACCCCCATGCTGCTCTCCATTCACAGTACAGAGATGAAAGGCAATCAGGATTTGGCATTATGACTTTATTTTGACTTCACTATGTTTAAAAAAAATATTGATCTTATTAGTTGGAGAAGGCAGCTTTAACGTCTTCTAATAACACCAGTAAATTAATACTTCCATCAAAAGACAGATGCAAGGGGATTAATGACGGTTGTCATGTTTTATTAAGTTTTGTTTGTTAAGTCATTTGTAAATAATGTCTTTTTGTGGGGAAATAATGTTTCAAAGATAATCAGTGAAGTAATTATTATTGTTTTCATAAGCAAACCACTGAAACCGCTATTATCCATTATGTTGCTATAATAGTGCATCATCATTTATTAAAACAAATTTTAGCGAATCCCCCTGAATTTGAGTTAATTGAGTGTGACGGAGAGACGCGAATCTGGTTGTGTAATAACAGAAATGATTTCAACCTTCTCTCCTGTCAACCAGCTGATTAGGAACCGTGAACGCAAAGAAGCATGATTGCCTGTGGGGGTAAAACTGACCAGTCCAGGACATGGGCATGGGAAATATAAGATGGGGTAGATGAAAAGTCATGGGGACTGAGTTGATCTAATTCTGTTCCACAAGGACTGCACTGGGCTGAAGTCATTAGAGGTAGAGCATCGGAGGCAGGGGTTATGTACGCTTCCAGAAGCGGAAAGAAACCTGATAATCCGATGATGGGTTCACAGATATTCAGAGGCTAACACTCAGACTACATGCATTCGTACATAGAATAACAGCTTACCCTGGACAGTCTGGCAGTACACAAGTCATATTAATACTCCCTTCATCCTGGCATTGTGTGGCCCCTTAAAATTGGCTCTCAGGGCAGTTGGAAAGCTTCATTTTCACACTGCTTCCATTAACCTTAAGACCTGTAGGCCGATTTAGTGGAATTTTTTGTCCTTTGATGTAGACAGTTATGCCACATATTGTTATTTTCAGGAGATCCAAAGCTACTCAAGTTTGTCTTTGTTTGAGAGGTGAATAATAACAGAATTGAGATGTTTGTATTTCTCATACATTGTATTCATTTAAGTATTTGTTTATTCATTTTTTGCTTCTAACAAAAACAAATCCTAAACCATATGCATTGTTTGTGTACTGTATCAGTGTTATCCCTTCTCAGGACTTTAATTCTGAAATTTGTTCTGTGTGAGCAAAGAAGGAGAGCAGCCCCTTCCTGCACATTTCCTACTATATCATAACATATGGGTCAGTGATGTTAGCTCCGCCCCCTCTCACCGATCAGTCGAAGTGTGTATGCAGGTTGAGCACGGACACGTGGACAGGGCAGTAAACATGCACTGGAAGCTGATCTGGCATTTAAACTGGGATTAAACTGAGTTGGAAGTTAGTGGATGTTTGAGGTAGTGAGTTTTCCGCGCATGATTAAAATGTTCAAATAGGATACGACTCGCAGTTTGTTATGATATGTGAATGATGTATGTAGGTTACTCTGACCCTGAACAATGGAACCAAAGATCAGCATGTAACTGCCCACAAAATGTGAGTCTTGGAGAAGGTGTAGGATCCCTGTATTGATGGGTGCACTGCGATATGATATCTGACACATTCAGATCATCATGAAAATGCTTAATACTGATCTGCTTTATATCTGAATTCCTAAAAAAAGACAGAATAACAGAAATAAAGATGAAATGGCCAAGTTTTTTATCACTTTTCTCATCAACGTTTGCTGCTTTAAATGGCCTTAAACGTCAGTGTCGATTACGCAGTCTTTTACACTTACAGTGAAAGGATTAATGTTTATACGCTGTTTTTGTAGCAGCTTTAATAGCTGTCAGTCAGCCGTACACAGGTGTGGTTATCGACAGATTGTCCACCTTGTTCATTTCTGCTTTTCCAGGGTTTCTTTATATGCATCTTACAAATTCACCAAAAAGAGTGACTAAAGGAACACACACACAGACTAATTAATTGTTTAGATTTCTGAATGAAGGCAGTCTTCTATACACACAGGCTTTCCCATGGCCCTGAGGTCTGTCATTTCATTTGTGAGTTCAGAGGGGCTTCTGGGTATCCCCTTGGAGCAGAAACCCCCCTGGTGAGGTGAAAAGAAACAAGTAAGTGGCGGTAATGGGGAGGTGGAGGTTGCAAAGCTGTTCAACACAATGGTGCGGTGGAAGTGAGTAGTCATAGACTGAGTGGGAGAAGATTGGACCGTCTCCCGAAATGTAGTCACGGCATAACTTAGCTTAGTGTATATCAGGAAATTATAAAATTGTGAAAAAGTGATTTTTTTTTTTCTCCTAATTTGATTAAAAATGTAACTAAACTTTCATGTGAAGTGGATTTCAAATACTGTAAACCAAACCAGCACTGTTTACGTCACGTCATGATAAATGAACCAAAATAAATAAATAAATAATCTTATTTAATTAACAATTAAAATGATTATCCTTCTCTTGTAATTCTTTTTTCATTACATATAAAGCAACAAGGCTTGTTAATGAGCTGATTAGTTCAATCAGGTGTGGTGGGAGCAGGGGAAGCTCTAAAATACGCAGGGTAGGGGTGCCTCCAGGACAAGGGTTGAGAAACGCTGTCTTTATGGCACTGTCTTTATTATCTCTGTCTGTCTATTCACCAATCCATCCATCCTCCCATCTGCCTCTCTGTCCCCGTGTGTGCGTGTGCGTGTGTGTGTGCATGTGTGTGGTCACAGCAGTCTTGATCTTAGCTATTAACCTACATAAGCTGAAGCCCGTTCAGCCTCAGTGGAATAAACGGGCCGATTGAAAACCGCCGCAGCTCTTCTGTGAGAGAGAAAAACCTGCATCTACAAACCACAAATAAACCACACAACATACCATCATACTGCCGTGAACGCAAGACTATGCAGCTCATTCAATAACCCGCCTTAAGCATTAGCGGTGATATCAATCCCTCTCGTAATGCTTGTGACAGCAGATTCGCTTTTCGGTGTGGCCGAACTATATTAAAGCAACGAGGGGCATTTCTCTTCACGCTTTAGTCCGGAACACCATATGACTGAATACAGAATATGATTTCTGATCTGCAGCTCAGCTCAGCTCACAGCAGACTCTGTGAAAAGTTACAATTTTAAGCTTTCAGTTGGCACCATACTGGAGTTTGGTTGTAGAAAAGGAGACATTTTATAATGCATTGAATTTAAAGTGTCGCTTAAAGAAATGAGCTGCAGAGGATTTAATTTATTGATGCAGAATGCAAATCAAAGATAAACGGAATTCATTACTAACTATGCAGTTAGTGGCCTCGCTGTACGCCTGTATCTGAATCGTAGACAATAGTTGCTCGAAACGTGCTGAAACAGGGAAGGATTAAAAAAAAAAAAATGGTACCTGATACACATTCAGGCATTTCAGGTCCTTCATCACTGTTGGAATGGATATGAGAGATGATCAAGGGCAAGAGCAGGACATTCTCAGGTTACTGAGTGAGCTATAGACGGTGACGCTGGACTCATCATGGTAATTATGGAGTCATGTTTCTATCTCATCTATATGGGATTTCGATAGAACGGCATTAGTGGGAGCCGTAATCGATACATGGATGATGCACACAGGACACAGCATGATCACATTCTGATCTGACCTGCAGTATGATCACACCGAATACGTTAGGGAGGACAAATAATCATTAGATACGAACAGCATCACCTATTGGACGGAAAAGGGACAGAAGAAGGAATATAACGAATATCATATTCTTCGTCTCAATAATCAGCAAAACTGCGCAGAAGAAGGAAAAACCTTTCAATGGAAGTCAAAGTAGAGTTTCTTGCCTTTATGAAACATTTCTATTGGTCTGTACATCATGAAATTTGGACACAATGTGAAGAATGACAGTCAGATTCATATTATACCAAGAAAAAGAATGAAATATGACAATATTTTCAACACATACTGTATTGCATACCGTAAAACATCCCCGTTTAATACAGAGAGTTTAATTAGTGCTGTTTAATTGGATGAAGTGCAGCACGTTTAGCAGATAAATCACTGTACCACGCAGGGGAGAGTAAGTCTGAACTGGTCTACATCACTGGAACCACTGATCGTCACCATGATCTTGCCATTTTCCCAGAAAACCTATTGGTCACTTCATTGGCACAAGCACAAAGCCTTGGGGTAATTCTGGATCATTCTCGACTCATGCTCCAAACTTGACACTGTCATGTGTCTTCAGTGTTCCTAAGTTCAGCCCTGTGTTCTCCTCACTCACGTCCTCTAGCTGAACATCAGAGTCAAAACCGAGATGCTGGCCTACAAAGCCAAACATGGACCAGCTCCTCCATACTTGATGCCAATGGTCATAACCTGATCTGTAAAGCCCGGCTTGACCCACCATCCCTAAAGATGAAAGGAATACAAGCATCCAGACTCTTTTTCTGTTCAGGCGGAACGAAAGTGGTGGGACGAAGTTCTGCTGGGGTTCCAAACAGCTAAGTGGCTTTCGGTCTACAAGAACAGACTGAAGACCATCTCTTTCGTGAGCATTTAACCCATTAATTACTGATAATTATACTATGCTTGTGTGATAAATTGCAATATGTAGGAAAGTGGGCATTTACATTTGTGGCATTTAGCTGATGCTCTTATCCAGACATTTGTATTTAGCATTTAAGTTTGAGACATCGCTGGAATTTAACCTCTATAAACTTAGTGAACGGCAAAGCACTCTTGCAAGTCGCTCCAGATAAGAGTTATATTTGAACAGCAGTTTTGCAGAACCTACTGTTATCGTGCACATGCATACAATCTGCTGTTAATGCACACAATTCATCTGGAAAATTGAACTCCTAACTGATCTATTAGCCGTTTTATTTAGCGATGTAAACAAAGCACATCACGGTTGGAGGGAAGAAGGCATGTATGTGGAGGACAGAAATGAAATTACATTCATTTATGCTGAAATATGGATTAAATCAGGCGGTATGGTGGCGCTGCAGGTAGTGCTCGAGGGGCCTGGGGTTGTGGGCTCTATCCCTGCTCGGGTCACTGTCTGTGAGGAGTCTGGTTCCTTTTCCCCGGGTACTCCACGGGTACTCCAGTTTTCTCCAGCAGAAAAAAACGAATGAACGAACCAACATATCTGGGTTAATCACAGAATATTATGACACCACTGACTGTTATATGTTTTACCATATCACCACCCCAACATGGATATTTAAATGTGTATAAAAGTGAGGATATAAAAATTTATTCTGAACTTTTCCCACAATTAAATCAAATGCCACTATAAAGGGCATCAAGATTCATGGCTATAAAGAGGGACAACATACTGAAGTTTCTACTTTGTCAGCAAGGAAATGTCAAAATGATTAGTATATTAATATCTGACCTTCTGATAATAATGCAGCAGAAAGAGATCAGGTTGAAAAACATGTTCCTTTAAAGGTTTAAAGAGCAGTTGATGTGTGTAAAATCAACCGTAAACCATTAAAAAACAACACCTACCTGGATTTTGATTGGCCATGAGAAGTTGCTGATGTAGAGGTAGAAGGTGATGTTGGGGCTGGCACAGAAACCGAATCTCTCACAGGAGAAGGTGTTTTGGTAGTGCTTAATGTTGTTTTTGGACACGACAGAGAATTCCTCCGACAAGATAGTTCCAGCTGTGAGGACACAGAAACATCAGATTACTGTGATCTATTCATGAGAATAATTACAGTCACAGTTTCCAAAGTCCTGTAAAATGACATGACTGTTATCTGTCGCCGTGTTCTGCATGGCTTGTGCCGTATTAGGGATGGTAATCACTGGAGCCCCAGCAAAGCAACGAGCAACAAATAACAACAAACCATCAACAGGCTTAAATCTGAATAGACTGGGCTTGAAAAGCCCATTTCAACCTAATATTAAATATATCATCACTTTGCATTTTGGCAAAAATTTCATGATAGATAATAAAATTATGCACAATTATTTGAAACAAATATGTTTTTTACAAAAACTAGTACAAATATTTTTTTTTACAATGAAGATAAACTTTCTTAACCCTTAATGGAAATAAATGGGAATTTTTTTTTTAAAAACAAGTAATTTTGCAACATGTCTTTCGGTTACGATGTTGTGATCATTGGTTCAGATTTATATTAAGTCAATTTGTGGAAAACATAAAAACTGAGATATTGGGACTCTTTTCCCAGAATAATGTATGTGGTACATAGCAGCAGAGTTCCTGCCTTGACAGTGGATCATCAATTTCATCTTCCCACAGCTGCCAGTGTTATCCACTATGCTCTTCAACCACACAAATACACTCATCATCCAAAAAGTAGTTGGATTTTTATAAGATTTTAGACTGTACTTTGATCTTTGCGCTGACTATGGCGTCTCCACACATGGATTCATTGGTCATGCAGGCACAACACCATTGCATATGTACATGCATTGTATATTTACAGGGGTTGGACAATGAAACTGAAACACCTGGTTTTAGACCACAATAATTGATTAGTTTGGTGTTCTAGGGCCTCCTTTTGCGGCCAATACAGCATCAGTTCCTCTTGAGAAGGACATTTTTTGGATACAAACCAGGTTAGCACCCCAACATCCCTTTCAGACAGCTTCCTCTTGCGTCCACAGTTAATCCTGTTGGATGTGGTTGGTCCTTCTTGGTGGTGCTGACATTACCCTGGACACTGGATGGCTCTAGACACATCACAAAGACTTGCTGTCTTGGTCACAGATGCGCCAGCAAGACGTGCACCAACAGTTTGTCCTCTTTTGAACTCTGGTATGTCCCCCATAATGTTGTGTTCATTGCAATATTTTGACCAACACTGTGCTCTTACCTGCTAATTGAACCTTCACACCTTCTGCTCTTACTGGTGCAATTAATGAAGATTGGCCACCAGGCTGCTCCAATTTAGCCATGAAACCTCCCACACTACAATGACAGGTGTTTCAGTTTCATTGTCCAGTTCCTGTATATATATACATATTGCATCTCAAAAATCTCATTAAAAAGGCTCATTTGTGATCACAATTTCATTTAAAAAGGTAAAATGTCATATTTTATATTCATTACACATAAACTCCTATTTGTTCTAAACTGCTACTCAGCCAAACTCCTACTGTACATTTTTTTTGGCGTGTCATAGCTATCCTTCTGAGATAAATAAATAAATAAATAAATAAATAAATGAATGAATGAATGAATGAATGAATGAATGAATGAATGAATGAAGGGGCTCCTCTGTACCACGTATTTCAGCCTTGATCTGACCCATAGTGAATAAGGCTCTTAATCCTCCCAATAGACTAAAGCTAAAGAGCTGAGTATGTGAGATCACCTCACATGTATGGTGGTAAAATTGAAAGCAGGCTGTCAGCTTAATACACAAAACAAATTATAAACAAAATAATACATTATTGGAACTCTTGCCTAAATGTATCAATACTGATTAATCAATGTATCGCGTCACTACTGATTTTTTCCCTCCATCTCTGTGATGTGTTTCCTGAGCTCTAAAGGTATTCTTGCTGGCAAGTCAGGAAAATCAGATAACTGTGAGAAAGTGGTCCTTCCATGGCACAGGGCCAGAATATGTCTGAGCTGATAAAGCTAACAATGCAGCAATCTCTGACCACCAGCAAATATCCACTTCACTTAATCTACTTACATTTCCTCAGTGACCACATTATTAACTATGAAAACACAACCACTAACAGTAAAATAAACATGCACAGTATGTAACAGACTTACTAACAGCCTTGTTTCAAAACAAACCTTAGCGCTGACTACTGACATAATGCATCTCCACAGTTACTGCCTTCAAAGACGTGCAAGACAATGCTTGTGCAATATTCCAGGCAAAGCATCTTTTAAGACATTATCAAATGTAATATTCTAATGACAAGTACTTGGAGACAGCTTAAGTAAAATTAGCCTGCTTGCTTTATCTGTGCCCAGAAGACATACTGTAATTGTTCTCACATATTCTCCAGCCCCTGAAGTTTCGTCCGACTGAAAGAAAATGAAAAATCTTACGCTTAAGATATTACCTCTGTGCAGGCAAAGTGTTTATCTTAATTGAAATCACAAAACACTTCACAATTGTCCTCACGGAGGAATTCAAAAAAGCTGAAGTGTGCTTTGTCAGAAGAGAATCCGGAATTTTTTCCCTCTCTGGTTCGTCATTTTTCTAAGTCAACATAAAGCATGAAATACCAATGCATGCACACGTATGCACACACACACACACACACACACACACACACACACACACACACACACACACACACATGCAGTTACCCGTTGAGCCAATGGACCATGTGATGTTGAGGCTGAAGTTGTCCGATGCGTTGATAAACATCTCCAGGTTCTTACTGGACTGTTACAGTGAAACAAATGGCATAATAAGAGTCACAGCTATACAGACAGCAGTGTTTAATCCATGCACTCAAAATCAAAAACCACCTAATTTCTTGAGTTACAAACAATTAATATATATTTACTATTTTTTAACAATAAAGTCATGGATGTCCGACACTGTAGTTAAACTACAAAAAATGCCAAACATCATGTCTGGAGGAAACCGGGCACTGCTCACCACCAAGCCAATACCATTCCTACAGTGAAGCACAGTGATGGCAGCATCATGCTGTGGGGATGCTGTTCTGCAGCAGGAACTGGGAGATTCGTAAGTAATTAGGTAATTATACTGATTTCACCCACTGTGTTGTGCACACATGGGAATTAATCCTCCACAGTTTACCCATCCACACACAGTGATATACACACACATACACACTAGTGATTTCACACACCAGGGGGCAGTGAGCACACATGCCCAGAGCAGTGGGCAGCCCTTTCCTCAGCACCCAGGGAGCAGATGGGGAGTTCAGTGCCTTGCTCAAGGACACTTCAGTCATGTCCTGCCAGTTCATGGATTCGAACCGGTGACCTTCCAGTCTCAAGGCTGGAAGCACCAGTCTGGAAGCACTAACCACCAGTCATGATGCTCCAACCTGCTCCATAGTGGTCTGGAACAAAGGTTGATCTTCCCAAAAGGACAACAACACTAAGCATACAACCAAGACAAGAAGTAGCTTGGGGACAACTCTGTGAATGTCCTTGAGTGGCCCAGCCAGAGCCCAGACTTGAACCTAATTGAACATCTCTGGAGATATCTTAAAAATGGCTGTTCATACACTACGCTCCCCATCCAGTCTAATGGAGCTTCTGCAAAGAAGAATGGGAGAAACTTCCCCAAAACAGGAGCCAAGCTTGTATCATCAGACTCAAAAAACTTGAGGCTGTATATATACATATACTTCCAGACACATGCAGACAGTACATATGCATACTACAATCACCTTTAAAAACACTACCCCTATCCAGTTCACTCACCTGATATGGAGAGGCCATGAAGTTAATGGCTGTATACTGGTGGTCATCTTCCTGCAGGAGGCTAAAGGTGAAATGGTAGTCTATCAGAAGGTTATCTGGAGCAGAGAACAAACAGAAAGGAATTTGGAATTTAGTAATATAGTAGTATCTATACTCATCCAACATTGGAATACGATAGTTCTGACTGCAGCCATTCAGTTCAACCACTGCGTTTAGGACAGTGAACACTGATGGGCCGGATATTTTGACATTTCACATCTACAACTGCGACTGAAGGTCACTGTCTAATTCCATTCCTGAGACAGTGGCTGAAGAAACCCTGTAAGTGGAGAAAACAGGACTGATTCAATCCTCCATCAGGTCAGTACTCATGTTAGCTCCACTGACCTTTTATCAGTGAGTGCATTGCCTTGCCCTTGACACATCTGCATCTGCACACCTAAACATAACTGATTTAGCTTCATTCTCTCAGAACATTTACATTTCTCCTGCCATTCTGACCATCAAGGCCGTTCTGACCAAGCCGCCTCCACCTTCATTCGCAGTGGGGTCATGAACAAGGAACCTTCTGCTGTGGACTGGAATCATACTATTTTTGGAGACAAATCAATGTTTTGTTTGGGGGCTGATTGTCACATTACAGTATGGAGGCCACTTCAATCTTGCCTTTGCTATGGAGTGGCACACTGCTCCAACTGTTGATGATCTGAAGAGCCATTGCAAACCAAAGTCGGTCACCCTTGGGAGAGTGAGAAGTGCAGGGTGTCTTGTGGTCATGTGTTGCTTCTCATGGCAGGGTTTCCAGTTGGCATTTTCAGAAGGATAATGCTCACCAGGAATGTGTCCACCTTATTGCAACAACTGCTTGGCCTGCAGAGTCACCAGACTTTACAAACCCAGCTGTAACATTTGTCACAGGTTGCCATACCTAATCCGTATGCCCCCATGCCCAACCCTGTCTCATTTTGTATCCAGTCTACAGATGGCCCAATAGGGTTC
This sequence comes from Acestrorhynchus altus, assembly GCA_034509495.1. NCBI lineage: Eukaryota > Metazoa > Chordata > Actinopteri > Characiformes > Acestrorhynchidae > Acestrorhynchus > Acestrorhynchus altus. The sequence goes on along the minus strand of CM067506.1, from coordinate 4,120,447 downwards.
TAGAGACTCCTTTCAATTATATAGTTTTCCACAATAAACATATCCTTTCACATGCAGAACGTTTCATTCCACTCCAACAACTCCGTCTTGATGTGTTTTATTTCCTTTTGTATAAGTATATTAGTCCAAGCTAGCAGACTACAGCAAGCTACCATTTTAGTCCTAATGCCAAATGATTTTTTATTTTTATTAAATGAAATACAGACTAAATCGTTCAATATCAATTTAAATATCAAGTAGGCCAGTATTGGAACAAAGATACTGTATTAAAATATTACACAGCCTGTTAATATGTGTGCAACAGCTAGGTTTGAGAAACTAGTGTCACACTTTGTGGTCATCTACAGTTACCAGTATGGATTAGGATATCAAACGCAGGGCTTAACCTGCGAATGAACAACAAAGCTGAAAGTACATTATTTCATATCTTAAATCAAATATTGCTATATTTGATTTAAGATATGAAATAATGTACTTTCAGCTTTGTTGTTCATTATATTCAATTTCATGCCATAATAGAAGGACTTCTGTTGCATCCAGGTCTTCTACTAGAATGCAAACTCCGCAAGATCTGCTATAGTTCACACGGGCTGCAGGGGGCGACTGTTTAACAGCTCTGTTCGAGTCTCCTTAAACTGGGGTTTAATTCAGCTGGAAATGAGTGAATTGTAACTGTTTTCTAAGTTCAATTATTTTGCTGATAATTGATGAGATGAGATGAGACAATGGTTAGATGGGGTAAATTATATGTGTATCGTGTCTGTAGGTTACTCTGATTCTGAATTATGAAGCCTAGAAGCCTTGAAAACAGCATGTAACTGCTCGCAAAGTGCAGATCTTGGGTTCTAAGAGTTATCAAGTTATCTGTTATGCTGGTCATTTTTTTTTCCCATGGAGAGAATTTGCTTGGACGTAGGCCACGTCTGAATGCGAATGCAATTCTAAGTCCTCAGAGCTCCATTTAAGCATTTCAGCCCTCTCTGTTCCAACACAAAGCATTGCCTAGTCTAAGAGACTGCCCACGTCCACTATGAGGCCAGTCATTGATATTAATAAAAGTCTTTAAGTGTGTGAACAAAAACATGGCCATGACTGTGCAGGACGAAAGGCTCTCGCCACGTTCCGCAGGAGCTGTAAGTGGCTCTGTTTGAGAAGTGCATGAAAAGAGCAGGCGAGACGAAAGGAAATCGTGTCTGACAAATACTCGAACTGCATTTTGTTCACCAGCCATACAGAGTTAGCGGCATTAGCTGGGATCAGATCAAAGGCACCATCTCTTGCGCGCATTTTTTCCCCTCTCTCGCTGTCTCTCTTTTACTTGTTCTCGCCTCAAGCTGACAGCACTGCTTTGTTTATCCCAAAAGGGTCTTCAGTAAACTTCAGAGAGTTTTTATTCCAATTCCATGAAAGGGACACACAAGTGGAGGAAAATCCAAAGGGGTGATCAGAAGGCTTTTTCTGGGTGTTAAGTACAGTTATTTGCTGCTCGGCTGTATACTTAGAGGTAATTCACTGTCCGCACTCCGAGCCCCTGCTGTGATCGCAGTAAAGCACGTGCATATAAGTGTATGATTATAAATGTGGAAATGCATGTTCCAACAGAGTCCAGAGGTCAGGAGAGACAATGGATATATGCACACTTTTGTCAAATGCAACAGTTTCGTTTGTATAATGATGGTGTGAAAAACATCAATCTGGCATTGAGCTCCGACATGATTGATGTCTGAAATTACTTAATTACCAGTTCAACCTGTAAACTAAGTCTAGACACATTACAGTACACCAGTATAGCAGTTTAATACTGACTAAATGGGCAAAGGATTACCAAAGCAATATCATTTTTAAATGAAATCAGAGCCTCTGCTAATCACTTGTAGTAATCAACCGCTACAATATAAAGCACAAACCAAATCACATTTATCAAATGAGAGAAGAGAGAAAAGCCTGCACTGAAATCAATTCTGTTTCACCTGTCAACGCTACCATCACTTATATTTGAGCTCATTTATTAAAAAAAATATATATATATAACCAGATCTCAACATCTGTGAAAGTCTCATATTACAATCCCTAAAGCCTACAGCGAGCTTTCAGAACAAATGTCATTTCCAAGTTTATAGGTCTGAAATGAAACAAGAACATAGAGTCATCCCAGGCAAAATGTAATCTGGGGATTTTATTTAATGTCTGCAACCACAAACTTTATTATCTCCAATTTAGACCACTTTCGTCTTTGTAATGAGAACCGAATAGATGTGAAAATGGGCACTTGCCTCTTTGGAGCCTGAAACCCCCCACAGAGCTGAAGTAATAGATTGTTGTACAATACATATTTTCTCTCATGGCCCATTGACTCAGCTAAAACATAAAGCATTAAATTATGTTAGGCTTCTGCTTTTCCTCTCTGTTTCTAGGGCAGAAAAGGAACGGTAGCGTGATGGAATAAACATGTGGAACACCAACCGAGTTTGTAGCACAGGTTATTAGGCCATAGGGGTCACGGGGGGTCATGTGTCCATGTCAACCAAAATCCTAGTACATTCACAGAAATGTTTATTTCTGAGGCATCTTAAATAACAACAGCACAGGTATTAGTGCAGATCTGCGATATGATTCAGAGTGTCCCCATAAAGAAACATCTGGTTAAACTGGTGTTTTGACTTTGCAATGCACAGCAAAACAACTCATAGTTGGCCCAAAATAGAAGGCCTAAAGAGCACAGCTTGAGAGATATTATAACCTGAAGAGCTCAATCAGAAGTGTGTGTATAGAAATACATCAACCTGGATCTGAAGCTTCATCTGAAGGTTCAAAAGTGCAAATCTTCTGGCTTCCAAGACTGAATATGAATATACAACATTGCTCCCAAATTCCTAACATGTTGGGTAGTAACGACAACTTCTGTTTACAGGGTAGCTGTAGCCTAGTGGTTACGGAACCACTGTGACTGGCTTGAATCCCCGAACTGTCAGGGCCATGGCTGAAGTGCCCTTGATCAAGGCACTTAACTCCCTAGGCATGGCTGATACGGCTGTCCACTGCTCTAGGCGCATGTGCTCACTGCCCCCTAGTGTGTGAATTCACTAGTATTCACTAGTGTGTGCATCATTGTGTGTGGCTGGGTTAAATGCATAGGACAGATTTCCTTTTGTGCAGTGGATCTTCGTGCACCTTACTTTAGAGCAGCTGATTTAGGGAAAACAAGCCTGGAGTGGTCTCGTAACTTTTTTACAGAGCTGATCATATGCTGAACATCCTGCATGCATTAGAGGACAGTTTGAAAATGTGTGAAACTCATTTACAAAGTGATAGTGTGCTTGGTCAGTCCTTGAGACAAAGCCAGCTCATTTTAGGAGTGTATTTTGACACCTGAAGGTCATTTCCAACCCATTTAACCCTTCAAATTCTTTATCCAAATGTCATATATTTAGCAGTTATCCAGAATGTACTAATATTTAATTCTCCATTAGTAACAAAGAACTTGGAACACAGCAATTTTATTTTCCTATAAAAATCCATCTTGTTCCCATCTTGTGCTCTATTACATGACTCAAATCTCTCTGACAACATGACTGACCCCCTTTTATAGGAAATTTGCAACCAATGTCCTGATCTGTAGTTATCTGGTGGTGGCTGGTTGGCTGACAAACCCTCTGTCTCTCATTACTCTGTGTGTGTGTTGATGTTGATGCAGAGTGAGCAGCTTTGTTAAGAACTGCTCATTAACTTCACTGGACTTCCACTAGAGGAGATGTTTCATTACTGTCAGTGTATAATGCCTCGTCTTATTATATATATATTTGCTAAATGAGAGAGCAGCCAATGTTCCAGCATTCCTCCAACAGAGCCTGGCTTAAGGCTTTCTTTTTTGTGGTGGAGTCCAGCATGATAACAACCTGTAGACAATGGCAGACTTATATAAAAGGATTAGTGGAAGGAAAAGCAAATTTCCAAAACAAATCACAGAGTGATAAGATTTAGCAAATTATCCGGGCTCAGCTCAACTCACTGGCCAGATTCTGTCCCTTCAAAGGCAGTCAAAGCTTACACAATGTCCATTACCTAATTAGACAAAGTGAGGGAAAGAAAAAGTGCATTCAGTAGCTTCAACTTTTGAACCGTAGGCCAATTTTTGGGATGTGTAATTTAATGTACTTATATTGACAAAAAAGGCATGTGTTACTGATTCATATATATGTATATACATATATATATATATATATATATATATATATATATATATATATGAAGTACGTGCTATTGTCAACTATAAATACATATATATATATATATATATATATATATATATATATATATAATTTTATAATTTTATAATATATAATTTTACAGAATTCTGTCTTTACCTTTGAATTTTTACTTTTTAGAATTTCTGTCTTTTTTGCTGAAATTGCAATGAATCTGATGAGCTATTTATATTGATTAGAGAGACAAATATATGTATAATAATACATTCTTTAAAATACTAAACAGTGGTAAAAAATTATCACTTCTCAGGACTCGTATTATCACTTCTCAGGACTTGTATTCTGAAATATGAGCAGTGAGTGAGTGAGTGAGCTTATTCCTAATTTTCCTCTATAACCCAATTTCTGGCTAAGTGACATTATTAGCCCCACCCCCTCTCACTGATCAGTCAGAGTCTGTATGCAGGTTGAGAATGCACACATCGACAGAGCAGTAAACAAGCACTGTAATCTACTTTGGCAAGGATGAATGAATGAATTGTAGCTGTTTTCTGAGCTGGATTACTCACAGAGAATTCATCACAATCTAAATTTTTCATGCTCTATGAGTTGAGAGAACACAGGAAAGAGGAAAAGATGTTCAAAGGGGCTTGGTCAGGTGACAGACAGCTACTGCCAAAGCTTGCTTCTGTGGAAGATTTTGTGTGCATTTGATGGTATTCTTGGGGTCACAACCCAGGATTAGCCTATTGGTAGAGGTAGCAAGATTCTGATCTACAACACCTTAATTTTTGTGGGGCGTCCATGAAGCCCTAACAGGAATCCCGGGGCCTATCAACACCATCACTGATCCTTTGGGGATTAGGATCTTTTCTACATGACCTTCTCTCTTTCAATGCAGGAGAAAAATGTGTCTCAAAAATGTATTTCTCCTCTAACCAAAGAACTCCAAGTGATCTTCAGGTTTATGAGGTTCTCTGAATGAAGACAACATCCAATATTATTTTTAACCTTTAGGAACTTATACCAATTTTGCTGGATATTTTCATAGTTTCACATAATTTTATTTGCCAAAACATTAAAAAAGCTATTTAAAAGAGACAGTGACATACCAGAAAGAGACATACCAGACATTATTTTTAGGAGATTGACATGACACATACAATGTTAACACTTGAAAGAATGAGTTTGCATTTGTAATGATTAGGTCCAAATAAAACAAAAACCTGAATGTATTTTATTTTTGGTATTTATGTATATATCAGTATTATCCCTTCCAGAACTTTTATTATGAAATTTAAACACTGTGTGAGCAAAGAAAGAAAGCAATCAGCCCCTCCCTTCCATTTATTTATTTTTTTTATTATTACACAATTTCTGGGTCAGTGACATCATTAGCCCCACCCCCTCTCTCTGATCATTCAGAGTCTGTATGCAGGTTGATCATGTACATGTGGACAGAGCAGTAAACATGCACTGGAAGCTTCTTTGGCTTTTAAACTGGGATTTAATTCAGATGGAAATGAATGAACTTAGCTGTTTTCTGAGCTGCGTTACTTATTGATTATTAATCACGCAACGATGAGACCACCATGGTTAGATAGGGTAGTTATATGCGTATCAGGTCTGTATATTATTTTCATCCTGAGATCCAAATTGTGCATATCAATCTAATCTGTTCAGAATAATATTGCACTATTTGTTCGAGGCTAAGTAATATTTTTTCTCATTTCTTAATACTTATACAGTTGCGGAACCTGCATCACAAATCCGGTGTTACCTGTAGTGAAAAATTGAATTCAGCCATAATGCCCTGGACTGTTGAGCAGCATTATCATCATCATTAGCTTTATTGTGTTTGATGGCCCAAGTGTTTAGCCTTGTCACCACTGACATTAGTGTGTTAGTGGCTGGTTAAATTAGCCTGTAATGAGGCTTGAGTATAAACATCAATCCCGTCAGTGGGGAAATGTCACTGGTGCACCCTCAGGGCGCCAGACTAGCTTCATTCAGTCAGACGCAGATCACTTCCCCTAATTGGTCGCATTAGTGAGTGTATCTGTCCAGCACACTGAAGACTGTCTGGGTGGATCACAGAGCTTTGAGGAGAGTGAAGTTTGACTGGTGATGGGCACTGCAGTGACAGTCTGGGAAGAGACCTGCTGCTGTGGAGATGGTTGCAGTGAACAATGCTTCTGAATGCAATCATCATATTTAATAATTGAAGATGGTGAACATCTTTAACATCTACTTTCCCTGTTTTGTGTATCTCTGTGACTGTAACCGTGTCTGGTAAATGATATCCCCTTAACGCCGGATGTGGCGAATTCGTATCATACCACTTCCATTCAGTTTGCTGAGGAAATAGAACCATTTTATCGTGCACTAGGGTCTGCTCAAAGCTGTTGGAGTAGATCAAAATCCAATGGAAGGAATTTTTAGAAGAACATTTCCATTTAATATATCATCAGTTTTAAAGTAAAAAACATGAATAATAATTATTTTTCACTATTTAAACTCAGGCATTAAAGGAATATACACCAGTGATCTCTGTTCCAGTATGACCTTGGCTAAAGCAGTGGTCAGTGTATCACCTGAAAAACACACCAGTGTCTTGAGCTTGTTTTTCTCCAGGACAGCTGTAGGTTCACCGAGCTTGTACTGAGGGTTAGATAGTAGTGAATTTCACAATAGCGGTGTTTCATTAGGTTTATTAGTACCTCTGTGTTCAGTACACACTGTAAATAACATTGTGTAACTCTCCTGCACATTGCACTGCATTACAGTACATTCTCCTTTCATGGACTGCGATGGCTTGGTGGTTGGAGCCCTGGGTTACTAATCACAGGGTTGTGGGTTTGATAACTGAATCACTGTTACAGGGATGCCATGGCATGACCTTGTGATTTGACCCCTTTCTAAGCTGGAATATGTAAACAGAACAATTTTATCATACTGTATAATAAATAAACACAAACATGCCCTAAACATAGACCGTGTCAGAGGCACCCAACCCATTCAAATTCTCTCAGACATTTTTAGCTAGATGTCGTTGGTCACAATCATTAAGCACCCATGGGTGGCCATTGCACTGTCCACTGTGTGTGGTAATGCCGTCTTTGACATATTCCCGGGAACACATGACACTGTGATTTGAGGAATGATAAATACCTGCACAATCCATCTGGCATCCGCTATCATGCCTAGATCAAACCAGTGTTCAACCTCACTCACAACAGTGTATTATTCTAATTGCACACACACACACACACACATATATATATATATATATATATATATATATATATATATATATATATATATATATATATATATACTTCTATTATATTCTCTATTGTACCAAAGCCTCTTTTGAAAACACATTAGCTGCACTGAGCAATCAGTTCATGAAAGGTCCACTGACCAAATAAGAGCACCCCGTGGTTAAACATTTGTCAAATCTGTTGCTCCACAATTCCTCAGTCTGCTTTCTCCTGTCCATCAATGAAAAGTGACGACCACAGGTACCCATTGTGCCAGGTATTATTTGACTGGTGAGTCGTTCTCAACACCTTTTTACAGCATTATAATAAAGGCTTATGCCACTTTCATCTGCTGCTGCGTCCATCACTGGATCCATTTACATTGTGTGAATAAGATCAGACGTGAATATGACTGACAGTTACATTTAACAGGCCAAAGCATGGCCACTCACTACAAGGTTTCTACTATAAAGGCTTCAGACTCAACTATCAGTCATTGGATAAAATAACAAGAGGATATAAGAGAAGTTTCAGAGCCTTGATGTGTAAGATGTATCATATGCTGAGCTTTAATTTATAGTATGAGGTACACTCACACTAAAATAAACAGAATTTTTACCTTTAGAACTTTAGGCCAATTTTGTGGGATGTTTTTCGTAGCTAGAACCTCTCAGAAATCCTGTTAGAAACGGATTGTTTTTCAGCTGAAAATGGAAAGAATTTTGTTGAGTTATTTCTAATGATTAGTTTGACAAGGATGTTTATAACTTGTTCTTCAAAATACTTGACAGCAGTTAAAATAAAATTTAAAAAACCTGAATATCCTTTATTAATTTTATTGTATATTTATATGTCAGTATTATCCCTTCTCGGGACTTTTATTCTGGAACACTCTGTGAGCAAAGGAAGAGAGCAAACAGCCCCTCCCTTCTCAATTTCCTCTATAACCCAATATCTGGGTCATTAGCCCCGCCCCCTCTCACCGATCAGTCAGAGTCTGTATGCAGGTTGAGCATGTACACAAGGACAGAGCAGTAAACATGCACCGAAAGACTGCTAAGGCATTTATACTGGAATAAACTCGAGAAAATGAGTGAATTTTAGGTGTTTTCTGAGCTCAAATGCTCATTGACAGTTCATCACACATTGATGTAGGGTAGAATATGAAACTTATAAAATCATAACTGCCCACAGAGTGCGGATCTCGGGTTGTAAGAGCTAGTCTGATCACCACTCAGATAATGCTAAGGTAGATAATGGTGGTGTATATTCACAGTTAAGCTCAAAATTAAAAATCATATTGTTTACTGTGGATGTAGCAGTTTTGCAGTGACTACTTTAGTAATGAGTTAACCTGATGTCACCGTAAGTCTGTGAGTCTGTTGTGTTTACTCTAGAGGGGACAGAATATAGTCTGACTGCTGCAGCAAGTCTGTTCACAAGAATCGGCTGTACCTGTCACTAAAGCAGACATTTAGAATTAGCCATATGTCACATTACATAAGTGTTTTCCACTGTCCTGTCCATCAGAGATGTCCATGTGCGAAATGGCAGATGCACCAGTAAAAATGGAAAAAAAGAAAGAAAAAAAAAGTTTTTATTTGTGTTGGCTCAATGTAACGCTACATCAAGCGGCAACAGCCTGTAGAATCACAGTTTCAATTACAGGGAAATGTGCCAGAATGGTGGAGAATTCATATTTTAGAGTTTAATAAAGATACAAACTCAAAATATGTCTGAAACAGTATATATATATATATATTTATTTATTTATTTATTTTTTAATAAACAAAGGAAAACAGTGTGCCGATAACTTTAGATATTACATGTGTAATTACACTGACATGCCATAGTCATAAAATATGGGTATGTAAATGGTGCTGTTACCTCAGGAGAGAGGTATGGGGAATGCCCACACCAGTATACGTTGTGAGATGTTATCTTGTGAGTAAGACTGAATGCTGGTCAGCGTGCTCGAAGTAAGGACAAGGACACATGTATTATCGGAGTTTGAGGGAGGCATGATAGTGGGTGCCAGATGAATAAGACACTCCATTTCCAAAGTAGGCATTTAGCATTCCTTAACTCATAGTGTCATTTGTACTGGGAATACGTCAGAGAAGGCATCACCACCCACAATGGACAGCTCAGTGGCCACACATGGATGCTTAATAATTGTGACCAACAGCATCTAGCTAGAATTGTCCAGGTGAACAGACAAGCAAGTTTGGTAGAAATCACATCCACATTTAATGCAGGAGGCCACACACATATCAGTTCAGTATTCATTAGCCTCCATGGCATGTGGGAGCAGAAGACTCCAGACTCAGAGTTCCTCTGTTAACACCACATCACTGGACTCATCACTTCATCCACGAGTTTGTTACTGGGCTTTAGAAGACTGGCAACATGTGGTCGGGTTGATGGTAAGGTTTTTGCATGGAACAAACCCCATGAAGTCTTGAACTTCAGGGTGCAGGTTGGTGGTGCTTCCTAACTGGCATGTGGTGTGTTCTCATGGCATGGACTGGGTCCACGGATTCATCCAAACATGTCATTAAACAAGTTGGGCTTTATTTCCCTCTTTGGTGAACATGTCCAGCCCTTCATGGATTTCACCTACAAAGATGGGGTATTCCATCAGCAAAATTCACCATTCCATCGGGTCTGAGATTTCCAGAATTTAATTCAGTGGCATATTTCCAGTCCACACGTGATGCTGTGCATCTAGGAAGTGCCTGCTCAGCCTTGAAAATGAAATGTCCCATCCATCTGGCAACCACTATTCTTACTCACTAAAACTCAAGCTCAATAATTCATGGTGCTTTGCCATGAGCACACTGGCCAGTGCTCAACCTCACAAGATAACAGGTGTCGGTGTTCCCAAGCCGTCCCCGTTTAATAGTCAATAAACGTACTGATATCTCATGACCTTTGGCATATCAGTGTATAAACTCTGAGTTGGACTGGGGACATTTTACCTTCAGCCCAATGACTCTGGGTAGACTTCAGACCTACTAGAACCTTGACCAGGACAAGTGGAGTAGAAGATGAATGAGGGATGAATGATGTATAATTTTGAAAGTTAATTTGATTGGTCTAAGAACCCACCATTTGTTACCATTCATTTTCTCTGATACTTTCCCATAATTGGACTTGTTCGGTGTGGTGTCATGGACTGGTCCTCCTACAGATTTCTACCTCTAACTCTTTCGTTTTTCAGTGCCAGTGATGGTTATCTCAACAGAAGCTCAGATTTACTGGCCTTGGATACTAAATAAAATCACTAAACCGCCGTTGTAGGTATCATGAATCTAGACCAATTTTGTGGGATGTTTTTGTAGATTTAATATATATTTTTTATAATAATAAAATTTCCAAAATACTTGAGAGTGGTTGGGAAAAATGAAGCTTGTACAAGTAGACAGAGCAGTAAAGGCTCCTTTGGCATTTAAATTGCGATTTAATTCAATTAGAAATGTGCCACTTTGGTGTGATTTGACACAAAATGAAGAGACCACGATGGTACGTTAGGTACGAATTAAGTTAGAATGGAACGTCTTACAGTTTGTTCTGATTTGTGTAACATGTCTGTATTTGATTTGAGACATGAAGCTTCGAAAACAGCATGCAACTGCCCACAAAATGCAGATCTTGGGTTGTAAGAGTTAATGCCCACTTCTCAAATCAAACAACCTTGAAACTGTCACATATTTTAGCCGTTTTGCAATCCCTGTCTCTGTGTTTGGAGTCATCACACTGCTAAAAATAAGCCTCTTGTCTTTCAGATAACACATGCTTGGGTTACCTGCTTATATTTCAGTAATGACCCATCGATAACAAAAGGGTACAAATATAATGGTGTCCGTTTGACCAAGTAAAACACACTAGAGATAAGAGGTGAATGGACACACTATTGATGACTCTGCCGCCCTTAAACAAATAAAGGGGCTGTCTGGTTACATCAGGCTTATCTGGAAGTGCTGTAATTGAAATGGATCATGTGCAGCCCAAGAGTTTACTCTCTCAAGAGTGATGATAGCAACAGAGGACTGTACATGTCAGGCCGGTTTAATTTTAGCAGGAGCAAGAGCAGAACATGATGTTTCTTTTTGGCTTTGGAGGTGAGCGCAGTCCAGAGTGATGGATTTTGAAAATCTTTTGTATCTAAGAACAAGCCTAGAACAACTTCCTGCAATCCAAAGGCCTGACTTTGTCTGAAGGCGTTTTGTAACTTGTCACCTATTTTAGAGTGGCTTGCTCTAGATGGTGGAGGGTCTGGTTTGTGTGCCTGCAATTTCCTGTGTGCCATGCCATTTCCTGTGGTGGAGAAAGGAGGTTATTACCACTCCGTCTTTGTCAGTCACTGAAGGAAAACTCAAATGGATGCGCTCAAAGAGAGGGAGAGAGGGAGCTACAAGGCTGCCATCTAGTGCCTTACATTCTAATTAGGGATGTGTTTTGTGTGACAGAGAGAGAGAGAGAGAGAGAGAGAGAGAGAGAGAGAGAGAGAGAGAGAGAGACAGAGAGAGACAGAGAGAGACTGATTACATGAACTTCCTGAGATCCTGAGCAAACTGGGAAAGTGGTCTGTGATTTGAAAGTCAGATAAAATGTATGTTCAGTGGAACATCTAAACTTGGCCATCCCAGAATCCCCCCAGAATGAACAATGGAAGATGACCACCCAATAAGAAGGCATCAAAGCTAGAGATGGCACATCAGTATTAACCCTTAGAACCTGAGAGCCACACTTTGAGGGCAGTTACATGTCGTTTTGAGCTTCATATCTCAGAGTTTTGCTTTTGCAAGTGTTTAATAAACGTTTGACTTGCAACCTAAATGTGCCTGCGGGGTTTTCCTTCATCTGCACCGGCATCGCATCTTTACCTCATACACGACAATAACAAAAAAGACTATATATATACTCTCATACTCACCCATACACAGCCTGCTCTGACTTTAAATAGAGTTCTTTACTTTGTTACGCTTTCTGTCCAGTTCTTGTTGTTGTTCTGGTCATTTTATTGTGTTAGCCTATCTAATGTAGACCAGAGGAGGATGGGTTCCCCTTTTGAGTCATGGTGCCTCTCTGTTTATTATTTATAATGTTGTAGATACTATACTCTATACTATACTTGATCTATTTCTTGTACTGGGTGCCTTGCTATCCATTTACTGCTGCAACTTTGCGAATTTCCCCCTGTGGGATTAATAAAGGATTGTCTTATCTTTAAGGTTTCCTCCTCCCAATCTCAGGGCGTTTTTCCTTGCCACTGTTGCCCTTTGGCTGCACAAAAGAGGTTTGGACCCAGATTTCTGTAAAACTGCTTTGTGACACTGGTTCAATTGTAATTAGCATTATATAAATAAACTTTGATTGATTGATTTTGTGATACATAATCAGAAAACAATCCAACTCGGAAAATTAACTCATTCCTAAATGAAATCCCATTTAAATGCTAAAGGAGCTTCCAGTGCATGTTTACTGCTCTGTCCACGTGTACATGTTCAACCTGCTCACAGACTATGACTGATCAGTGAGAATGGGCGGGGCTAATGACATCACTGACCCAGATATCGGTTTACAGAGGAAAAATGAGAATAGATAGACTATATCTAAAAATAAATAGAAATAGGGATAAAGTTAAGGTTAATGGGTGTGGGTACTGGGCCAATATCTTTCAGGGTATTGGGTGCTGGGTTAGTTCTTAGCCTAGAATGGTATCTGCTTCACTGGCCTCCCTGTGCTGTGCTGTGGACTCGTGACCTCCCTAGGCCCTTCAAGGGCACATATGATGGAGCTCCTGGCTTAAACAAGGCTCATGATTTCCTGACAGAAAGTATTTTCATTAACTGCAGCAGACTAACCTGCTTATAACCTTTGCCTTGAAAGTCACAATCAATCAAATAAAGATCCGTTCTGACATTATTCAATTTCGAACCAAGGAAGTCTCCATATAGGTAAAAGACGTACATACATGTGTGTCAATTTAGTGCGAGCAATGACCCTTCAGCTACTGGCACAGCAATGTTAGATCGTGCCCAACATGCACAAACACAAGTGCAGAAAGCAGCAGACTGGTTAAAATGATAATACTAACAATAATGTTATATTCAACTCCAAGTAATCACAGTAAAACCCTTTTTGTAGGATATTTTCATAGTTTGACATACTTTTATTTGGTAAAATGATAAAAAAATATTTATATGAGACACGTGCCAAATATTGGCATGGCTACTCAAATTGTCTTCGTTTCAGGTGTAATTATTAATAGAATTTAATAATTTCTATGAATTTGACCATGTTTTGGTCAGAACTTTATTTGTGCCTACATTTTGGTTTTGCTTTTGCTTCACAGGACTAACTTGTTTTGTTTGTTGAATTTAATAATTAGATTGTCAAGATTAGATTGACAATAGGTTGTTCAAAATACTTGACAGTTGTCCAAATAAAATAGAAACAAGAACCTGAATGTCCTTTTTTATTGTAGTTATTTATGTATCAGTATTATCCACTCTCACTGTTTTCCTTTATTCTGAAGTCTGAGCACTGTATGAGCACAAAACAGAGCAAACTGACCCTCTCTTCTAATTTTTTCAATAATCCAATATCTGGGTCAGTGATGTCATTAGCCCTGCCCCCTCTCGCTGATCAGTCAGAGTCGGCGAGCTGGTGGAGTATGAAGGTACATCTGATCCCATGAAGTCTAGAAAACGGCATGGAACTGTCGTAAAGTGTGGCTCTTGGGTGCTAAGAGTTATTAATAAAACAGTGATTCATTCTAGTGATTCAGGGTGGTTTGCTCTAACAAACAGCAATAAATAAGTCCATCAATACCATAAACAATCACTACTGACTACATTCTTTAAAAAACAGACTTTAGCAATGAACTAAATCATAGAAAAAAAGGAAAGAAATATGAGACAATGTTATAATTCATGACTTTCCGAAATGCCAAAAGCTAGCACTACCCTATAAGAAAGAACGAAAGAAAGAAAGAAAGAAAGAAAGAAAGAAAGAAAGAAAGAAAGAAAGAAAGAAAGAAAGAAAGAAAGAAAGAAAGAAAGAAAGAAAGAAAAATAACAAATAAAGCTAAGCATATTATTTGTTAGGTGATGGAGTTTCTCACAGTGGATTATCAGCTTCTCTATGACTGTGGTTGACGACACTGGCCTTGAGCGAGTTGTAGAACCTAGAACCTCATTATAGCCGCTGAGCAGCAAGTGATTCCTCAGAGTTTGCCTTTCAGATCAGTGATTTCAGCAGTATTCACAGCAACCTTTTCAGGTAAACTGCAGAAAAGATGTATAAATGTGAAGAAAATATTAACGTTAAATAAAGGTTTAACACTCTGATAATGATCATCAGAGAATGTGTCAGAATCAGCAGGCAATTTTCACCTGAGAGTCATTTGAAATGAACTATTTCGGTATCTGTGCTTGTAAGCATGACAGGACTTATTCTATTACAACTTGAATGTTTAGCCACTGTTTTGTGAAAATAAACATCTGAAAAAATTTTATGTAAACATAGTCCAATCCCCACACACACACACACACACACACACACACACACACACACACACTCACACATATACACACACACACGCACTCACACATACACAGATCTGACTGCACTGTTTCAACTGTTTGAACTCTAATTTTGTGGGATGTTTTCATAGTTTGACGTATTATTCACAAAAACTATTTACATGAATACTCACACATACTAGATATTATATTCAGGAGATCCTAGGCTACACACATGTATCTTTATTTGAGATGTAAAAATGAACAGAAATTAAATATTTGTATTAAAAATAATTTTACTTAATGAAAAAATCTTGCGCCTCAAAAAATAATTTTTGCTTACAAGGACTGAAACACTTTAGAGTCCAGATGGAAATTGACCAAAGTATTTTTGAGCTGCAAATGCAAAAATTAACATGAATTATTTGTAATGATTAGACTGACAAGGACTTTTACGATCAAAATACTTGAAAATACTTGAAATGAATAATAAAAAATACAAAAGTAATAACCCTGGACACTCATATCTCTGTGAACTGATGAATGCTCAAAGTACTCCGCACATATGGTAGGTAAATGCTTCCATGTGCCATAGTACTAGTGTCAGTGTAGCTGATGGATTAGCTCCACCAGCAGAGGTAGTAGATCGCGTGTGCGATCCTGAACATGCAATAGGACTGAAAGTACTTACAGTAGCACGTTCCTCTGAGAGGGTTGCCCAGGTAACGGTTCATGGAGTCACAACTGTAAAGAACAAAACAAATGAAAATTCAGCTTTACAAAGTTACATTTGAAACTTAATCGTACAAACTTTTAATTTTACAGTGTAGCTGATTTATGCTATATATGAGTCATCAAACCTGGAGGCACCCCTGCCCTGCACATTTAAGATGATTCCCTGCTTTAACGCAAAGGACTTGTGGTTCAAATGTGGAGGGCAGTGGTGCCTCCAGGACCAGGGTGGAGAAATACTGACGTATTTCACTCATTTTCGAATGGTGCGCACAAATTCTGCCCTCTTGTGGAGAAGCTGCCAAATGAACTTTAGATATACAGATGGATGTGCATTTTCTACAATAAAAGAGACAATAAAAATTAAAAAAATAATGCAAAATCATGTGAATAAATACAGTGTTGTGTTGCAACTGTTTGTATAGTTGAAGTTGATGGCTCGTATTTCATTAAAAAAATAGCTTTGGCCCCTCCTACCTTCACTGAAACTGCCGAACTCCAGCCCAACACATCAGAGTTTGCCCCCCTCTACAGTTCCTGGGGGGCGTGGGAGTACTAGCAAAAGGGGCCTGTACAAACTACGGGGTCAATAGTAGCTCTAAGGAATGTTAGTATAGAAATGTCATTCCCACCTCCAATATTCCATGTGTGGGAGATCCATGCGTTTGACCACTAAAGATCACACATATTGGTGAGTGTAAAAAGCACGAGCTTTAGTTTTCAGTTGTGATATATAGCTATAATTTTTCTGGTCAAAATATTTTTATGTGATTTAGACCTACTTTTTTATAACTGACAACACAAAACTGTTCCCATCAACATTATTAGCTCTAAGTGGTCCACAGTGGACCACACGCAACAAGCCCAACACCCAACAGGTGTTGACATTGGGAGTGCATGTGTGGCTTGTTCCTAAACCATCCTGAAAGCAATTTTACAGTTGAGAACTGCAGGGGCTGAAGGTAGCATCACCTCTGTGGGCGAGTATGAAGCGATTGCAGTGGACGTGTTCATTGGCAATCTTGTATTCAGGGCCGGAGGAGGGTGATGTGTCTGTGCTGGAGCTTTTAAGTCATATTCATCCTGACAGAGCTTACAGAAAACACCTTCAGCCAAAAAAGAAAAGGTACAAAATACTCACTAAAGCCTGACCCAGAATGCAAACGCTGGGTAACATGTAAAACTTTGTTATTAATTATGTAATGGCATAAGTGGAGCGCTAAGGATTTAAATAGCCATCATTCTGTGGGCCTTCGACCACTCCAATAAAGTACTGCAGTAGATTACTTTCAAACAGTAGGTTTTAATACAAACACTAAATCTAATTCTAAATCCAAATGCAATTTCATTTTGATGGCGTGGGAAAGAGAGTGGGGAAATCTGGGCACAAAGTCAGAGAGAGTTAGAGAGAAGCAAACATGCAGTCGTTCATCTGGTTCCATTTAGGCCCAGGTTTCGTCACTGCCATGTGAACCTGCATTGTTTATTATTTTTTTATATGTCAAACAGCCGAGCGCAGGATCAGAACCCTGTAAACACACAATCTGTTTGGAGCAACTGGGGAAGCACAGATGATTAAACTGCTAAATTTCAGTCCCGTGGTATAACTTCACTGACGTTCAGTTGGAGGATAACAAGCCTAAGATTAAGAAATGAATATTTTAGGGGCGAAAACTGGAAAAATGCATAAACAATAAATCAAAAAAAAAAAAAAAAAAGAATATTTTTAAAGTTTTATCACATTACTTATAAACTCAGTATCTGAAGTGACAGACAATATAGTCTCTAATGTCTTGTAAATAGAATGATCAGATAATAGTACCATAAGGCAGCATCTGTAAATAGAAAGAGAGCAGCGCAAAGAAATACATCAATCAGCCATATCATTAAAACCACTGACAGATGAAGTTTCAACAGTATCTGTCAATAAACGCCCAGCTCGCAATAACCTTTTGGCCCAAATGTGGCCCATATGTGTCTGCAATCTGAATGGGATCTACATTTAAGGCAGCATGTGAACAGAGTTGTTAAAGGTGGTGTGATGAAAGTAGGAAAAATGGATGAAAGTGACGTGCAAGATTAAAACAGGCTGTTATGAAATATTATGGTGTGGTGATAATAATATGCCCACTAAAATATGCTCATATTGTCACCCTTCAGGCAACACCCTGCTGTCATTGCATCATGCTTGGAAAGGGTTGTGGATGGGACAAAGGGCTGGACAACTGGGTCAGAACATCTCCAAAACATCAGGTGGGTCTCGTGGGGTGTTCCCATTATACATTGGTCAGTACCTACCCAAAGTTCTCCAAGTAAGAACAGCTGGTGAATGGGTCTCACTGATGTGATCCGTGGAGGTCCCACCTTACAACCCACAATTTAAAGGATCTGCTGTAGTGCCTTTTGGGTGAAGTCCATGCCTTAAATGGTCAAAGCTGTTTTTACGTTTTAATGTTATGGCCATAATAAAATCCCCACCAGCAGTTCATTCATTTACTGAATTTTCCATCACTACATATAAAAGAGAAATATATTCTATACTTTATTAGGAACACTAACACTGGGTAGAACCTCCTTTTTGTTGCATGGAATTCACAAGATGAAAGACTGCTTTGAGATTCTCATTCATGTTGCCATGTTGATATAATTGCATGATTAGAATGCCTGCAGATTTTTCAGGAGCAGAGAATATAACATCCTAAAGGTGGTCCACTCTATCTGTCTCTGCCCCAAGAGCAGCTGTTTGGTATGATGATGAATGGTAGAGATCAGATGGTACAGATTACAGGTCAAGTACTGGACTGTAATATTTACAGAGAGAGGCACACCATGAGAAAAGGAAAACAGAGGGGGGAATGGACGGGAGGGTGAGAGGTCGAGAAAGGGAAGTGGGGGAGAGTGGCATGCAGAAAGACAGAGTGAGAGAACGGCACAGGCAGTTGCTGCCCTGAGGTCATGTTTCATCCTCTGCTGCGCTCTTAGCTGCTGCGACAGAGAGAGCAGGAACAGGTGAAAGCAGGGGCGGCAAGGTGAAAGGCGAGCTGCTGAAGTTCACATTCACACACAATTGCGCGCTCTCACTTTTACCAAGGACACACACAGGAAGACGTACTGATGAGACTACACGCTCACTAGGCAAATGCACAGCTTTTCCGTTATTTAACCTTAGACATGAAGACATAGGCTGTTGTTCTGAAACAATATTTAAGCTTTAGGAAACCTAAACCAATTTTCCAGCATGTTTTCATTTGGACATCCTTTTATTCACCAAAAATGAGAATAGAATTTGAAGGAGAAATATTCCTTCATTCGAGATTTTGAGATCTTTGTATGAATTTGACCAGGATTTTTTCAAAAATTTACTTGCACCTACATTTTTCTTTGCTTATGAGGAATAAAAAACACATTAAATCTCAGAAATCCTGTTAGAAATTATGACCCAGAGTGATTTTTTATTAATTATTTGTAATGACAATGATATTTAAAATATCATTAAAAAGTCTAAATGTTCTATATCATTTCTTTTTATGTATGTATCAGTATGTTCACGTGTCAGGATGTTTATTCCTAAAATTTGCACACTGTGTGGACAAAGAAAGAGCAAATAGCCCCTCTCTTCTTATTATCCCCTTTAATTCAATATATGGCTCAGCGATGCAATTAGCCCCGCCCCCTCTCACTGATCAGTCAGAGTCTGCATGCAGGTTGAGCATGCACACTTACATTTACATTGACACTGGGATTTCAATTCAGTTGCAAATGAATGAAATGTACTTGAGCTGGATTACTCACTGACAATTTATCACACATTTATGAGCCTAGAAAACAGCATGAAGCTGGCCATAAAGTGCAGATCTCAGGTTCTAAGGCTTAAGAACTGTCCTCATTTGCTTTTCAGCTCAGTTCTAGTTCAGCCAATAAAATTTACACAGTTATCCCAAGGGATGAGAAACATTTTGGTTTAAATTGTGCAGTTAAATGTTACCTACCCTTTAACAAGACTGCCAGGGCTAACAGATTTGTTCGCCCACACAGATGCAGATGCTCACTAAAGCAGGTTTTTCAGACTTTTTGATTTCCCAACTTCACGAGAACTCCACTTTAGGTCACTGAAAGAGAGCTTTTCAACAAGAATGTCCACGGCAAAGAGTTTTCAAAACTCAGGGTATTTGTGTTTCTGAAAAATGCTGTGACTCAGGTTACTTTCAGAGAGGAGAATCAACTGCTGTATAAAAGTTTACAGCTAAGACAAGCTCATGAAACTTTTGGCAAACTTTGACTAAATGAGTTTAAATAATTTACATTGTAGCATTAAATTAAAAGTTAAAAAGCAGTACAGTGAAAATGTATTTATAACAGACAGCCACACATAGCAGATATTGTTCTATTCAAGAGAGCCTTGGCTACTCACATTCGTCTATGTATTTGTATACATATTTGTAGGAATTTGATCATGGTTTGGTCAAACATTTGCTTGCCCCCACAATGTTTTTTTTTTTTCTTCCAGACTTTTATTCCGAAATTTGAACACTGTGTGAGCAAAGAAAGAGAGGAAACAGCCCCTCCCTTCTCATTTTCCTCTATAACTCAATATCTGGGTCAGTGAGGTCATCAGCCCCACCCTCTCACTGATCAGTCACAGTCTGCATGCATGTTGAGCATGTACACGTGGACGGAGCAGTAAACATGCACTGGAATGTTTTTTTGGTATTTAAAGTAGGATTTAAATTAAGTGAATTTTAGTGAGTTTCCGAGGTGTATTACTGTTAATTCATCAATGAGGAAAATATAGGGAAGATATAAGTCTTGTAGTTTGTTATGATATGTGTATCATATCTGTAGGTTACTCTGATCCTGAGTTACGAAGCCTAGAAAACAGCATGTAACGGCTTGCAAAGTGCAGATCTCGGGTTCGAAGGGTTCATATAAATTAGCAGTGAATTGGGTGAGGTCGTGGGAGAATTGTGGCCTCAAAATTTGAATTCTGACATACTGATTAGTGGCCTAAAACATAAAAAGTGATTAATTTCGGTAACAGCCATTGAATGAACGCACATCACTTTGCTTTGATGAGTCGTTATGGAAACAGTGGAACTTAACCGCAGCAAAACCTTAGTCCCTGCAGTAAATCCCGTAGTATTTACCCTTAGTTAAGTGAAGCATCTGAGGGATTTTATGCAACACACTTAGGTAATTATCGTAGGTAAAGGGGAAATCTTCCCATAAGGTTTACGTTTAAGGGGAAAACTTAAGGTGTTTTATGTAATGTAACATTTTGGAGCCTGAAAGCACAGAAAACAGAATGCCTCAACAGCTAAGAGGTGTTCAAATGGCACGGAGGAGACTTAGATAACATCAGGCAGCTTTTAATGTCAACAGGGGATAGTCTCCCTTTTTATCCCTTTCCGTATTTTTGAGTTTACGTTGCTGTTAAGACGCAAAGAGCGCACTTGTTCACCTATGCAGACACTCCCCCCATATCGCGCGGAAAGATTAACATTCAGCCATCATGCAGAAATTTGCATTCGCCTCCCAACACTGAAACAAAGAGACAGATTCATTTAAAACCAAAACAAGTATCAACTTAGAGAGCACAGTTTAAAATGGCATTTAATAAAAGTGCTCGCTGCTTCGCTCCTCGTAAACCCAGCGGGCGCAGACAGACACTCCAACTATATTCTCCTCAGAGAGATACCGTTTCAGTTAGTGCTCACAATAAAAGCCCTCAGAACTGAACTGAACAGTTAGCTCACCAGCCTGCTGAGAAGCAGGTCTCCAGGACCAGCGAGGGGGCTTTATCTCTTTACTCTGCCCCCTTTCATACATCTCTCCCACCACAAAAACAACAGATTATCACTGTTCTCCCATAAACGCAGGGACATCTGTCACTGCCGCTGTCACACTGCCCCCAAACACACGCATACAGTACACACACACACACACACACACACACACACACACACACACACACGGATTGAAGTCTTTTTCTCAACATGGAGGCAATTTCACCAGCCACTTATCGTGGCGTTTATTTGCTCAGCGCAGATCTCCCTTGACTACCACTTAATGCCCACATTCTCCACCATCAGGAACACATACACCAACTCAAACATGGTAATCACAAATCTATAAGCATATAAAAGCACACGCTCTCTTCAGTAGCCGCCCACACACAGGCAAACAAAAAAAAAACACACACACACACACACACAAAACACAGACATGCAACCAAAGGACTAAAACATATGTTATATTCACATAATCCTCACATCTCAAAGCCTCTACGCCTCAGACTTTAATATCTTAACAAAGGCCTTAAATGAGCATAATTACTACTGATGACCACATCTTGACCTGCTGCTCTGACTGCACTGAAGGCTGAAGACATCTTCACAGACACTCAGATCCGAGGTCAAAAGGCCAAGGGAGTTCCTAAGGGGGAAACTGTCTAGGTGTCAACAGGAGGTCATACATTTATCCACAGGGAAGTGATAGCCATCCATATATAGTCCATAAGGGCCTTATCTTCTCTGCGGTGGTGAGACGGACACCCCTCCAGCAATTACTCTGGTCATGTAATGGTTCTGTTAGCTGAAGTAACAGAATTAGCAGTTAAGGTCCTCCTCCAAATGCTGTCCATTTAAAGATGTGAATGGCCTGCTTCAGGCCTCTTCCTCTTCTACAGGAAATGTTTTATTGCTTAGTGAAAATAATATCACCTAATAATATACACCGATCAGCCATAACATCATGACCTTTCCACACTCACTTTCCAGTTCGTCAGCTCCTCTGACCACGCAGGAGCACTTTGTAGTCCTATAATCACAGACTGTAGTTCATCTCTTTCTCTGCAGACTTTATTCTCCTCCTTTCACCCTGATCTTCAATGCTCAGGACCCCACAGGACCACCACAGA
The DNA here is from genome assembly GCA_034509495.1 of Acestrorhynchus altus. NCBI lineage: Eukaryota > Metazoa > Chordata > Actinopteri > Characiformes > Acestrorhynchidae > Acestrorhynchus > Acestrorhynchus altus. Next base: position 4,097,799 of record CM067506.1, on the reverse strand, counting down.
GCAGCTGTTATGTGGGTGGCGGCTCATTCTCAGCACTGCAGACACATTGACACGGTGGTGGTGTGTTAGTGTGTGCTGCACTAGTACAAGTGGATCAGACACAGCGGTGTTGCTGGAGTGTTTAAACCCCTCAGTGTCACCGCAGAACTGAGAGTGGTCCAGTGGGGCCCTGAACACTGAAGATCAGGGTGAAAGGAGGAGAATAAAGTCTGCAGAGAAACAGATGAACTACGGTCTGTAATTATAGAACTACAAACTGATTAATAAGACAACTTATATTTATTTATGTAGCTCTTTTTAACGATGTTGTTTTTGAAAATGGATTAACCTGCTGATTATTTCCTTTATTAATAAATCGATTTGGTGAAATTGGTGAACCAGTGTTCACTACTAGTGCTAATCAAATATCCAAAAGTTGATACCACGGTTTAGAAGTGAGCTGGGGAGAGACTGAGATAGAAAATGTTAAAGAGGTGAAGAGAGTTTGACTGGACTGTCAAAAGTGACCTTTTAAATATCAAAAAACAGCAAATAATGCTCCGTTACACACTCCATGTTTTCAATGACTCCTCGTGAATACACCCTGCTTCAGCCAATGCCATGCCACACATCAACAGCTTTAAATACCAGAATGGAGGCGAAATGGAAAAATAATGCTGATGGAGAGATTAAAGCTCTGCCTTTTCTCTTTTTCTAGAGAAGAAAAAACTTCAAATCAATAAATGAAGCCAGAAAGAGGACCAGCAGCCGACAAATGTGCCGTCATCACCATATATAAAAAAGAATCTGACCTTTTGCCCTCATGTGGTCATTCAGCACTGAGAGAAAACGAAAAAAAAAAAAAGTCAAAAGCTGCACTGGGTTAGGTGAGAGAACAAACCTCAGTTCAGACGACTGAAAGAAAGATAAAAAGATGAGGTCAGTGAAAAAAAAGTTGGCTTTCAATGTAAATTAAAGTGATAATTACTTTGAACTAACCTTTAGAACTCTGAGATGTTTTCATAGTTGAAACACTTTTATTTCAAAAGAAAAAGTGAAAAGCATTTATAGAAGAACGCATTGCATTGTAGCTCTGGATGTATGTTTAGGGTTGTTGTCCTGGTGGAAAGTGAACCTCTTTTGCAACTTCTAACAGGTTTCTTTTCCAGAATTTCCCTTTTTTAGCTCCATCCATCTTCTCTTCAACTCTGAACACCTTCCCTGCTGAAGAAAAGTACCACAGCATGATGCTGCCACCACCATGCTTCACAGAAGGGACGATGTGTTCAGGGTGATGCGTGGTGTTAGTTTTCTGCCACACATAGCTCTTAAATTTATGCCAAAATGTTCAACTTCTTCCACATATCTGCTGTGTTTAAAATGGCAGATTCTCCCACCTGCGCTGTGGATCTCTGCAGCATCTCCAGAATGACCATGTCTTGGTCGGTCTGCATGCTGTTTGTGACATTCTCCCTCTATTTTTGGGAGATGGATTAAACTGTGCTCCATGAGATGTTCATGGAAAAAAGAAACAACAATGCACATCAACTACGTTTAAAGTAGAATAATTACATTTCATATTCACATATTCACTGCATGCTTTCATTTTGTCTGCTGAAATCAAACAAAACCAATGGTGCAAAGTCAGTCTGAAGTTTTCCACACGTGATTCCTTACGTCAGTAAATGTCTACTCTCTGACATGCTCTCTATCTACCTTTTACGATCCCGGTTTCCTTCTGTGGAAGGAAATCGTGTCTAGGACACAGGCGTTTTTGTCACGCTGTTGCAATAAATGGTAGAACAAGTGCTCTTGTGTATGCTAAAATTATCTTCTCCGTTTTCCAAAAGCATGTGGAAGCGCTTTGATGAGGAACAAACTGCAGGCCTACCACGTCAGCCGTGCACTTTGAAGTAACATCACGCTATTTCCATAAAGAAACAAACAAACATGGTGTGTTCCAGGGAGATGTGGTGGTCTTAGAGTTACGGGATTTAGTGTAGATTGGGTGTGCTGGGTGCTGTTTATGTAACGCTGGAGTTTCTCAACAGCCTTTATTTACAGAGTACAATGAAGGAAACCATAGAAAGTGAGAGAAATTGTATGATTGCGATCTCAGAAAGCTCTCTAAAGTCCTGGGGAGCTCATTACTACTTGCCATGTAATCAGCGCCAATGGCAGTGCACTGCACTGTGCAACAAATATACACACACAGCACTACAGGCCTGTCTTTAAAGGACAACTACTCTCTTAAGGGTATTAGAAAGGTATTAGAAGTCCACTGCAGCCAGCTAAACACACACATTCCATCTCCTCTCTCTCTCCTTTACACACACACACACACACACACACACACGCGCGCGCACACACACACTGGGCATAGTGTCAGCCCCAACAGTATAGTTTAAGTCACTGATAACCTGCCACTGAGGGTGTGAACTAGCTGACACTGCACAACACTAGCAGCTATTAAAATGAATGCACAGGTACCTAAAGGTATTTCGCTCCACAGTGAATACATATTTCATCTAACAATGGCTTCTACAAAGTCCTAAAAAGAACTTAACCTATTTGGTTGGTTCATATTTAGGTCATCGTGTCTGTTAACAAGCGAATTTCTATACAACTCAATTATTAAGATCCAACGATTACAGAGCTTTCAAAACAGCCAACGTCTCTTTAAATTCCCTTTAAATTGCCCCGGAGTGGTTATTTACAGTCATGATCAGCACTCACTGGCGAGAAGACGCGGCCAACTGTGCATAGCATACTTCCTACTGGAAGTAGTCCCACCCCCTCTCACTGATCAGTCAGAGTCTGTATGCAGGTGGGCAGAGCAGTAAACATGGAACAGTGGAAACGGAACAAATGGATGAACAAATGAAACGTAGCCTTTTTGCATGTTGGATTACGGCTTATGAGAGCACGTGTTTGATAGGGTAAGTGGTGTAGTTGGTTAAGGGATATGTATCCTGTCTGTAGGTTACTCTGATTTTGACATATGAAGCTGAGAGGCTAATAAAACAATTCAGGAATTTATTTTTTTCCCCATAATTTATTCATTTTCTCATGAATTTTTTATCCCACAATGAAGAGGCAACACGTCTTGTATTTTGTAATGATATGTGCATTATGTCTAAAGAATACCGGCACGTAACCGTCCGCAAAATGTGGATGCTGGGTTTCACCAGTGCGTGTGTATGTGCAGGATCACTGGTGGTTTGGGACAGAAAAGAAAATGGACATAATGTACTTGTGTTGAGCACATTATGGTCCTTTTTAGATCATTTTCGTTGGTGTAGTTTAGCAGATAACAGTACTGCCTTCCTCAGTGCAGACTGGGGATCAATTCCTGAGCTGAGCAAGCACACCTACACTACACCATCCTAAAGCATGGGGTTCCTCTCGGTTTCCTGCCACATTCTTAAAAATCATGGATATCAGGTGACCTGCTTACTATAAATTGACCAGGTGTGTGAATCAGAGTGTATCTATGTGAGTCAATGTATGTCTGTATGCCCAAATATGGATTGGCATATGTTCTGGATGATCCCCACAGGGCTTGGTACAAATACAGCGTCTTTGGGTATTTAGAAAGGTGTTATATGAATGTAATTTCATTCATTCATTCATTCATTTGTATGCTTATGGAAAGACATCTTACTTTATATACTATATACTAGACTCTCTATGCATAACCTGTATATTATGAGACAGAGCATGGGGTTGATGTCTCAGGTGATGCTCTGTACTGTGTGTGAATATTGAAATATAGTGTGGCCACAATATTACCATCAATCAGAATCTTTCACTCCACAAAATTGTTTTTGTCTGGTCAGGCTCTGCGAGAAAGACAAAAACGCTGGACGCCAGCAGTGTCCACTAATTTCACTGACACATCAAGTCTGGAGCTCTGGACGAATGCCAGATCAGAGCAAAAGTGCTGATGTGTAATGCAGGCATACTCACAGCTGGCACTGGTCTCCTTTGACCCCTTTAGTGGTGCAGTAGCACTTGCCAGACGTAGCATGGCATGAGTTTGAATGCCCATTGCATCTGCAGGCTGTGATGGAGAGGAGAAGGGGAATGGGGAGAAAGAGAGGGATATATTATTATTATAATTATTATTATTATTATTATTATTATTATTATTTCAGCTTTAATTTATGTACAATGTTGGCCATAAAAGAACAACAAACGTAAAACAAATGATTAAATATGAGGAATACATCACAATTTGTGAAAACATGTGGGGTTGAAAAACAATAATCCATAAATGAGCAGAGCAGAGCAAGTCAGCAGGCGATTATCGCAGTTGCTTGGACGAGACTGTGGCTTCATCACTTGGCCCAGTGCTCTTCTTCCTCATTACTGATGCAGTCCTCATTAGAGGTTATCAGACACTAATCTCAGAGCAAAAATCACACGCTGGGAGTTACACAGCACAGCAGAGGGCACGACTGTTGAGAATGCATTACTTTGGAGTCGGAGCCCATTAAGGAGATTAGCATCAGTGAGGTGTGGCAATTGGACAACAAAACACCAGGCCGTTCCCTTCCTTACAGCTAACTGACTGCAGAGAGGTTTATTCCGGACACTCATACTGACATAAAGCCGTGGTGGCTGAAGAGGGCTTTACGTAAAACCATTTAATGGCAGCAAACCAGAAATTCTATGTTCTTCATTAAAGCAGTGAGTGACCTGCTCCACCAGTAGTACGATTTATTGAACTTGTACTGTTATGTGACATAAGTTACAGTGTTACATGCATAAGGTACAATGACAAAAAAAAAAGAAAAAACAATAGAAAAATGCAGGATCAACCAATAAAATGCAAGACTCATAACAATTTGGAAGCATTTTTGGTGCCTTTCTATTTGTCTATTCATCCAGAATTATTTATACAGTGTACAGAGTACCTACACATTAACTGGACAACAGTTATATGTACACTTTACATGTTTTCTATGTTAATTTTTAGTTTAACTAATTTTAACTTAGAACCAAAGAGCTGCAGTTACAGTGAGTTTTGGCAGTTACATCACATTTTCTAGGCTTCATAACTCAGGATCAAATTAACCTAAAGGCATGATACTCATATCACTACAAACAACACACATCTAACCACGATCTCATCCGTGTGTAATCAATTATCAGAGTAATCCAAAAACTCATTTCCAACTGACTTTTATTCCAGTTTATATGCCAAAGGAGCATGTTTACTGCTCTATCCATGCTCAACCTGCATGCAGACTCTGACTTATCAGCAAGAAGGGGTGGGGCTAATGACGCCACTGACCCAGACATTGAGTTACAAATTGAAAATGAGAAGGAAGGGCTATTCACTCTCTTTCTTTGCTCAGACAGTGTTCAACTTTCAGAATGAAAGTCATGAAATGGGTTAATACTTTGATAATAGGGTGTCCTTTTCAAATTTTACTGATCAAAACTCTCAGGACAAAAATTACAATTTTTACATCTCTAATTTGAGCAGCCTACGATCTCCTAAAAGTACAATATCTGGTATGTGTGAATTTTTTGGTGAATAAACGTATGACAAACTATGAAAACATCCCATAAAATCAGGTAAAATAAGAGTTTATTTCAAATCATTTTGGAGCATTTCTATTGGTCTATTCAACCATAATGTACACAGCAAATATAAATACATACACATTAATGCAGTACAGATACAGTTTAATGGGGCAGCATATATTTGTACACTTTGCATTTCATTTAAGTTTAATTTCAAAGAGATGCTATATATTATTGCAGTCATTTGTACAGAGCCCAACAGGGGGCACTAAGGAGAAAAAAGGAGGACATTTTCTGTCCCTTAGTTACCCTCGGGTTTCTTACGGATTACTAAACCATGGGTACAGTTCTTCCTCTCACACTAGTGACCCCTGCTGGGTTCTATACAATTTTTACTTTTTTTTCACGTTTTTACTTCCTCGTGCAAACTATACGACATAGGATTTCACAAACTGTAACGTTTACAACTGTCTGTTCAAAATACATAAGAATACCTGAAAATCCATCCATCCATTTTCTGCACCGCTTATTCCTGAATAGGGTGACGGGGGAGCCGGTGCCCAGCCGGCAACTCTGAGCGCAAGGGTGGGAACCAACCCTAGACAGGGCGCTAGTCCGTCGTAGGGTGAGAATACCTGAAAATGACCCTCCTTATTCACTCCCTGCCCAACTCCTTCAGTACTGCACTATATAGGGAGGCACTACGTAGCACTGAAACACAAGTAAAGTCAGACACTTCCACTTTCGGACACGTACCGGATGCTAAATTAATGTTAATAAAGCACTGCTGTTCATGTAATAGTATCTGACCTTTATACATAAGCCTGCCTTAATAAACGAAATGGGAAAATATGTGAAATCCAGAGAGTTCAGCTCATAAATATCACTTATATGAGCAAAGGTCTCTGGCTCAATTTCGTTCCAGTGTCCTTTGCTTAGTAACAAGAACACATGCATTGTGGACTCATATAGTAAGCTATGCTATTTACTAGAAATGACAAATGCACTGTGGTGCCATCAATTTCCTCAGAGGATTTTGGAGGATCGTTATGCCCTAAAACATAAACAGGGAGCCCAGAATTAGCTTTAAGTATTCAGGGTTTGGATGCAGTTCCCTCCATAGTTCCAAACTATTACAGCAGCATGACGGATACATAATTCATACTGACTAATTCATTAAACAGAGATCTGCACTTTGAGCATGTAGGATGGGTAACAAATGAACACTGTGCTTTTTGCAGTTTGACTGAACTGTGAATGAAGCAAATGAGGGCAGTGTTGAGTACGAGTGAAGTGTTGATGTGCTAACCTGTGCTTGTAATCTGAGAATATTGACAGTCTTGTGTGTAAACATCTCAATTAATGGTTCAAAACCCACTTAAGTGGATAATTGCTGGAGTTACGCTTCACTCTGCTGCACCATATATCGAGTTCACACCCAGTCCTTCCTCTGGGACTCAATTCTCTACTGTCAGCAGCGTCTAAAACACTGACTCATTTAGACTCCACTGTATCACAAGTAAGGGTGGGAGATGGGGTGTTGTGATATTTATATTTTCTGGTGAAAATTCACCAGTTTAATTCTAGAACACATTTTTGAATGGACTGGCATGTTCTTTTTTTTTTGTTAATCCAACAGAGAAATTAAATAAAAAAAACTATTTTAGTAGGAACAGGAGGAATCATCTTTACTGTTGGTTGATGTGGCACAATGGATAACGCCACCACACCATGTGGGAGACTGCGGTTCGATTGCCAGTCTGGGCAACTATGCTGTGTTACACCAATCAGAGTCCTTGGGCAAGAGTTCTAACACTATTCTGGCCCAACTCATATTTGTAGCAGGTGTAACATTAACATGCGGAGTGTTGGAAACTGAGAAAGACTGTTTACACCACTAACCGGATGTCCCTCTCAAGAGTACATTACTCACCCCAGTACAGTGAGTATCACAACAGCACCAATGACACTTTCAGCTCCACAGTGTCTGAGACTCTGAGTTTAACAAAGCATTAAATGGGGTTCGTTCCAAAAAGCATTTTATCTTTTGACACAACAAACAGAATATTACTGAAGCCCTGCATGACGACGCATTTCCAAGTTTGCCTAGAAGGGTTAATGTGGCATCCAGCCATAACAGTATCCATGATTAACAGCTTTTGTTATTTTATGGGATGTAATGTCAGTGAGCAATTTATTTCATAATTTATGTTTATTATGAAGGCGGCTTAATATAATTAGGTTCATAGCACCACCTACTGTTCGTCTCAGGCAACCCTTGCACAGTTCAACAGTAGTAGTCAGTCACTCAATCAGTCATTCGGTGACTCAGCAAGAGATATCAGTTTGCATAGTCTGGCCCGCTGGGCAGTACAACAAGACATAGACACAAAAACAGGTGCACTGTACAAAGATGTGCAATATTAGACAATGTAGAGTAAAGCGACTTTAATACGATCATAATGCTCATTAAATGACACTACATGTGGATACTGTATCTACATGGTCTGCTTTCCCTCACTTTACGTTATGCTGCACTGCAAGCAATTATGTGATATTTAGGTTCCCTTTATTACAGGATCAGATAAGATTTGATATTTTGCCTCTAAAATCTGATCTGATTCTAAGCACTGGGTTTGTTCCAGACACGCAGACTGTTTTAGCAATCATCGAGATTTTATTTTTAGTTTTTTTTTATTTCCATTGGTCACAAAACATAGGCACACTTGCATAGTAAGTGACAAAATGACACCAGAGCAGCACAAAGCTGGAGAGATGCAATAGAGTTAAACATCTGGATAGTCTCCACATGCTCCACACTGTGTGCTTGATTGCACACAGGCATTGTGTGTCTGTGTGTGGGTGTGTGTGTGTGTGTGTGTGTGTGTGTGGAGAGGTAACTGGTGAGGAATGTCATATTGAAGGCTTTGCTTCTCACAGATGCTGTGTGTATACAAAGATTTATGGCTAAATTATGATGTGTAAAATGTACTCACATAATGGGAAAGGAGCAGCACAGTCAAGAGCTGCTGCTTCAGCACTTACACACTCTCAGCTGGGGGCAATGAGGACACACACACACACACAGTGCAAGAGCTACAGGCAAAACACTACTTGTGGAATACTATGTGCATGCTTAATAAGAACTAAAGTAAGACAGAAAACAGAACAGCTCAGATATAAGATTACTTGTAACTGCGCTTCACTGCTGGAATCATGTACAATTTTTGAGAATTTGAATATTAAGAACTGCTTACACATGATGCTGCTAACAGTTAACAGAGTTACAAAATACTTTTATTACCAAAACATTAGAAAAAGTATACAGGATACAGTCACACGTGCCAGGTATTGTTAGTTTCAGAAGATCCTTGGCTACTCAAATTTGTCTTCATAGCTAATTTTAAATATTTGTATGAATGTTTGATGTTTTGATCAAAAATGAACAAAAATGTACAAAAGCAATTTTTGTTTTTCTTTTTGCTTAATAGAACTAAATGCACTTTACATCTCAGAAATCTGGTGGAGATTCATCGTCCAGGGTATTTATGACCTGAAAAGGTAATGCATTTGCTGAATTATTTATAATGATTAGATTGATGAGATTATTTATAATATTTTTTCAAAACACTCGACAACCTGAATGTCCTTTATCATTTTTGTTACTTTTGTATGTATCAATATCATCCCTCATTTTGATGACAAGATGTCATCATCCCCGCCCCCTCTCTCTGATCAGTCAGAGTCTGTATGCAAGTTGAGCATCAGCCCTGCCCCCTCTCTCTGATCAGTCAGAGTCTGTATGCAGGTTGAGCATCAGCCCCGCCCCCTCTCTCTGATCAGTCAGAGTCTGTATGCAGGTTGAGCATCAGCCCTGCCCCCTCTCTCTGATCAGTCAGAGTCTGTATGCAGGTTGAGCGTGTACATGTGGACAGAGCAGTAAACATGCACTGGAAGCTCCTTTGGCATTTAAACTGGGATTTAATTCAGTTGGAAATGAGTGAATTTTAGTTGTTTTCTAAGCTGGATTATTCAGTGATAATGATGAGACCAAAATGCTTATATAGGGTAAGTTTTGTTGTTTGTTATGATGTTTTTATCATGGGAAGTGCAGATTTGGGGTTCTAAGAGTAAAGTTATTGTTAATATTATTTACGATATTCACATTTTTTAAGAAAATCACTGAAGGAAAAAAAAAAATAATGTGGTGCTTTATTAAGTTTTCTGAAATCAAGTTTAAAATATACTATATTTGATTAAATATCCTTTAGCAGAATTTGTAGACTTCATTTAAATATATGGCTTTTCAAGCTCTTTTAAGCACAGTCTGCATATTTTCCTCATACTTTGGAAAGTTTCACATTAGCCTGCTTCATCCATTCCACATGTCACTGATTTTTGTAAATCTACACCAAGTTTTTTTGAATATTATTTTTTTCATGTTTACATTAACTTCGGTAATTCAAAAAATAATTTCACTTTACATTCACAAGAAAGTACTTGAGTAATACCGATACATACACTTTTACTATGTAATGCTGCACCAGGAGTATTATCTTTTTTTAGTCAGTTTATTAGGGCCAGTACCAACCAACAGTCACCACGTTACAAAATTAAAAACAGAAAATTATGAAATTATTTACACCATCCCTATATTTTACTATCACATACATCAGTTTATTTTTTCACTCCACTGTGCATTTCGGACTAGAGTATTGCCGCTGACAAATACTCATTCTTTCACTTGAATATACTAGTAGCATCTCTGCGAAAATGTGCGTTTTGAAACATCAGTACCTGCCTTTCTTTTACAACTACTCTTGCTTTCTAAATTGAGTGCAAAACACTGTCTTTCTTTCCATTGTGTCATTAGGCCAAGCCTGTTAGAGGGAGCAGGCGAAAAAGAAAGGAAAAATAAAGGCACATAGATGGCCCTTGTGCTGACAAAGTGAACAGCCTCTCTCCCAGTGCTTGGTTTTTGATATAAATCTGATTTCTCCTTCACTGTGCAGGCCCCCGTGGAGACTACAATTTCTCAGCTGACTGAATCCAACGCATGCACTTAAGAGACACAACACATCAGATACTCCCATACAGAGCCAGATTTCAAGAAACAAGAATGCAGGGGAACTAGAGAAATACATCAACAGACCTGAAACTGTGTGTGTGTGTGTGTGTGTGTGTGTGTGTGTGTGTGTGTGTGTGTGTGTGTGTGTGTAAGTATTTATAGGAGAAATATCATTATAATATTATTTTCAGGAAGTCCTAGTCCTACTCAAATTTGTCTTGCATGTCTTGTCATGCAAATCCCCTCAGGTTCTAAGAGTTACGGTAACAGTAACAGTAATTACACAGTACTTACATGGTTAATACACATTAATACACTAAATACAAACAACACAAACGCCATCCCCTTATTAGTGAGATATCACTGCAACCATCCATATCAGCACCTCAGAAACCACCTGAAACCCCATATTAACCACCCAGAAAACACAGTAAGACTGTATCAACAACCTTACACCCACCTAATAATCCTCCAGTGATGACCTAACAACCACCTGGAACACCAAAGCTTACAAACTGAAATACTTTAGCAGCTAAATTTCCCAATAACTTACTACAACCTACATAAAATACACAACTCAACAAAAAACTTTCGATTAATTGTACAAGCAGATCTGTAACTTGTGTTAATTGAGTGTTAATGGGCTGTGTTGTTTGGTTTGCTTTCTTAAAAAAGTGGCTACAGACTCTGCATCCACGGGTCAGATGCTCTGAGCTTCGGCTTTGTACGTTATATGCAAATATTGTTTGTGGTTATTCAAATGTTAGTGTTTAGTCATACACTATTAATGAAATGCAAAAATCAGCACTTCCATATTTCCTCATATCCTTATATATTTCTGTCGAAAGCAAAACCCTTTACAGCTTGTTTGACTCTCTCTCTCTCTCTCTCTCTCTCTCTCTCTCTCTCTCTCCCTCTCCCTCTCCCTCTCCCTCCCTCTCTCTCTCCGTCTGATGAGCTGAACCCTGTGTGCTATCGTCTTCAACAGGTCGTGCCCTCCCAGCTCATTAGCAGACTAATTGACACTTTATTCCTACTTTTCCACCCAGCAGTGAATGGACACATTTGGAGAGCCTGGATAGAGAGAGCAGCGTAGCTGTTATTAATCCAGCAGACTCACTCTCAGAGGGATTGCAACAGGGACCTGAGAGTTGTGAACTGAAATGTTGCAACCACCCAGTAAAATCGGCTGTGCGGGATGAAATCCATGACGTATCATTTGAGCACTTCATCTGCAGCTACTTTATCACATGGAACACAGAACAGTGAATGTGCGTTCTTAATAAATGGTATGTGTCAGTTAAAGCCAGCTGGGACATCAATCAGTTAAACTTTAGTTTTATAACATTTACACAAAACATACTGAAATCAAAGTGTTGGAAATAAGCAATCAACCAAACATTAGGCAATGATAGACATTAAAATAGGTATAAAAAAAACCAAAAACAGATAATTACAGCAAATTACACAACAAATCACGCATAACGAAGATAAATCAATGTTTGTACAAAATTGAAATATTTACAGTTTAACCCCAAAATATTCATGAAATTAAAATGGAGTTAAAAGCTGAACTGGTTGGTAATAAAATGCAGAAAAGAAAATACAATATGAATATTATCTCTTAGTGAAACGAACGTGTCCTTCAGTGGTGGCTCCAATCACCAATTCCAATCGCAGATTATAGGGCAGCCCATATTCTTGCCTAATGGTGCTTTAATCACAAGTTGTTTAAGGATGCCTACACACTACAGGCTTACAGAGTGTCAGAAAAGCAGTCGGGCAATGTATTTAGAAACATTTTGCTGCAATAGACTCTGAAATATAGCCAAGTCAACCAATATCAACAAAGAAAGCTGATTAACCAATATGATTGCAGCCGTTCTACAGCCATGTAAACACCTACACATATACATAAATACACACAGACAAGCTCATTTTGGGCTTGCAAGGATGAAACCTGGGGGTTCTGACTGGGACCCAGTTTGGGGCTGTGCCCCTTCATTACCCATCAATCTCAGATGGGTCCTATCTAGGACCCACTGTGGAAGGGACAATCCATTTGGGGCCCCTGTTCAATTCCTCTTCATCACTGACCATTGGGGGCATCCATATGTGGACCCAACATGGAACCTGTAAACAAACCTTTCTGGTTCCCAGTACAGCTACCCATACAGGCCCCATATGGATATGTCAATGTGTTTTTGTTAGCAGGCAGTCAGTCAGCTATATTTTGGATCTACCTGCAGGTCATTTGCTAATGATTTGGTGATGCGTCTGTATATATGGAGGGCAAAGAATATCTCGAATGCTCTGAGTAGCTCAAAGTCTAATGCTGCGATCCGAGGATTGCAGGTTCAAATCCCATCATGCTGTTTGCCATCAGCAGTTGGGAGTCTGAAAGAGGATAATCAGCCATGCTTTCTCACACAGTGCAATGTTGGTCAGCGCAGGCGTCTTTCAGCTGTTGTATCAGACCAAGCACTTGCATTGGTTGGGCGTTGACTGGGTTGGGTGACCTGGGCATTGGCTGCCCAGCAAAGAGGCAATAGTGGCAGTTCAAAAACAGACGGTGCCTGGCTTCACGTGTATCAAAGGATGCATTGTCTTCACCTTCCTAGTGTTGGAGCATTGTATGTGATAGGGGAGAGTCCTAAGGGGCATGGGTAACTGGCACCTCCAAATTGGGGAATATCCAAAAACGAGTGAACCCTGATATCATGTATTACTCTGTAGCTTCTTTTCATTGTTGATGAGCCACGTCTGGAAAACCTCTCTGTTATATTCTCTCTCTCTCTCTCTCTCTCTCTCTCTCTCTCTCACTCTCTCACTCTCACTCTCACTCTCACTCTCACTCTCTCCCGCTCCTGCATTCATAATCTCTTTAACACTGGGTTTAGATGACAGACACCAAGGGCACAGCCTGCACCTGTCTGCTTTACACTGCTCATCTCATTCTCGTTCTCTCTCTCACCCACTCACACTCCCTGGCTGTCGGATCCGTACTACCTCAAGTCCAGCAAAGCAGCTCTGGCATCTAATCATGTTTTGCCAGTTTTGGTTTGTGTTCAACATGTTTCTATTGAGTTTAAGGTGATTGGAGTGTGTGTGAAGGTCATGCTCAGTGGAAAGGCTCTACAAGTACCTTTATGGAGTGTTCTGTACGGATTGTTCATTTTTCTCTACAGATTGTTCATTTCTACATGGTCTGCGGTCAAATCTGCAGTGGCTGATAGAAACATAAGGCTTCTAGAGAGAAAATGATTGTTGTTTCAGATAATAAATGGCTTCTGTATATATTGAAGGTCAGTGCTGTTTCTTGAATGTAAAGTTTCATCGGTACACTAGCTTCATTTCTTTCTTTCTTTTTTGCCATTTTTTTTTCCAATTTTTCACCCCTACTAATTTAGATATGCCAATTACCCATCCCCCTAAGTAGCCTCCCACATTACATGCCCTGTTCTCGAGACTAGGGGGGAGAAATCATCCACATGTTTCCTCCAAGTCATGTGACAATAGCTTACCACCTCTTTTCGAACTGCTGCCAATTTTATCGCAGCCATCACGCCAAGTGGACAGCAGACGCACATGTGAGATGTGGGAGGAGCACCATCTAACCACCCCCGAGGGAGAGCCAGCCAATTTCCCTCCCTCTGGACCCCGGCTGCCAATGGTGAGCACCATGAACATAGATTCGAACTAGTGACCCCAGGATCATAGTGGTAGCCTCTGCCCGCTACGCCACTCAGGGCCCTGTAGCTTCATTTCAAATGCAGATGAGACCTTGATTCCATAACTGTTTAACCATGTATCTGAACTTCATTTTCTGCTAGATGCAGAGATAAGCCTTAATCTGGAGTGTATAAAGGCCAATTAATAATGTGCTCATTTTTATTTTGAATGTATGAAACCCAAGACTAAAGCACCTACTGTATATTCAAAAGCACTCCGGCTTAGTTAACTGCCTGTTTGAGGACATGGAGGTTTAATAGCTGCAGCTGACAGCTGCTGTTGATTTTGGGTGATGGATATTTAGATGTAGGCTGCTTCACAGGGCCAACGCAGTGCAGCGTTCTCTGACTTTAGTAGCTTTCAGATATCTTCTGTGTCTGACCGGGTGTTTGTTCAGGTTAGAAGTGTTGCTGTGATATGTGCATTACAGTTACTGCACCATGTTTTGAAGAATGTACCCACACAAGACCACTTTCAGCTCACCACTGCCCACTCTGTGTTACACTTGTACATAAATTTAACCCCTATTCATTTGACGTGAATCAGAACTCTGTAATACTGGCACAATTTAGCTGGTGCCTTGAAAGGTACTTATTTTGGTACCCAACCCTAAACAAGATGCCAGTTAGATCATACAGAGACTCCACAACTGTATATGATATGACTGTAGCAGCTTTGATTGAAGGGGGCATTGTGTTCTTTGCAGGACAGATGTGTTTTACTGCACTGAGAGCCAGTATATTACTTTACATACAGATACAGTGTGTTATAATGTCCGACACAGTGAAGAGGAGTTGTACAGTGTGATCGCTGTTGGTATAAATGACCTACTGTATGGCTCCTTCCTACATTGGAGCTGGAAGTGCTGAAAGTTGCTGAAAGTGCTCCACTGCACAGCACGTCATGGAGAGGTTGAGATGTGTTCTCCAGGACAGTGGTCAGTTATGGATAACTTAAGTTCAGAAAGTCTCTGTTCTTAGAATTTAAAAAAAGCATCCATTCAAGCATTCCGTGTCTGAGGATGTGCATCACAGAATGGATTTGTCAGTGTAGTTTTATCATTTTATGCAAAAACTGACAGTGTTCTAGGCTTCATATCTCAAGATAAGAGCAATGTGAGTGTGTGCTCATTATTGTGTAATTTAATTCCAGTTTAAATGCCAAAGGAGCTTCCAGTGCATGTTTACTCCACTGTCCACTTGTACATGATCAACCTGCATACAGACTCTGACTGATCAGAGAGAGGGGGCGGGGCTGTTGACATCACTGAGCCAAATACTGATACATACTGATACTAATTCACACATAAAATATGAGGATAATAAAGGAATCTTTATTATTCTCTT
The DNA here is from genome assembly GCA_034509495.1 of Acestrorhynchus altus. Lineage (NCBI taxonomy): Eukaryota > Metazoa > Chordata > Actinopteri > Characiformes > Acestrorhynchidae > Acestrorhynchus > Acestrorhynchus altus. The sequence continues at coordinate 4,082,139 of CM067506.1, read as the reverse complement.
TATAATAATAATAATAGTAATAATAATAACAATAATAATAATAACACAAATCGTAGGTGTAAGTAAACTATTTATCAAAACATGGTTATATTCATACAAGTATTTAATGTTTACCTCTCCAATGAAGGCAAAATTGAGAAGCCTATGATCTCCTGAAAATAATATCTGGCATGTGTGATACGTTTTAAATGTTTTGGTGAATAAAATTACATCAAACTGTGAAAACATCCCAAAAAATTGGCCTAAGGCTCTAAAGGTTAAGAAGAAAAACAATTTTTACACCAAATAACGGCCTTTGGCCTTTGGACTCTCAAAGTCCATCCTTGGTTATTATGTTAAATCTGAACGGGCAGGTATGTGTTTTGCACCTGGAGCGTTAGATGACTTATTCAGGTCAGATGGTAAGAGAGAGGGTATTTTGTGTGTGTGTGTGTGTGTGTGTGTGTGTGTGTGTGTGTGTGTGTGTGTGTGTGTGTGTGTGTGTGTGTGTGTGTGATGACCAGTCAGACTCAGGAATAGCACTGCTGTAGGGCCAGTATGACTGAAATACCAGCGCTGAGGCTGCTGGGAAGACTACAGCTCACACACACACACACACACACACACACACACACACACACACACACACACACACACACAAGCATGGGATCGTAACCAGAGGTTGAATGGGGTTAGAGCAATATGAGGAGCTGTGTGCTTGTAAACATATAGAACAACACATTGATGGGGCATCATTGTCAGTCAGAAATGGGGAGTGAGGTCAGCAGTTAGGGCTCCAATCACATGCAGACTCTAACTGGACTTATTCTTACATGACTCAACTCACACTTGTCTTTAGCTCCCTTGCAACCTGACCTGAACTCACCCTTAAATGATATGGTTTAACCTGGACTTGCAATACTTGACTCAATTCAGACTCACTCCTAACTCACAACTCCAATCTCACTCTCTCTTTACTGACTTCTGACTCAGTTTGGACTCGCAATCAACTGACACACGTCTCAAATCTGACTCCCCCTTTACTGATTCAGGACTCATCCCTTACTGACACAAGTACAATCTTCCTCTTCTCCCGTAACTGAATCATAACTCACTTGCAGTGAACCATGACTCAAATCTGTCTCCCGCTTTACTGACTCATGACTCAATTCACCCCATTAAAAAGAAAACAAACTAAATTAAATTGGTTTATAATTCATTTACCTTCACATTTGTGATATAATTTGCAAAATATTACATTAAATAAATAACATTTCACCAACAATTATCATTATTATTATACAAGGCTTAGTCTAACTGAGGTAGTGTAGCTATTAGAAGCACATGATGGTTATAATTCTGTCTCCCTTCTCTAATATGTAATAAAAATCACTGCATAAACTCTGAATATAAACAAATAACATCTATTCCATCCATTTTATTGTTAAATGTGAAGCACAGTGACATTTCAATCTGACCTCAAACAAAACAATTCAGTTAAGCTATCAAGAAAAGGAACAATTAGATCATTCATGCGTGCCAGCACTCAAGAACTTCGATCGATGCTTAATTCCCCAATGAATCACAGAGCTCCATTCAGCATTCTGCCATTACTATGGTACATTAAAATCATAATGACACCATAGCAGATGAGGTCATTTGAAATTTACAGAGGCAAATGGTAACAGTCTCTAACTTCAACAGTCTGGTCTTTTTTCACCCTTAAACACAGTGCACTTGAGAAAGGGTGGTAAACTTATACCAAACGTGAGTGTTTGCTGAACCTGGTGTTTATTGGCTCCTCTCATCTCGTCACAACAGATTCTGCGTTTTATAACAGAATACATGATGCTCAGACCTTCGGTGCCTGAGACGCAAAACTTGACTCTAACCTGAACCCCGAAAACGTGAGGCTCAACTCTTGACTCAGATCCCAGAGACTTGAGATTCACAATTCCATTTAGACTGAAAACTCACATAACGTGTGTCCCTTCTAATGCTTCATAGACCAGGGTTCCTCAACCTGTTGGCCAGGGACCACCAACTGAGCACTCGCTAGTGGTCCACAGGCCCATCTTCAAGAGGACGCAGTAATCCATAAGGAGCCAGAAATGTAAAATAATGGTACATTTTGATACAATATACGTGTAAATCAAGAGATCAATTGTGTCCAAACTACAAACATTATGTAAGTATTAATAGAAACAGATGCACGATTAACAGCATATCGCAGAATTACTGCATGGCAAATTAAACCTTATGAATTTGAGATAATGCAGTTGCAGGCACCTGATGCAGGCCACTGATGCAGGCCACTGGTTGACCAGAGTTGCAGTTAATGTAGAAATTGCTTAACAGAACAAGGAATATACAATTCAGATGGTGATTCTGATGTTCGCAACTCTTTACTACTCGATTTTATGACGTACATTTGGGACAGATGTTTCATGCAGACTGTTCAGGCTTTAACTCTCACGTTTTCATTGGCAGTATTTGCTGGTCTATTATAAACGTGGACGGCGTGAGGTGGAAAAGGTTGAGAACCCCTGTTCTAGACAGCAGCATTAAGCACACCAACACGACAAGACCAATAAAAACAGCCACACTCCAGAGCAGCGTAATAGAATTTTCCAGGGTAACACAGCATGTGCCATCCACAGCAATAAACATTTTAATTGCCCTGTGCAGTGCAGTCTTCACTACAGGGTGACTAGAAGAGGGGACTGGGTTACACAGAGAGAGAGAGAGAGAGAGAGAGAGAGAGAGAGAGAGAGAGAGAGAAAGAGAGAGAGTGTATTTCATTCCTGCAAAAATGTCAGTGCATTCACTCCTAACAATTCTGAATCACTCCCTCAAGCATCAGGCGCTCCCCCACCCCTCTTTTACACCCTAAATCTACACAGAGTTACCAGTTTATCCATACTAATTGCCCGTTTAATCAGAAACAGCTTAGTGGTCTGTTCATTACACATATCGTCCTTGTTAATACACCCCTGTTCATGTTGGTCAACCTCTAGCCCTTCCTTATCTGTCTGTTTCTGACCACAGGACAAGCACTGGTGTCATATTTTTGGTTGTGAACCATCACACCATGTGGGAGGGTTTGATTCCCAGTCTGGGCAACTATGCTGGTGCTACACCAATAAGAGTCCATGGATAAGACTCCTAACACTACTCTGACCCACCTCTGTAATGTTAATAACCTTGTAAGTCGCTCTGGATAAGAGTGTCAGCCATATGCCATAAATGAAAATGTGTGACATACCTGCTCACATAATATATGTTCTGACATTCTGGTTGTACCATGATAACAGACCCTTACAGCCATGATGAAGATTACACACTACATGATGAGTCTGTGGGCAGAAGTCCAGCATGTAACCATGCATTCGTCATAGTCATTGTAGCACTAGAATGGATTACACTAGATAGCTCAGTGCTCATAGCTCAGTGCTCAGAGCTGCCCTAGACAACTGTAAGTGATGTTACCCTGAATGGTATGAAAACCACTTGTTTTTCATCATAACACAGTTGCAAACTGTTTGTCATTTAAGGGTTCCACCTGAATTTTCGTGCTTTCATCAGTGCAGAGCATTATTGGGCTTTTATAAATGTGCCTATAAATGACCACTTATTTAAACAAGGCAGGTAACCTTCACAATGTTTCCTCAGCTGGCTGTAAGTCTACTGTAACCTACTTACCCTGTCCTCATACATTCATTTTGTCTGCTCACCCAAAGAGAAATGTCAGCAGACCACAGGAGCACAGAACTGCCAGCTTGAGTCTTACTCAAAGCTTGGGAATTGACAGGTGGGCCAGCTGTTAGGTACAGCTTTAAGCAAGTACTAAAAGAGTGCATCACAGGGGAAAGCCAATGTGTGTAAATGTCTTTGTTTTTGTGCCATTTTAGGACATTGTGAAGTGTGTGTGTGTGTGTGTGTGTGTGTGTGTGTGTGTGTGTGTGTGTGTGTGTGTGTGTGTGTGTGTGGAGGGGGGGTATGCAGGTAAAATAACTGTTTTTAAAATTCAATCCTGCACATCTGCAAATCCAATACACATCTACACATTTTTTCTGATCAGCTAAATCAGCTAGAATTCACTCGTTTCTGAGTGAATTAAAACCCAGAAGGAACGTAGAAGGAACTTCTAGTGCATGTTTACTGCTCAACCTGCAAGACTCTGACTGTTCATTGAGGGTGGGCGGGGCTAATGATGTCATTGACCGAGATATTGGGTTATAAAGGAAAGCAAGAAGGGAGGGGCTGCTTGCTCTATTTCTTTGCTCACACAAATGTCAGAATAAAAGTCCTGAAAAGGGATGATATTGATACATACATGAATATTTTGAAGAACACACTGGGTGATCAATATCCAACAGGATTTCTGAGATGTTTAGACCTTATAAGCAAAAATGTGTAGATGCAAGTCACGTTTTATCAAAACATGGTTAAATTCAGAGAATTATTTCAATTATTTCAATAACAATATGTGGTATGTGTGACTGCTCTAAAGTACACCATTTTAAAAGGTTAATTTTGTCTCAAAGCTGTCTCTATATATCAGCCGCTGTGTCACCAATCCATTTTGATCCATCAAAATCCATTGATTTTCCTGCTTTTTATGAGGAACAGTGTGACCATTCTTTCATCTCTGGTTTGCTAATGATCTAAGTCAAGTGTCTGCAGCTAGGTTGTCTCAAACTTGGTTCTATTAATGATTCTATTAATCATTCCACGATATTCATTTTTGAGAGGCACATGTACATTTGTTTTTGTACAAATGAGGTTTAAAAGACATTTCTTCAGTTTTATGAGTTTAGTCATACATAGTTCATGTTCAAATATATTAAAAAAGACAGGCTTTCATGGGGTGTCCTAATTTTTTCACTTGACTGGACGCTCCCTTGTCCTGACATTGTATTAAAACAAACCTGCATGTGTGCAAAGCCCTGGCTGTAAAGAACTGGCCATCCAAGGTGACCCAAAATGAGGAGTTTAGAAGTCCAGTCTGTGACACACACACACACAAACACACACACACACACGCACGCATACACATGACACATAGACTTGTCCAACATGGTCAGTGTAAAATCAGTCTCTTGTTCTCTTTCAAATAGAGGAGGTCCTTCAAGAGGACACCTGTCCTCTATCTTCCCTAAACTCCATTTCCCGTCTGTCTCCCAGTTTTCAAGGGCAGCCAGCTGAGCTTCATATTTTACCCTGATCTCACTTTGATGGGCCATCCCTCAGACACTTCACTCACACGCACACAGACAAATGCCCAAACACACACAGAGGCAGAGATCAGAGATATCTTCCCCCACCTACTCAGCCATTCCCCACCTCTCTCTCACAGATCAGTGGCTTTTAAAGCATTATGGTGCGAGTGGAGGTAAATCTCTTCTAACGCTGACAAATGACACTGCAGAATCACCAGCCACTGCAATCAGAGCGTTAAACAGACGCGTGCAACTACACCCGCACATCATATATTAAATCCCTCTGGGGGGGAGGGGACAGGCAGAGTGAGAGAGTGAGAGAGAGAGAGAGAGAGACAGAGAAGGATAGACAAGTATACTGAAGTATACTGTTATGTAGATGTTCACATTCATCAGGAGCATGCTGTGTTCTCTGCTAGCGCTTTCAGAGGGGGCGGTGAGGGGGGCAGTTCGCTTCAGGAAATAAGAAAATGATTAAGAGTGATTTAATGTCAGACAGAGTGCGGAGAAAATGCATATCAGCCCAGTGGAGAGTGATGTTATTACACCACCCTCATCGTCTCACTCTCTCTCTCTCTCTCACTCCCATCTCCTTCCCTCCACATCACTCTCTGCATCATTCTCCTCATCTCCCATCCTCACACACTCTCTTCATCATCTCCCTCTCGCTTCATCTCTGAGTGCAATAAAAGTATAACAAGTGAGTAGAAAACCCACAACAATGAAGAGCTATGTCCAGGTTTGCACACTTTCTCTCTACCCAGACTTTTATTGTGAAAGTGTGTCCCCCCCAGGACAACTTAAACATTTTATTAACCTTTTCTCTCTATTATTCATGTATGCGTCAGTATAATACCTTCTCAGGACAATTATTCTGAAATGAAAAACACTGTGCAGGTGGAGCAAACAGCCCATTGTGTTCTCATTTTCCACTGTTATTCAATGTCTGTGCCATTGATGTCATTAGCCCCACCCATTCTTCATGATCAGTCAGGAGTCTGCATGCAGGTTGGGCATGTACAGGTGGACAGAGCAGTAAACATGCACTGGAAGCTCCTTTGGCATTTGAGGTGCAAAGGTGTTAGTTGGGGTGAAGTTGGGGTGAGTTGTGGGTTTAGGGATGAGGTGGGGTGATGATATCCAACATCCTGACCTCACTAACACTGAATGCAATCAAATCCTAACAACAATCTAGTAGAACATCTTTCCGGTTTCCATGCACCAACTAGGTCAGTACTCAGTAACACAGTAACACCATGAAAATAAAACGAAATTTGGAGAAAAGCATGGTGTGATGGTATTTTGAGTACAGTCTTATGCTCCATATGCAGTTCATACCTTGGCATGTCCCTCCATTGGTGGGGTCTCCATAGTAGCCTGGTAGGCAAGACTGGCAATGCTGTCCTGTTGTGAAGTTTCTACACTGCTCACACACACTTCCGTTTACACAGGTACTGTGTCCATTACACTGACAGGCTGAAACACAAAGAGAGACACACAGTTGTGAAATGTGTGAAATAATAAGGGTTAGTCATTAAAATGATTTTTTTCAGAATTGTCCCTTCTTATGGAGCTGACAATTACCCCATTAGGACTTTCTCCTAATCGCGTCCGATGCTCCGGACTCTAGGAGGGACACTTGAAGACAAGCTCATGCATCATTTGATACACATGAAGCCAGTCACTGCCTCGTTTCAAACCGCCACAATTTCATCATTGCTGGGCAGCCAACGCACTCTGATGAAATCGCCGGGTCCTGAGCTCTGATACAGTGGCTAACAGGTGCCATTGTTGGCCAGCATTGCACTTAGTGTGATGTGGGGAGAGAGCGCCATCTACCCACCCAGAGAAAGCATGGCCAGTTTTGCTCTCTCTGACTCCAGCTGCTGATGGCAAGCAGCATGATCCAGGATTCAAACCTGCGATCCTCCGAACACAGTGCTCCTTTTTGGGAGTGAAAGAGTAAGAAAAGAGCTCCCTTATGGATGAAAGGATTTACAAATAGTTTTGGTTTCGAGTACTAACACCAAGACTCTGCGTTTGAGTGGACACACGGGTGCCTTTTGAAGGGTGCACACATCTGAAATCATTTGGCTGGATTATAGCCATAATTAGTGCAGGCGGCTCCTTTAAGACATTACATGGTAACCAGTCAGAGGACACAATAAACCAGGGGTTCTCCACATTTCTGATGTCATTGTCTACCTGTTTCTAAATAGAAACCATGTTTTCATGAAAACATCTGTCCTTAATGTCCCTGACAAACATGAGCAGTTGGACAAAATGTGGACATCTTTAATTCTGTCTGAAATCTATCTCTTTACATCATTCTCCATGTCAATAATCCAACTGCTTACACCATCACATCATACCTGATGTAGTCTGTGTAGTTGCAGATGTTTTTTTTGAGATGTAGATGTTTGTCCTTTGTTACATCTCTGAATTACTCACTGATATTTCATCACACACTGAGGAGATGGTTAGACAGTCTTGATAGAAAGTCTTGTTTGTTATTTGTAACATGTCTGTAGGTTCCTCTGATCCTAGTTATGAGGCCTAGAAAACAGCATGTAACTGCTCGCAAAATGCGGATCTCAGGTTCTAAGGGTTGAACACACCTGGGCACTGTATGAAAACCCAGTCATAGCCACTTTCTCTCAGGCACAGACTCTCATCTAGCATCATCTCGCGCCTCTGTGTGTTCATCCTCTTGACAGGTCCACGGTAGGAACCCTCAGCACAGTGGCCCTGACCGGTACCACTGGAGTCTTCACACCAGCCGCAGGCCAGCTGCTCCAAACACTGACCACAAGACTGGAGACTTGAGCAATTCTGAACTAGAGAGAGGAAAGGGAACGAGAGCAGATCAGGTTTTCATCACATATTTAACAGGAAAGAAGTGAAAATTGATACCTACTATATGTAGAAGTTTGAAATGTTAGCTGGAAATAATCCAAATGAAACAACTGCAGCATGAAAAAGTGAAGCGTTTAGATCAAAACACCCAAACACAGGATGAATTTCACACACATTGGCCCTTAGCTGTGTTGACTTAACGCACTGAAGGGTGAAATAATTCCACATGAAAAGGTTTTTTTTTTTGTCTTCCTTTTTAAATTTCTTTGTTCTTCGGCTCTGTTTTGAAAAAGGCACAACAGAAATGGCCATATTGGTCACTTGCAGGCAAACATGAAAAGAACAGGTGGCGGGCAGTAAACGAAAAGGAGAGGAATAGAAGAGCAGAGGGACCATGGGGCCAAGCGCCTCTTCCTGCCAAGCCTTTATACCACAAAGAGTTCCCGTTTGCTCTGATGCACTTTATGCTCGGCCTCTTGGGCCCAGAGTAGCACTTTTAAACCTTCAAATGAGACGACTGCCAGTCTATCAGTCTCTGACATTTATAATACCACCAACTCCGTGCCCTTACCTGGAGGGCAAATGATGATGGATGAGCAACTTTTCTATGAGAAATCCATGCCATCATTAACAATAACCAAAGTGTGGAGGAGTGGGGTTGATAATCCCACACTGAACACTGAGCTTAATGTGCTGATTCTGATCTTTCATTCTTTTAGGGACAGAGTTTAGTCATTGCTGAGCTATAACATCAATAATGGCCTTGTTTTGGACAACAGAACAACAGAACCTCATGGTTGATATGTGGGAAGAAAGTCGAAAGTGGACTTTTTATAGGAGAAAAACTAAGGTTAAGACTACGTTCAGAATAAGGATAAAGGTGTAGGTTAAAATTATATATAGCTGTAGATTAAAGTGTAGGTTATGATTAGGTTTAGGTGTAGATTATAGTGTAGGTTAAGATTAGGTTTAGGTGTAGATTATAGTGTAGGTTAAGGTTAGGTTTAGGTGTAGATTATAGTGTAGGTTAAGGTTAGGTTTAGGTGTAGATTATACTGTAGGTTAAGGTTAGGTTTAGGTGTAGATTATACTGTAGGTTAAGGTTAGGTTTAGGTGTTGATTACACTGTAGGAAAACCCAGGCAATGCCAGAAGCTTTTCGAGTGTAACAGTGAATCAATCACCTGTAGTTACATTATTGTTGCACAAACTATTCATGCTTAACAACTCAGTAAATATACAAACGTTCCTTTTATTTTGGACATTTTTGATATCAAAACCAAATTTTAAAGTTGTAGATGAAAACCTACAGTACAGTATGCACACGTGTACATGTGCATATAATTCATTATGTAACTAAGTGAGAACTGATTTTAATTTATGGAATTTAAATAGTAGAGTTATTTCACAAATTGTCACATGTTTTGCTCATTTTATTGTAAGGTTATTTGCCAGATACTGTGTACTATTCCAGCCAGAAGTCATTATTTCGTATTGACTTCTCTGGAGTGTTAGGATATTTCCCTGGGCATTAACTACTGCCTCGGTACTGTGCTGACCTTTTCTGTTTCAAAATAAATTGAGTTTCATACTATTAGATTTTTATGGTAGATTCACTGGTTTTGGTACAATGCAATTGACATTCAATGTAGCGGACATTTGGGACAGACATAAAAGGATCATACAATTGAATTGTCTGAATGCAAATGGAGTTTTAGTACTTGATTGGCAGTATATTGTTTACAATCAGCAATGCCCTCATCTCCTCATTTTTTTCCATTCCGGAGCTACAAATTCAGACACAAAGGACAAAACAGTAAGTGTCCATGAAGGCTTCCCTTCAGCTTGGCCTTGTCTAATAGGTCCCTGTGCAGAATAGAGGTCAAGGGGCCATATGGGGTAAAGTGAAGGTTTCCAAACACCAGGCACAGCTGTTTCTTCAGGAGTTTACAATGTTTCTTATGTTAGTCTTGTAATAATTAGTAGGAAACTGTGACAGGTTTGGATATTAGGTTTCGTTATATATCATTTCAGCATCATCAACAATGTGCACTTGTGTAAGACTCAAAGTGAAGGATGTGCATCAGAAAAGTAAAGGGACAGCAAGCACTGAGTGCAAGAAATGGACAGTATATATCATACAGTATCTACAATACTAACATTGTGCATGGGGAGAATGCACATTATGGTGTAGTGTGTGGCGTTAAGTGTGTGTTGGTTGTCCAGTCTAACGGCAGCAGGAAGGCAGGACCTGTGATACCGCTCCTTCGCGCATTTAGGGTGAAACGGCTGGTCACTGAAGGAGCTGCCCAGGGCTGCCAGAGTCTCATGCATGGATGCCAGCTTGGCTACCATCCCTCTGTCTCCCAATCACCTGCACTGGGTCATAAAAGCTTCCCAGGACAGAACTGTCCTTCGTTATGAGTTTGTTTAGTCCAAATGACCTCACTTTTCTCAGTAGGTGGAGTCTGCTCTGGTTTCTTTGCAGTGCAGTGGTATTAACTGACAAGTCCAGTGTGTTTAAGTGAACACCTAGATCCACACAGAACCTTAAATCCAACACTGGTATAAGTATGTGAACCTTTCAGAATGTGGTCTGATCCCCTTGTGCAGCAATAATTATATCTATTGATTAATGCTGACCATATTTCTTCATACAAAACAACAACTTTAGCTACTTTCTTCAGGTCCTTCCACAACATTTCTATTGGATTAAGGTCAGGACTTAAACTGCAGATAAGCAGCAATGTTCTTTTTACACAGCAGTAGTTTTCACACTGCAGCCCTGCCAGGCACACCACTGCTGTTCAGTGCTCTCCTGATGGTGGACTTATGAACATTAGCATTAGACAATGTGAGAAAGGCCTCTAGTTTCTTTGTTACTTTGTGTTCCTTTCACTACATATCTATCTATCTATCTATCTATCTATCTATCTATCTATCTATCTATCTATCTATCTAGCTAGCTAGCTAGCTAGCTAGCTAGATAGATATAGATATAAATTAGCTAGCTAGCTAGCTAATTTGAGTTGCCTAGGAGCTCCTGAAAATAACAATATCTGGCATTTGCTATATAAATACTTCTAAAAAATTCTATAAATTCTAATGTTTTGATGGATGAACATATGTCAAACCATTAAAATAAACCATTAAAATATCCCACAAAATTAGCCCCAAGTTCTAAAGGTTAAACACCAATGGCTGCATCATTAAATCCATTAGTAACATTACACAAAATCACATGACAAGTGATTTGAAACCTCAAACGTGGTGCATGAACTGTGAACTATTTTGCTTATGAGTGCTGTACCTCCAAACAGAATATCAAAACGTAATTTCTCATATACAGGTTGGTGGTCATTTCCACTCTACTTGTGCAAACTAATAACTATTCCCATTTTCCAATATCCAATATCCCACTCAACAATATATCCTACTCAGCTACTTTAGCTATTGAGTGTGTGATGCACCTCAGGTAGTATTTACTGAAGTGAAAGGTATGTGAATCTGTTTTCGTAAGGTTACTACACACATACGAGGGTGAACAATGCCAACCTTCACGCAGAAGAATAAGATAAATAGCTGTCAACCCACATTGCACCACAGGATCTCGGTAACGTGTTCAATTTCAGCCTAAACCTTAAAAAGCACACAAATAGAAGGTTTGAAAAGTTTTCTGAAATAGTTCTCTTTGTTGCCGCAAGTTCTGGCACAATTTGCATGTTCCTCTGCATACTGGGTCTGGATTTCCATAAAGCACAGATGTGTGAGCTGAACTTTCTACCCAGAAACACCTCCTCTCTTCTCAAAGCCAACTCCTGTTGCATTATTCAGACACTACACAATGATTCATTTTTAGCTGCCGTGGCTTTTTCATAATCACACAACTCTTTATAATTACAAACACAGGTTTCTTCCCATCTCTCGCTCCCTCTCACAGAGCTCTAAGTTCTCCCCACATTCTTCTGTTTAAATGCTCGCTTAGCTGTTAAAGAATTAGGCTCACCCTCAGCCACTAACGCCTACGCAAGCATTACATATAAAGGCCTGTAAAGACGAATGCATAATCTGGTAAACAATGCCGCTGTGCTATATTTAAATTTTAATTTTGTTTTTTTAATACATTTTACAAAATGTTAGTCATAAAAACAATAATATGTAACAGATGACAACCCAACTATAACTGCACATTAAAAAGTCAGATTGTGATTACATTGCGATAAACTGTGACGGTGATATGTAACATATTCATTCTCAGAAGCCGAGATTTTCACTTTGCAGGCAGTTACATGCCATTTTCTAGGCTTCATATCTCAGGATCAGAGTAACCTACAGACATTATACATATTGTGCTTTTTTTATCCAAACATGGTGGTCTCGTCATTGTGTGAAGAATTTTCCGCAAGTAATTCAGCTCAGAAAACTGTGTGTGTATGTGTGTGTGTGTGTGTGTGTGTGTGTGTGTGTGTGTGTGTGTGTGTGTGTGTGTGTGTGTGTGATTGGGTATCACTGTATGTGGATGGGTTAAATGCGGAGGACTCCTCCCTTCTCGTTTTCTGGGTCAGTCATGTCATTAGCCCCGCCCCCTCTGCAGTGGAAGCTCCTTTGACATTTAAACTGGGATTTAACTCAGCTGGAAATGGGTGAAATGAAACTGGTAATTTGTTACACAATAATGAGATACAGCAAGTCTTGTAGTTTGTAATCATATGTGCATCACGAATGTTGGTTACTTTCGTCCTGAGATATGAGTTAAGAGTTAAGCACAGTTCCTCGATTATAGCCAGCTTACATTTTCTTAGTTCCTCTGTTCTTCTCTTGATATGTAAATGAATAAATTGTACATATGCATATTATCTGTCCACACTCCTCAGGACAGATAAAGGTATAATATCTTTGAGAGAGACACCTGCTTTATGACCTGCAGTGAACAGAAAGATGAGACTTAAGCATTATTAAAAAAACACATAACCTGCTCTGACGAAGCAAGAGCAAGAACCGCTACAGCCACTGCCAATTTACTAAATGAGCAAAAGTTGATGTTTTTATCTCATTATGAACGAGCAAATTAGCAAACCTATTATTCCTCCATTTTCAGCAATTAGCAAACTTAATATTCCTCCACTTTACTACCATCCTTAACAATGTAATACACAATACACTCAAATGACTGACCCAGTTTAGAAAGTCATATCACAAGGAAGCAGTGAAAAAAGGGGGCAACAAACTTAAATGCAGCTCCTCGAACCCAGAAAAAACTTTATGCAAGTGTCCTCAGTACTTTACGGCCACATACAATCCCTCTCAGCTACTAATTACTGCTCTGTAGGCACCAAAACAAGGGGAAAAAAAGAAAAACTGTCTTGAACTAGCACCTCTAAAACTTTTAATCGAGCACAGACCTTGCTCAGAGGGTCTATTTCCCCAAACTTTTAAGTATAGCTCTCTGAAAACATAAATCCAGGCGGTGTACAGGCTGGTTATCAGACTAGACTGGAGGAAAAAGTAAGAAAAACAGAGTAAATGAAGGTGAAAACCATTTTAAGACTCACAAATGACAAAAACAGTGCTGATTATCTTGTAACAGCAACGTATATTAGCTCTCGTTCACGTATGTGAAGACGTTAATTGTGTGTGTGCATGAATTCGAAAGGCTTTATTTAATGAACGAACAAAAAAAAAACCCACAATGGGCATTCAGTCACCAAACACCACCAAAACTGAACACATAGTCCAGGCATGAACAAACACTTTATGTCCAAATTTTTGTGGACACCTCTTCTAATGAATGCATTCAGATACTTTAAATTGCACCCATTACTCACATAGATGTGCAAATGCACACATCTCCCTGTAGAAAAGCATAACATTAGCCTGTTGGTACTATGCCTAATGGCACACATGGGTTAGAGTAGTATAAAATATGTGCTGCCACAGTGTAGAAATTATTCCTTCTCAGGACTTTTATTTTGAAATTTGAACTTCTTGTTTTCATTTATAACCCAACATCTGGGTCAGTGACATCATCAGAGTCTGTATGCAGGTTGAGCATGTGCACATGGACCGAGCAGTAAACATGCACTGGAACCTTATTTGGCATTTAAACTGGGATGTGATTCAATTGGAAAGGAGTGAATTTTAGCTGTTTTCTGAGCTGGATTACTGAATGATAATCATCCAAACCAGTTCATGGGAGGTGAGCAAGGAGGAAATCCTTACTGTAAAAAGAAAAAAATCAACGCAAGACTAAAGCTCTCCAGAGAACATTGAGAACAAAGAGAACTTCTGGAACAATGTGGTTTGAACAGACAAATCCAAAGCTGAATTATTTGGGCACAGAAGACATGTTTGGTACAAACATTTAAGCACCAGAACATCATACCAGCTGTAAAGCATGGAGGTGGAAGTGTCAGGGTTTGCGGCTGCTTTGCTACAGAGAGCTCTCTGTCATAAAAACCACTATGAATTCCTTATTGTATCAGACGGGGCTTGAGGAAAATCTGAAACCATCGACAAAAGAACTGAATCTGAAACATCACAGAGCTGAACGAATTCTGAACGGAGGCGTGGGAAAACCAGTCTTCCGTTCTTCCAATGACAGTTAAAGGAAACATCCCACTGAGGTTCTTTCCATGACAAGAGGAAACGCCAGCCTTTAGGACCTCGAGCGTCCTCACGACGAACTGAATCTGTAATCATTTCTCCTTAATTTGATGCTTATTTGTTTCTTACAGTGAAGGAAGTGTTTTCTTCACAGCAGAATGGAGATGTTTGCCTGAAGCCAGTAAAGGTATTGCAAGTTCAGAGAAGACCTTGATTCAGGGTTCACACTGCAGTGAAAAAAGTTTCTTCGGAGTGAAGCTGGGTGGTAAGTTTCTGCAGAGTAACTGTGTGGAGCACGTTGAGGCATTTGCGCTTGGAAACAGAATGACTGTAGACCACAGAAATAATATCACGCTAAAGTCTCACCAGAACTCAGCACAATGAACATGGGTGCCACACGGTTTGATGGCAGGGAGGTATTTCTTTTATCTCCTCTTTTAGATTCAAAAGACCATATTTGCGGAGAATACTAAGCCACTGTAGTCACACTCATTTCCATTTTGATTAGGAGCATATTATTGTGCTGTCAGGCACAATACATTTCTTTATCTCTGTCTGGAGCTTTGTTTAAATATGAAAGCTGCACTTTCTCTAATTAAATCATCCCCCATCACAACAGGTATATCTGTAGGGAATTGTAGACCAGGGAACTGCCTCACAGTGTTTACTCTGCCAACTGAAATGAATGAATGAGGCTGAACTTTCACAACCGAAAAAAATGAGGCTAAACCCTCATCAAAATTCCTAAACAGCAAATGCTCCCTGCTTCCAACTGAGAGTTGACCCTAATGATGTTTATTTCATGATAAATCTTATTTATGATGCCCTACTGTCAACATCCAGGAAAACAGCCCACCAGGGACCAGTAGTTCACAAGTGGTGAGGAAACAAGCAATAACTAGTGTATCCAGATAGGATCAGTAAATTCTTGGTAAATGGGCTTAGAAACGGGATGCCTGTGTTTATTTAGCCACGGTGTAAAAGGGCTTATTGATTATTCAATTAAAAATGATTAAACATCATTAATTATTGATTCAGCAATGATCTTCTGACAATTTGCAGCTTGATTATACATACATAAAAATGAGAAGGAAAAGTTATATTTCCGCCCAGAAGGAAATGTGGGATTGCAGTGCTACTGGGAAGGAAGATCAAAATAAATGAAGAAATAATAAATTATATAAAGATTTAGACTGATATAATCAATATCTCATAATATCACATACAGATACAGAAGTCGTGTCTCTCGGGCGTCCGGTTTAACGCAACATGCCAGACATCCCTGCATGGAGTTGTAGAGGTTCCTAATGGTGTCCTGTGATGATCCATCCCATGCAGCTTGAAGGTTCTCACTCAGTTCTGCAGATTGTGCGGTAGGGGTGAAGTGTTGGTAGAACGTCCAATAGCATTGCACACATTTTCAATCAGGGACAGGTCTGGAGATGAGACCGACCACGTCATAATATCTGTGTCTTCAAGGCGAGATCTTGAGACGGCAGCGGTATGTGGACGAGCGTCGTCCTGTTGGAATAGAGCACCGGAGTGCGTGTTCAGAAAAGGTAGAACTACTGGTTGCAGAACCTCATTAATGCAACGTTGGGCCTGTAATGAAGACCGAAGGTGATCTGGCATCGTACGGTGCACCCCACATCATGACAGTAGGCCGTCTGGATGTGTGACATGTGACAAAAACATTTTCATTCAAAATTCCAAATGCTACACCCAGGTCTATATTTTTGTATTTTCCCAGTATTCCCAGTTCAACGTTTATCAGTGTAATAACCACTAAACTACTTGATAATTCATTTAATCAGCAGCAAAAGTCACTGTCTTCCAAAGGCAACACCGAACCTGAAGGTTCACTTTCAGTTCAGACCGTTTCTCGATGTGATTAACACTACAGTAGATCTATATGTGCTCATAGTGCAATACAGGAGTGGAGTCTGATGGAGAATGACGATGATCTAAGATCAGAGCAGAACCTCTCTCTGGAACGTGTTCTCATGCGCGGGGCTTGACAGACGTCGATACTTGATGGATTTTCGAGTGGAGGAGTTGGTATTGAGAGAGCCTGAGCGGCAGCCTGGAAATTTACAGTGTCTGCTCTAACAGAACTCAATCCCCCTTAGGCCTTAATAACCACAGATGGGAGGAACGGAGGAAGAGAGTGATAGGACGGACAGAGTGAAAGAATAAGGAACAGATGAAGTTTGTGTGTGTGTGTGTGTGTGTGTGTGTGTGTGTGTGTGTGTGTGTGTGTGTGTGTGTGTGTGTGTGTGTGTGCAAACAGATAAACACTGATAAAATGACAGTACTGTCACGTCCAAATCTGGAGTGTTACTTCAAACTCATGATACATGATACACTGTATATAATAATAATAATAATAATAATAATAATAATAATAATAATTGCTTTTTCCGATTATTGCAATGAGCCACATTTCAAAATGCTCTGAAAAATTGGAGTGAAGTTTTAATTAATTTAAGATTTAAGAACTATCTCGACTAATAATAAGCCGACATCAAGTCACAAATACTTGTTGCTACACTCATTGTGTAACACAACACCACCATGTCAGTGTGACTGCAGTGCTGAGAATGACCCACCACCCACATAATAGCTGCTCTGTGGTGGTCCTGTGGGGTCCTGATCATTGAAGATCAGGGTGAAAGGAGGAGAATAAAGTCTGCAGAGAAACAGATGAACTACAGTCTGTGATTATAGAACTACAAAGTGCTCGTGTACAATAAGAGGTTCTGATCAAATGAACAGTAAGAACAGAAACAAGGACACCTTCATAATGTTATGGTAATCAGTGTACAGGTTCTTTGAGCTCTAACATTTTGAATCCACACAACTTACATCTACAGTCTCCGGTCTTCCACTCCAAACACTGTCCGTAAGGGAAGGAAACGACGTAAGCATTGGAATCCACACAGCGTTTAGTGTTGCTGCACCAAACACAGCCCCTGGCCTGGCTGGTGCAGTCATCACAGGTGCTGCGTAGAGAGCACGGCATCTTGCATGGAAGCCCACTTGGATTCGGGATAGCTGTTGGACACAAATTGACATCATCACACACGTTTTTTTGGGGGTAAAAAGGATAAAGGGTGGTAAAGGATGTGTTACAGTATGGAGGCATTGTTGCTGAATTTTGCTTGTAGGCTTATCCAGGGTGTCAGCAAACATATAGGCATGTCTATCTAAAATTCATAACAACAGCACAGTGTGGTGGTCATTTGGTGGTCATTTGGTCAAGTTCCACTGACCATACAGGAGCACTTTGTAATTTCTCCTTTCACTTAGATCTCCAGTGGTCTGGACTCCACAGGACCACAACAGAGCAGATATTATGAGGGTGGTGGGTCATTCTCAGCACTGCAGTCAGGTGTTGCTGGAATGAGTGGATCAGATGCAGCAGTGCTGCTGGAGTGTTTAAACACTGTGTCCACTCACTGTCCACTCTATTAGACACTCCTACCGAGTGTCTCCACCTTGTAGATGTAAAGTCAGAGACAGAAGCTCATCTGTTTCTGCACAGTTTGTGTTGGTCATCCTCTAGTCCTTCATCAGTGCTCACAGGACGCTGTCAGGTGGATATTTCTGCTTGGAGGACTGTTCTCAGTCCAGCAGTGACAGTGAGAGGTTTAAACACTCCAGCAGCACAGCTGTGTGTGATTCACTCATACCAGTGCGAAACACACCGACAGTGCCAGTGCAGTGCTGAGAATGTGCCACCACTCCCATAATACCTGCTCTCTGGTGGTCCTGTGGGGTCCTGATCATTGAAGTTCCGTCTGAAAAGAGACTAACAGAGGATGCCAAGATACAAATGGACTAAAGTTTGTAATTACAGAACATCAACAGTGCTCCTGTGTGGTAAATAATGCTGATAATATGGACAGCGAGTGTAGAAACAAGGATGTAGCCATTTCTTTATGGATGAATGCTGTACTTACGTCATTATTCTGGTGTTTGTTACATGTTATGCAACAAAGCAAGTACAGGGGTTGGACAATGAAACTGAAACACCTGTCACTGTAGTGTGGGAGGTTTCATGGCTAAAGTGGAGCAGCCTGGTGGCCAATCTTCATTAATTGCACATTGCAACAGTAAGAGCAGAGTGTGAAGGTTCAATTAGCATTGTATCCTGAAGGTGGTGCCATGTATCAGGATGACAATGCACCAATAAACACAACAAGACTGGTGAAAGATTGGTTTGATGAACATGAAAGTGAAGTTGAACATCTCCCATGGCCTGCACAGTCACCAGATCTGCATGTTATTGAGCCACTTTGAGGTGTTTTGGAAGAGTGAAATGTAGTGACCTGGCCACTATGCTGCAAGAAGAATGGCTTAAAATCCCTCTGACCACTGTGCAGGACTTGTATATGTCCTTCCCAAGACGAATTGACGCTGTATTGGCCACAAAAGGAGGTCCTAGTACACCATACTAATGAATTATTGTGGTCTAAAACCAGGTGTTTCAGTTCCATTGTCCAACCCCTGTATATGTTTAGGAACCCCTGGTCAAATCAGGTCAAACACTGAGAACCGATCTCCAAAAGACATCAAGTTAAAATGAAACATTTCTTTCAATATCTATTCAATGTTAAGGGCGATTATTGTATTAGTACTGCTTTGTATAGTTTGTTCCCCAATTTTAGATTAGAGAGAAAGGAGCACCATGTCTGGCCCAAGTCTGGGCTGCCAGATAACTTCTACCAAGGTATCAGAATTGAGTTGACTTGTCTGAATTGGCCCCTCAAGATTATAACTTGGTCTCTGACTCCTTAAACCTTGTTCCAACAATCATCAGCCATGGGATCCTCTAAGCTGGACATTAAAATGATATTCCCAAAAGCATGAAAAGCCCCAGATGATCGTAAAGCATTTTAGGTTGTGATTTCCCCTGTTCATTATGTAACTGGTCTGGAAGACCAAGAAACGTTTCAGAGAGACCTTCAGGAAGCTTTGTCACGTGCCTTAACACAACTGCATTGCCAAGAAAATCAGTGTGAAATTAGCCGCCACTGTAAGCTTTGCATGAAGCCATCGGACCTAAAACACAGTACAGGCACATCAAACAACAATTGCAACTTGGACTTTCAAGGGAATTACATCTATGCTCCGTGCTTTTGGAATGATGTCCAACATCACAGCCTTCCTATTGTTAATTTTGTTTTTTATTCCAAGTCATTCTTTCCAGCTTTCTTTTGTCTTTCATGAGGATTTGAACCACAGGGTCTCCATTCTTTATTCTGCGCTGGACATTCCCGTATATGAACGGAAAGCAGTACGGCGTTAAGCTGCTACAGGAAAAATAAAAAAAGAAAGGCTTTTGCTTTTTTTGCTGAAAAAAATTTAAATAAGTAACAAAATCATGTTGGTTTCACAAGTACTTCAGCTCCTGTAGTTCCTATTTGATAATGACCACAGGTTATGTGTAATCTTTCACATATTTAAAGCATTCACTCTGAAAACAAACACACAAACAAACAAAAAAAGACTTAAATCTATATTAACAAACAGAGCCGGCATGTTTAATAACCTGTTTTATGAATAACTGATGTTTTGTTGTTGTTGTTTTCCTTTTTCAACCAAGCAAAAGGGAAAAATATAGATATCTGAGTTTCATTCACTATGCTCTTTGTGTGTGTGTGTGTGTGTGTGTGTGTGTGTGTGTGTGTGTGTGTGTGTGTGTGTGTGTGTGTGTGTGTGTGTGTGGGAAAGCAGCCAATATAGCTCATGCTAGGCCTCATTTGCGTTTCCTCTGAGTCTCTATTCTGGGGTGACTCACACACTTCGAATAATCACAGTGCAGCCACAGAAGCAGATATGAGTGTGTTGTAAGCATCCTGCTCCTGGTACTCGAAATATTTCCATAACAAAAAGAAACAGACGAGACATCTAATGAAACTAAGGTCATCTCTTAAAAATGCATGTCAACAACCCAATACCATGAGTTTTCCTGGAAAGGAAACCTAAAAAATGAGAATATTTTTGTAGATGGTGGCTTATCTTTTCAAAAAACAATCTGGTTTTCAAGAGACTGAGAAAAATCCACTGCGCAGTTATTACTGAATACAGCAGTGCTGTATAACCAGGAGGCTGGTTACCATTAACCCTAGAGAACAAATAAAAATTCAGATGCATCCTCTGATTGTTCCATGAAAACATTTTGCACTCAGAATATCCTGATCTTATCTGTAAGACTAAGATTAAAGCTCAACTACTTTAATGTACATTAAACTTTAACGTGAATTTTAATGATTAACATTAAGATTGGTCATACTGTATACATTTACACTTTCCTTACACTGCTGTTTCCTACATGCCATGAACAGACACTGTTGAGAAAATGCAACATTTAGCAAGACTCTGCCCTCTTTCAGTTTTTAAAGTTCAGTTCACCTGATTTTAATCTCCAAAGATCAAATGTGATTGAATTAACACTAAGGATACTCTCTCATCCTACTGCAAATGTGTTTGCATTCTAGCTGAACACAAATTGTTTATTGATTCATTATTCAACACTTTGGGTAAAAACTAGATGAAAATCAAATCTAGTCTAGCATAGCTGAGCTCAATTTAATTGAGTTGAATACAGGTGCAGTGCAAACTATGTTATCTCTTAAAATGTTACGGGATGTTTCCGTAGTACGACGTACTTTTATTTGCCAAAAAAATTTATTTATAGGAGACAGTCACACATATTATTACACAGTTATTTTCAGGAGATCCTAGGTTATTCAATTTTGTTCTTATTTGAGATGTAAAAATTCCTTTTGAGATGTAAATTTGTCCTTTATTATTATTATTATTATTATTATTATTATTATTATTATTATTATTATTATTATTATTATTATGTGCCAGTATTATTCCTTCCCAGGACTTTTATTCTGAAATTTGAACACTGTGAGCAAAAAAAAAAAAAAAAAAAAAAAAGAATGCAGGTTGAGCATGTACATGTGGACAGAGCAGTAAACATGCACTTTGGAATTAAATTTCTTTAGAATTTCTTTCTACGTCCTGAGATATGAAGTCCGTAAAGTGCAGATCTCGGGTTGTAAGAGTTAACAGAAGTTGGCATCTACTTTACAGGTTAGCATTTGGTTACCAAAGCTGATTATTAGACCAGGAGTTCAATTAACCTATGACAAATGTTCCATGGCCCAACATGAAAACTGAACTGACCTTAAAAACCTTCACAAATATGGATACATCACTGTTGCAATTTATTATTTAAAAAAATCATAATCATTATTATTTACATAATATGTAATAAATAAATCTGTAGAATCTGATGAATTATTACATTGCAAAACAAAAATATTTGATTGGCCAAAGGCCCCCTAGCTGTATCACAAGCCCACAGGTTGAAAACCACTATACTAGACCATTGTCCTTAAACCTGATCAACAGTTAAACCAGAAAACACTCACCAATGGGTTTCTCACAGATGTGGCCGTCTGTGCTGGCAGTGCAGGGTTTCGTTTTGAGTCCAGTCACTTCAGCTTTCTCCAGATGCACACAGAAGCCAGCATCACTGGGCTCCCCTCGTAACCACTGCAGTGTGCTGTTGGTGAAGGGGGACAAGTTTTCCCAGCCCCAGTAAGATATGTTTATTTTCCTCAATCCCACCCAAGGAGCCAGTTTCTGCCGAAAAAGACAGAAAATACAACAGCTGGTCAAAACTGTCAAGTTGGTGATGCTGAAAAGAGAAATCAATGTCTTTTTCACTGTAATTTACATCACAGTGATGTAGATCTACTGCTAGACTTGGAAACTCTTTAGGACTGCTTTAGGTTTTAGCATTATTGTTATTTGTATTTTTTTACATTTGATAAATCATACTGCCTTGAATGGACAGACTGGTTAGGATTCTCAGGGTAACAATACAATATCAGCCTGTGCTGGTAATGTATCTGTCAGAGATGTTCAATACCTCTCCGTTCAGTTGCCAGTGTTTTATAAAGTGCTTTTTAGCTTTTACATCTGTAATTGTTTTTGCACATCTGGAACTACAAACATCTCTACATATGGATCCACTGCGGTGTGCCAACCAGCCCAGCAAACCCACCTGGAACTTCTTTTCCATATACTTCCATCTGGAGTCTCCTGACACTTATGACTTCAGTGAAGCATCTTACACAACCCACAGCCAGCCCTATTCTTTAGTTTACAGAACATGTAACATTACACGTTCTTAAACATTAGAACCCTAGATCATTTTTAGGAGGGTGTGGTAGTTTGATGTACTTTAATTCACCAACAAATTAGTAATATATTTGTAGGAGACAGAGACACATGCCAGATATTATTTCCAGGAGATCCTGGGTTACAAATATTACAAATATTAATTAAATATATGGATTTTATCAAGTTTTGATAAAAAAAAAATCTTTTGTATATATTTTTTTGCTTATAAGCATTAAAAACACTTTATATCTCAGAAATACTGTTGAAAATGCACCACCCAGAGCTGAATAAGCAATGATTCTGCTGAATTCATTGTCATGATTAAATTGACAGATATTTATAACAAAAAGCTATACAAAATACTTGACAGTGGTCCAAATAAAATAAAAACACAACCTAAATATATTAATATTTCTGTTATGTATTCATATTCAGACCTTTGTTCTGAAAATTGAGCACTGTGTGAGCAGAAAAAGAGAGCAGCCCCCCACTTTTCATTTTCATTTATATCCCAGTATCTGGGACAGTGAGGTCATTAGCCCCACCCCCATCACCGATCAGTCGGAGTCTGTATGGAGGTCGAGCAGTGTAAAAGACTAAAATCACATATAGCGCATTTATTACAGGCTAAAATGAATCCATCAGTCAAAACAGTTCTTAAGATATACTGAAGACACCAACACACTTGAACAGATAGCAAGAAATTATGTCTCAAGTATCAGGTGGGTCCGTGTTTTGACATGATGCTAAATGAGCAGATGATACTAGAAGGTTCTTAAATCATCGGATCATCCATAAGAAAAAACCCTATAATAACTGAAGCCAACCAGTAATCCATTTCACATAAAGTCATATAAAAAAGGACAAAATGTAAAAAATAGGACAAAGTTAAAAAAAAAAAAACAACTTGCTGCATCTACCAATAGATTTTGAATGTGAAATGAGGAAATCCCTTGTGTTTTAATACATTTAAACATATGGACATTTGATCTTCATTTTCACTTTATTGAGAAATGGAGATGATATAACTAAACACATAACATTGAAGAAGAAATGTCTTTTAAAAATACTTCAAATGTAATTATTAGAAATGTAATTTTCTCATCAGGATAAGTTAGGACACCCGCACATTAATTACTATTTAAATGCCTAAAATTGGAATCAGGTGCAAAACATCAGCTGCAGATGATTAGAACATCATTAAAGAGGACTTTGGAGGAGGATGTCCTATTTAAATTGCAGACATTAGTTAAATAGGACAGAAACCATTTTGCAAGTGAAAAACATTTAAAACAGCCAACTGTCTGTGACAAATGTCAGGCTGTCCTAGCAACTTCAGCTCAAAAGCTGACCACAAGATACTTAAAGAAGTCTCCAACAATCCTAAAACAGGTAGCATCTGGGAGAGATGGGAGACGTTTTAATGGATGTGCAAGGAGAAAACCCTTGGTGTAAAAAAATACGCCAGGGTTAAACCAAAGTTTCCCAGAGAACACATCAGCCAAGACCAGGACATCTGGAACAATGTGCTTTGGACAGATGAATCCAAATTTGAATTTCTTGAACATAATAACAGAAACAATATGAAGCATTTGAGCATGTCATGGTTTGTTGTAGAAGGGCTCTCCATCATTGAATCCACTATGAATTCTTTACAGTATTTTAGGGGTCTGATGTGAGACCATCAGTTCAAAAATTGAAGCTGAATTAAAAGTGGATCACGCAACATGACAATGACCCAAAACATTTCAGTAATGTAATGTTTTGCCCCCCAAAAATGCGTGAAACAAGAAATGTGAATGCAAGAAACAAAGAGTTGCACCACCTTTATGTACAACTCACTTTAATGGGAAATGAACACTGCCAACATCATGAAGAAGGCCTAGAGGGAACATTTCCTCAGACAGCTGAAGAAGTTCAGAGTAAAGAAGCAACTGCAGAAACATTTCCACTCTGCTATCATCCAGAACATTCTGACACCATCCCTCATTGCCAACACCAAGTCTCAAAACTGGAAACTGGAACAGATTGTGGGAAAGGTCTGAAAGATTACAGGCTGTAATCTCCAATCAATTACAACCCTGGACACCAAGTATATCAAGAAAAGTGCTACAAACATTGTCTCAGGCCCCTTTCACCTAAGACACATCACATTCCAGAGCTTACTCAAAGCATATTCAGTTTCTCAAAAATAATCCCAAATAACTTCTTTAATTTACTGTAATTTCATTACTTTGCTTATTCATTTTAATTAGATCTCTATCTTTTCTAAAACCAGCTGAAAGATCCACAGATAAAGTTCAGGTACCTAATAAATACAGTATCACAAATTACACCAAATCCAAATACTGCCAACAATACGTGACAGTAAAGAATCTTCTCTCCTACATGATGGTGTAAATGGGTACAGGGCTCATCTTTATATTTCATATTGTCTTCTGTGGATATAAATAATCAAAGGTACCTTTATGTCAGAGTACATGGTCAATCATGCTACAGCACCCGGAGCAGAGAGGTTAAGGGCCTTGCTGAGGGGCCCAACACTGGTTACTAAATGGAGAAGGGTATCAAACCCACAACCCTGTGATCAACAACTTAGAGCTCTACCACTGGTGAGCCACCACTGACCCAATTTTAGGAATGAAATGGAGAACTGTTTAGTCCTAACACAATTTCAACAATTAAATTCGAATTCATAACAGTTATTTTATTATGGTGATTTTTACACCACAAAAAAATATCATTCAGAGCCCCCGGGCCAGTTTTGTGGGATGTTTTCATAGTTTTATGTACTTTTACATTAAAAATAAAGATATTTTATTTAGATGTAAAAAAATTTGATATTTTTATTAGATTTCAAAAATTTACTAGCACATATGATATTTTGCTTAAGGACTAAAAAACAATTTACTCCAAAATCCTGTTGGAAAGTAGTTTTGTGCTGAAAATGCAATTCTTTTCATGGATTTCATGGATTTTATGTAATGATAAGATTGACAAGTATATTTACAATAATAAGTATAAATAAAATACTTGACGGTGGTTCAAATAAAATAAAATAAACAACCTGAATATAGTGATATAAGGCTGTCATGGCATTTAAACCGGGATTTAATTCAGTTGGAAACGGGTGGATTTTAGCAGTTTTTCCAAACTGAATTACTGTCTGATAAATCAGTTCATCACAATGTGAAGATGCCTGCAAAGTGTGGATCTCGGGTTGTAAGAGCTGCTGGATAAGACACGCTGGCCGGATTTTGAGCCTATGATCAGCATCATTAATATTAATGTATGCTTGTGCAAATAAATCACCAGAAAAGAGATATTCATCATCATAAACCTCCATACATCCCATTCAGCTGCAAATCTTTGGGAAGTTCATCTCTGGGGAAATGAGATCCATCTGGATTTCTGCCATCGCATGTGATTCAGTCATCAAATAACAAGGCCATGTCTTCGCAGCCTTTTCTACAAGATCTAAACCTCCAAACCTCATCTGTCAAGAATAGGCCTTCTTCTACTTTAGGAGAAAGCAAACTAAATTTGGCATCCTGCAATCCTACAGTGTTTCAACACGAATCAACAAGCTCCATACGTAAAGAGGACTTGTGTGCTTTGATTAGAAATGACAAATATGGAAAATCCCCTTTCTGGTTAGTGTAGCCATGGGGAGCGAGCACGGATGAGTGACAGGCAAAAAGAAAAAAGCGGCAGCAGAAAAGAAACTGGTGCTTCTGCATCTTTATCACATCAAAAGTGATGCCTTTAAAGAACTCTGTTAATCTTCAAAGGCCAGACAAAAGCTGCTTAAAAACTCAAACCTACAACACAGTCAGTGAGGGAGAGGAGGAGATGAGGAGGGGGGCAGTTTTCTCTTCACTTTTCAATTAAAACACAGCTAATATTTACCCCAGAGCAACAGCAGACGCAGCGTAAAACCAACCAACCAGCAATGTCCTGCCTGAGTGGGATGCGTGTGGAATTCCGATCTGGTGCTGATAAGCAAAATGCTGGAGTTCTGCGATTAAAGGTAAGCTGCCAGACACACATCTGATTTGGATTCGCGTCGGCACTGAACCATCAGCTCAAAGTACAGAAACGTGTTTATTTGGACAGACAGAACTCCTGACAGAACAGAGGGAAGCACTGAAAACAACTTCCCGCACTCTATGGAATGAAACTCCTGTCAGTGATCACTGAATAATCCCTCTTCAGAACGGGAGTTCTCCACAACTGCTATGGAAACCCCTTGTTGGTGCCATAGAGAACCCTTTTCAAAAAGGATCTATACAGCACATTCTCCATCAATCCGAAGAACACATGCAAATTATGCAAAGAACCCTTTAATTGTGCAAAGGGTTCACTGTATGTTCTATTTCGAAACACTGCCTTAAATCAAGAAACCCTGAAGAATGAGCATTTTTAAAAAATTCTATATGAGACAGATATTATTTACAAAAAGATTCTAGGCTGAAATGTGACTTTATTTGAGATGTAAAAATTAAGAAAATTGAAATCTTTGTCTGAATTTGACCATGTTTTGGTCATTTTTCTTTTTCTCATAAGGACTAAATAACACTTGACATCTCAGAAATCCTGTTGGACATTGATTATCCAGAATGTTTCTGAGCTGAAAATGAAAGAACTGAGTTATTTAGATTAGATTGACAAGGGTATTTATAACAATAAGTGCTTCAAAATACCATATTTTCCTGACTATAAGCCGCACCTGAATATAAGCCGCACCCACAAAGTTTTACAAACACCCAGAAAATAACATATATAAGAAGAAAATGTAGCAGCTTATAGTCCGGAAAATACAGTATTTTACAATGATCCAAATACAATTAAACAAAAACTGAATTTTCTTTATTATTTTTGTAATTTATGTGTCAAAATTATGATTCTAAAAACTTATATGCTGAAATTTACAAACAGCTTCCCTTCTTGTTTTCCTCTGCGACCCAATATCTGGAGAGGAGAGATGCAGACACAGTGGGCAGGAGCTCATAAATGATTGGTTCGAAAGTGTGGAAGCACAAAAAAAGACAAACACAAATAATCACCTCATTCTTAAAATTCATTCAAACTAATATAACAAATTCACACAAAAGTACAATGCAAACATTGTCAAACATATACACACACACAGACAACAGGCAAGATAAACACGGTTAAATGGTTACATTGTTCAGCAACTTTACTGGTGTTGCTCTTTAACTCTTACAGGCCAAGATCTGTATTTTGTGGGCAGTTCCATGCCATTTTCTAGGCTTTATATCTCAGGATCAGAGTAACCTACAGACACGATACACCAATCATAACAAGACGTATCCTCTGCTCACAGTCTCATCAGTGTGAGTAATCCAGCTCAGCTAAAATTCATTCCTTTCTAAATGAATTAAATCCCAGTTTAAATGTCAAAGGAGCTTCCACTGATGACTGCTCTGTCCATGTGCTCAACCTGCATACAGACTCTGACTGATCAGCAAGAGAGGGCGGGGCTGATGACCTCACCCACCCAGATACTGGTTTATAGGGGTAAATGAGAAGGGTCTGCAAGATCTATTACAGATCATTTTAATGACTTAATGCACAAAACAGTTTCAAGTTCCTGAACTTGTGGTTTACAAAATGTGTCCCAGCAGAAAAGTAAGTAAAATGACCTTATTTAACTGCTACGAAGATGAATTTCGTTACTGCGAACAACATTATGCTATTCTGAGTAACATAGTACACAGTTAAATTGCACAGACAGAAGGTTTCATTATAAAGAACATGATGAGTTCTGTTCATTGGAATGTAATGATTTTTGAACACATTTAACTCACCTGATTTTGAAACCGGTATCTCTGCATCTCCTCTAGTATAAAATCCAGCTGTCTGGCTGACGTGAGCGAGGCTATGTTTCCGTTAAGGTTCTTACAGTAGTGCTGGGCATTATCGTAACTGTCTCTGCTGGGGTTCAGTCTCAGACAGGTCTTATCAATGTGGCTCCATCCTTCACCACACAAATGACCTGAGAATAGAAACACATACATTATAAAATGTCAAATTAGAAATATCAATTATGGCATCCAAAAACCACATTTCTATTAGTTAAAATTCAATATATGGAGTTTATTTATACCATTTTCCCCTTTTTCCTTTTATTCAGTAAATGTTACAGAATAGTTTGAGTAGAAGTGAAGCTGGACAACATACCATAAATATCTGGATATTGCAAAGTGCTTTGTACAAGATAATAAAAATGACCATATTGTAATACTGGATCTGGTGCCCAGGTTTCAGTAAGTGGGGATCAGTCCTTATTCCTTAGGTGTAGTTCACACATTATGTAATTAAATTATTGGGCACCTTTGGGCATATATATATATATATATATATATATATATATATATATATATATATATATATATATGGGAATGTATTTATTTACACATTTATTTTTTGAGACCAAAACCAGAATTACACACCCAGCAGATAATTCAATGGACACCTTTACCTTTGTGCATTCACTAATGCATATGCATTCTACCAAATAAAAAGCTACTTACATTCTATCATACAAATGTTTATATTGATGATTGTGTTTACCTGTGTTAGGGCAAAATAATGTTAAAATAATTAATAATACTAAAACAACTAGTGGTACAAGTAAAAAATGGCAGAAATATTAAACATATGCACAAATGTATTTATTTTTTATTATTTTTGTTTAAGAAAAGAAGTTTGAGTGTACTGCAGTATATTGTTCAATGGATGCTTTTTACCATGTGCACATACTAACGCAAGGGTACTTTGCCAAATAATATTGTTTAATTTATATCCACACATTCACATAATATATTAACAGCTACAGATAATTAAAACACTTTTGCATGCAGTTTGGCATAATTTTATTCATCAAAAAAATGGGAAAATTTGTTATACAATACACACAGGTGATCCTACTTATTTTTATTATGTATGAATATATCTGTATTTGTAATGATTAGATTAGATTAGATTAGATTAGATTAGATTAGATTAGATTCTAGACAGAGGTCTAAATAAAATAAAATAAAATAAAATAAAATAAAATTAAATTAAATTAAATTAAATTAAATTAAAACAAACTGAACATTTTTGTTTATTTTTGTTATGTATGTATCAGTATTATACCTTATATGTCTTTGTAGTGTGTTATGTGTATCGTGTCTGTAGGTTACTGTAATCCTGGGATATGAAGCCTCGAAAACTGCCCACGAAGTGCAAATCTCTGGTTCTAAGAGTTAAAGGATGGTCTGAAAGTCAAATATACAGTTTGTATTTTCATCATACTAGACAAAACTGCAAAAATGATATTTTATTATTATTATTTCAGTATGTGCTACAATAGAGGAAAACCATAAAACTGCAGGATCCCTTTTTTATTTTTTTTTCCAGTACAGTCAGCAGTTTCTATCTGTCATACTTGATGCTTTTCATTTTTACATTTAGACCGTTAGCACTCACACTAAACAAAACAAGAAAAGCCAGTAACTCCTTAGTTATTTCTTCCCATAAATAATGTTGAACCTTTATGTATACATTCATCACTGCCATAAGAACTGCTCAAGACCTCTCTGATGTGGAGCATCTAACCTGTATGTAGTATGAGAGAATAAATTCTCGTCTTTGTTTATACACACAGACAGTATCGAGTGTTTCTGTAACTGTTATAATGTTTTGACAGGTCACCCTGGCAGACGTGATTATATTCCATTATTCACATGACTTACAATTGGAATTGTCTTGTTATATTTATGGAAAGGACTGCGTGTTTGAAGGAGCTGTATAAATATTTACAATGTAACAGCCACAGATGTTAAATCCCAGGCTCTCCTAATGTTTGCATTGGCCCTCAGTCAGAAGTCAAGTGTCCAAAACCTCTGCCGCGTATGTCTGAGAGCCTGTAAGGCGACCCAGAGTTTATTATTCTTCACCCCAGTCTGCGCTCTTCTGTCTGCTGTTTTTCCAGGCTTCATCCTGAGAAATGGGACAGATCTCTTCTTGGATCCTGATCTGAGACCTCTTCTGTTCTAGGCATTAGCTAATAATAGTAATAGAATAAAATCCACACTATCCAAAATAAACTGAGGAGTTCCTGAAATGAAACCAGGACTGGTTATTTTTGTTCCATTGAGCGAGTTTTGTTTCCCAATTTGCAATATTTTTCCCAAATATTGCTTTCAGAAATGTGTTTGGGTGAGTGTCTGTGGCCTCTCATCGCTGCAACTGGACACGTTTATTCAACATGGGCACATTAGCATCCTTTTGCAACATCTGGACACCTTGAATCCGGTGTTTGTGCGGCAAAAAGTTGAGCAGATGCTGAGCTTTATGCAAATGAATCCAGTGGACATGATGCATCTGTCCAATCAGAAGATAGCTGGTGCTCGTACACAGAGTGTATGTGACTGGAGACTTTTAAGAAGTGACTTTTATGACGGTGACAAGGACAAGCAATCGTTCTCATATAGAACATCACAGAGGCTCTCACTGGTGGGAAGGGAACCTTGAGGAAAGCTGATAGCTGAGGGAACATCAGGTATAGGATTCCAGATGAATGTATAAAATGAGTTAAGCCCTCAGTGATCCTGCTGATACTCTAAGCATCACCTACTGGACTTACTACACATTAA
This sequence comes from Acestrorhynchus altus, assembly GCA_034509495.1. Taxonomy (NCBI): domain Eukaryota; kingdom Metazoa; phylum Chordata; class Actinopteri; order Characiformes; family Acestrorhynchidae; genus Acestrorhynchus; species Acestrorhynchus altus. The sequence goes on along the minus strand of CM067506.1, from coordinate 4,050,606 downwards.
AATCAGGTAACTCTTAACTCTTAGAACCCAAGATTCACACTTTTTGCAGGCAGTTACATGCCATTTTCTAGGCGTTATATCTCAGGATCACAGTAACCTACAGACATGACACACATAAAACATAAGACCCCGACCACATTATAAATATCCTTTTCAATCCAAAACTTCCATTTTCTGCTCAAAAACACTGGACAATCTTTTTCAACAGGATTTCCAGACATGTGTTTTTAGTCCTTATAAGCAAAAAATTGATGACAAGTAAATTTTTGATCAAAACGTTCAAATTCATACAAATATATACATTTACTAGTTAGATTGCTGCAGCTGGTCTCACTGGTGAGATTTGCAACAATCAGATCTGAAACTACTTGTTTATGAACTCTATCAGCTGATTTGTTTTCCCACACCGTGCAGCAGGTTCCCAATTCACTGCTGAGTTTGCCTCATTGCTCAAAATACACTGGCATGATGCTCAAAATACACTTGTGTGTACGTTTTTCCTTCTGCTCACAGCATGCACACACACACACACACACACACACACACACACACACACACACACACACACACACACACACACACACAAACACACATCATTGAGGAACTTATATTGAAAACATAGAGCAAACATGAAGAGAATGCACGCTTCAGATGTCTCCCTGTGGGAAGCACTACAAGAAGCTTAATAATGCATCAAACATGAGCATAACATCATATTTTTTGTCGTTCTTTCAAATCAATTTTAGTCTAGAACCCTTGCAGTGTAGCTGGTTTGACTGGAGTATCAGTTTGAGAGATTTTGGAACTGGACAAATGATATAAAACCTTCCTCTTCTTGTTATTATTATTGATAATCATCATCATCATCATCATCATATGAACACTGTTTTATTAGGTGAGGAGAACATGCTATTGTAACATGTACATTTGCTGACACATTCTGCCGAGTAGAATAGGACTCTCTGGAGCAAATAAACATAAACCTACTGGAACCATGCCTAATGCCAGGTGTGGGCTAGAGGGGTATAAATCCCCCCGGCATTGAGTTGTGGAGCAGTGGAACTGTGTTCGCTGGAATGATGATAATCCAACATTCTGACCTCACTAACACTCCTGTTGCTGAATGCAACCAAATCCTCACAGCAATGCTCCAAAATCTAGAACAAAGCCTTCCCTGGAGAGTAGAGACAGTTACTCCAGCATCCTCAGATATCCAAGAAACACTAAATGAGCAGTTGTCCCACTAATTTTGTCCATATAATGTTTATTATTCATCCAAATGTCCACCACTGCCTTACCAGGTACAGTCCGGCACTCCTGCATCTGTGGCTCCCACTGGCAGTTGATGTTGAGGGAGCAGCTCCTGCAGTTGGTCAGCTCGCTGCATATCTGCTGACTGTGGATGCGGCATTCGGTGAAGTTCTTCACAGACTGTGAATCAAAGGTAAAGGTGTGGTGATGTCACGGTGTGCTATACTGGGGACCAACTTATTTTTCTGATTCATTGTTATTTTATGATGGATTTTGGAATTACAGCCAATTCAATTTTCAACACATGGAAGATTGGAAGTTCGATTGCCTGTCCAGGCAGAAACACCACTGCTATGCTCATAGTCGAGATTCTTAATGTTACATTTGTCATTACTTCTCGTTAGGGGTGTAATGGTACACACCAGACCTCACTCGACCTCACAGTTTGTTACTAATATATTATAGCTTAAGGCAGGGGTCCCAAACTTTTTCATGTCAAGACCCCCTATACCCACTATTACTCAGTGTACTCTTCTTTTATTTAATAGTACATTATTTTTATTATTATTATTATTATTATTATTATTATTATTATTATTATTATTATTATAACTTTCCTCACATTTGGAACATGCACTTTCGTGAGACAGTGAACACCAAAACATGCCCCCCCACCATGACTCCCCTATCCCGACACCCCTGCCTATCACTGAGTGCATTTACATGCATTCAATAATCTAATATTAATCTGATTTCTGCACTTATCTGATTATTCAAGTGGTCAATAATATACTTGGAGTTTGTATATTTCTTAGATCTACAAATCTGATTAGGAAATCTGATGAACAGAGCTGGATATCAGTGCATATACATAGCTTACTTTGATTTCTTTCAGTTCTCTCACCCTATACATGCACTCATCCAGACAAGCTGCAGCAATCCCTTATCAGGGAACGAGCCTGTAGCACTTCCACCCACCCCATTCGCCTTCGGTGAGACTATTGGTCTTTATAGGCTGGTTGCAGAATTAAAATCTGATTATTCACTCATGTAAGAGTTTTCCTATTATCTAATTACTACTGACAAAATCTGATTTTCAGCAGTAATCAGATTATGAGTGCGTGTAAAATAAATAAAAAACTCATAGTAAGTGGCCCTGGATAAGAGCACCTGCTAGAATTTACAAATATTACTCGAATACATCTTTGAGACACCAAGGTAATTTTATTTTTAGCCTTCATGTATGAATTATAGTGTGGTTTTCTTTAATGAAAATGAGTAGATATCAGTAAATAACATTACCCCTGAGTGCACCCCTGACTGAAACGTACATTTCAAATATGAGTAGGCAAGCAAACTTAGTGGTTAACTGGATTCAGCAGAGCAAAACATATTTTATGCAACGTTAACAATACAGAGCCAGAAACTGACTTGAGTTACGTGTGCATAAGTGCCTTCTTCTTGTAAATTTCAGTCCTGCCTCTCAGCAATTCCTGACTTTGCTGACTTAAGTCTTCTTGTGGACATGTGTGCTCGAACCACAGAATATAGCTCATTAAATCCCAGTGTTGAAGGATGATGATGTTTTTAATGTCCTATATGTCTCAAAAGCCCTGGATCTGTCTGGCCTCTCAGAAGGTCTTGTGTCTTATTATACCATCAGCGATATGGGTAATGGGTAATCTTGAACATTGGGAGGGCTCCTGCATAGCAGTGAAAGGGAGGACCAAATGGCTTTATGTAAAATAGCATATATAGAAACTTTTACTAATCCCAAATTCCACTCAGTGTATGACTCTACATGAACTACGTGACCCAAGGTGTGTAGAAAGCCATCCTACATACTGAGTTCAGGTGTTACAGCCACAATCATTAAAACCAAACAGCCATGCAATCTCCCTGGAGTAGTAATAGAGCAGCCTGCAAGGTAGAGCTCAGTGATGCTGAACATGATGCAGGGACAGGAAGCTACCAATGACACATTCACTTTGTGGCCCTGTTAGATCTGGTTCTAATACTGGAAGATGGGAAGTTCTATCAGAAGGTTCTATGGTGGACTACACAAATTAACACCCAATGCTGAATATTATACTCTTCAAAAATCTTTAAATGATTTTATTTGTACTATTATATATGCATTTGAAAAAAGGTATTTGTAGGAGACAGTCACACATGCCAGATATTGTTATTTTCAGGAAATAGGCTACACAAATTGCTCTTCTTTTGAGATGTAAAAATTAAGAAACAATTTAATTCAATTAAAAAAAATACATTTTAATATTTGTATGAATTTGCCCATGATTTATTTATTTCATGCCAACAACTGCCATGAACACATTTAAAAAAAAATTCCAAAATGTATAAATATCCTTAATATTTTTCTTATTAATGTATATACCAGTATTCTACCTTCTCATGACTTTTATTCTGAAATATGAGCACCACGTGAACAAAGAAAGTGAGCAAAGAGCCCCTCCCTTTTTTACCCTCTATAACCCAATATCTGTGTCAGTGATGTCATTAGCCCCACCCCCTCTCTCTGATCAGTCAGAGTCTGTATGCAGGTTGAGCATGTACACATGAACAGCGCAGTAAACATGCACTGGAAGCTCTTTTGGAATTTAAACTGGGATTTAATTCAGCCGGAAATGAGTAAATAGTTTAGGTTTTCTGAGCTGGATGACTCACTGATAGTTCATTACACAATGATATACGATGCGTTTCGATTGGCTAAGTCTCATAGTATGTTACGATGTGTGTCTCATGTCTGTAGCTTAATCTAATCCTGAGTTATGATGCCTAGAACAGTTTAGGGAACATGATTCTGTTACTGTTCCAGCCACTGTGTCTCTATAAACCTCTATAAAGACATAGTTTCACAAAGTAGCTCTGGTGAGGAGGAATACCAGTGGCCTGACCTTAACCCCACTGAACACCTTCAGAGGACGTGGGAACATCAATTACGAGTCCGGGTTTCTTATCAAATATCAATACCTAACATCACAGATTGAATGGGCACAACTTCCCTCAAAGACAGTGGCCATAGTTTTGGATATACGCCTCCCAACCAGCACCTGGATGTGTTCAATTCCATCAGCAGCACAACTGACTTAACATCACTAAACCCTGATTTACTAAACCAGGTGTTGAATGAGAACATAATTCTAGACTCTACTGCGGAGAAGCTTTGGAAGCTTTGCACATCTTTCTGTAGGAATGTTATTTGTGTACTATTAGTGTGAGTTAATAAACTCACTTTTGCACAGCACTGTATAATGTAAGTTCAGTGAATCCTGACCTGGATGCTGTCTATAATCTAACACGTTGAACCTACAGCACTGAAAACGTTGAACTGCAGCCGTCGGGGAACTGCAACTGTTCATGTGCATGCAATTTAGGATTCATCACTCAGCCTAATGTAGGCTTCCGCTTATCACTGATAGGTCAGCATGATATTCCTCGCACAGGAGGTCGAATGAATGAATCATTTTTTTTCTAATTACATTCGGCCTGCTCCAAGCAACTGAGAGATGCACAATGCATAACTGATTATCTAAAAATAACCATTCTGAAGCTCGTGGACCCTCCACAGTTTGCTTCATTTTTTATTTATTTTATTTACTCTCAGTGCATCCTCATACAAAACAACTTGTTTATTTCACCCATTTTACTGAATTCATGGGTACATTTCAGAATATAATACAATTAAGAAACAAACAACTCAATAAATTATAACCCAAAGTAGTGTAAGAGAACACTACACTAATTAATCGTGTGTAATTTCTATTATGGCTGTGCACTAAAAAAAGGTTTCTAAATAAGTAAAGGGATTTGTCTTGAATTGAACTAGTGGTCACCAGGGACAAGTTGCATTTACATTAAATTTTACAATCCAATATCTGCATTTTGTGGGCAGTTACATGCTGGTATTCTAAGCTTCATATCTCAACATTAGAGTCACATACAGACAAACGAAGATTTACCCTAAATTTACTTACCCAGACTTACCCAAGACAATCCCGTCTCGGAGGCCTACAGACAATTCCTCAGACTTCATGTTTGTGCTCTGACATGCACTGTCTACCAATTAACTGAATTTATCACAGGTGTCCAATCAAGCTGCAGAAACATCTAAAGGATAATCAGTGGAAGCCAGATGCACCTGAGCTCAAGTTTGAATGTCATAGCAAAGGCTGTGAATATTTGTGTACGTTATATTTTTTAATGAATTAACAAAAATGTCAAACTTTTCATTGTGTAGTACTGTGTGTAGACTTTTGAGGGGGGAAATGGACTGATCCATTTTGGAATAAGGCTGTAACATAAAATATGCAAAAAGTGAAGCACTGTGAAAACTTTCTGCAAGCACTGTATAACTGCATTATTACACGATTCATTAGACTAGTAATAGTTCAAAGAATGTTTTTTGAACAGCCCATATCATAGAAAAATGCTTTTTCCTCTTTTTTATGTGTTTGATATGCTATTCAAGTTTCAAAACATGCATCTATTTGCCATTCAACTTCATCCACATTTGTAATCTTAGCCCTTTTTAATTTCATGTTGCCATGATGCCTCAAAAACCAGTGCATTTACAAATGTCTGCCTATTCAGCCTGGAAAGATTCAGTCTCACCCCTAGACACTCACGGCCTGTTTACTCCTGGTATTAATATGGATTTTGTATCTGGATTGCATTTAGGTTTAAGTTCAAGTAAACAAAGGTTTCTTGTCAAAACGATCCTATAAGGTTCTACAATGTGCTGAAACATAATTCTCACATTCTCAGAACAGTACTGCAATTCAAAGAAGTGAAACTGCAAGAGAACTCAAACATGAGTGGGAAATGTGCACACACACAAAGAGAGGGAAAGAGAGAGAGCACAAGAGGGAACAACCCAAGATCCACGGTAATAATTACTCATATTAACGCTTAATGCAACTGACATATTTCTGTTTGCCTAATTGCATCTGATCACAGAACACGCATTTAATTTAAAGTTTATTAAATGCAAACAAGCTCTGACTCTGACTACCAGCAAATATTATATGAGTCATCCAATCATAATCTGAATACATCCTAGTTTTTTTCATGTGGACAAGTGAAATTTGATATAAATATATAATTTAGATATTCATTTGAATTTGATCATGTTTTGATCAAATATGTAAAATTTAAAATAATACGTAATATAATGTTTTAATACAATTAAAACAACCTGAACGTCCATTATTATTTTAGTTTGTATATTATTTATGTGTCAGTATTATCCCTTTTCAGGACTTTTATTCTGAAATGTGTGAGCAAAGAAAGAGAGCAAACAGAAAACAGTCCTTCCATTACTGTTTTTATCTATAACCCAATATCTTGACCAGTGACATCAATAGCCCCGCCCCCTCTCTCTGTTCAGTCAGAGTCTGTATGCAGGTTGAGCATGTACACATGAACAGAGCAGTAAACATGCACTGGAAGCTCCTTTGGCCTATAAATAGGTGACCATTCATAAGCAATTATATTAAAGTTTTGTTTAACTGTCTCTTCCTGATGTATGGACTCACCTGAGTGCAGCTGCTGGAAACAGAGATGCATTTCCTATCTTCACACCACTGGCAGCCTTTGGTGTTGGTAGTACAAGACGAGCAATCGGAGTAGCAGAGGCACTGGTCATCTGTAGCGTCTGTAGAGGCACATCAGAAGAGAAGGTAAAGTAATGCACAGGCAAAAATCAATCCAGCTGGAGGATATGAGCTGTTGTTAGAGTTAACAAGGCCTTGGCATTCACTTCCCCACTCATTTAAGACAAATACGACACACTGATGAAATGCACTCTAACAGTTAGAATCTCACTAAACTCTAACACAACACAGCAGCTGAAAGCATGTTTCCTTATAAGTGCACTTCAAAGCTGTATTGAATTATGGTTTATTATACACTTGAAGATGCAATACATGGAAATGTAACACTTTCTCCATAGCTCCAATATTATTTCCCCCACATACTGAATGTATCAAGATGCAAACGAATAAAAAGGTTTCTTAAGATAGTGACAAAAGCCAGTGTTTAATACTGGAGATCAGAGTTCAGTACATAAAAGGTACCGAATGATGATGCAAGTCTCACAGTACTTGGAAAATGGAATGGAATCGGAGATGGCAAAGTATTATTACTCATAGTTTGTGTTCAGTGGTCAGTTTTTAATGCAACAGCATTGTGATTTGTGATCTGCAACCGCAGTTCTCTCCGGTGGCCTTTTAGAACCAGCATCACAAAAATGTAAAAATCAAACCTGATTTTAAATAAATCTGATGTCCCATAACAGACAAGTCACTCACATTGCCCCAAGCTTGTCTCTTGTGGGTGTGCTTGAGGCAGCTCAAGTTGTTGCATGTACTGTACAAGGTGTGAACAAGGTTCAGCTTCCAACAATAAAATGTAATAATCAGAACAAATACTATGTATCACTTTTCTTTTTTAAAAAAGGTTTCAAACACACTGCTCATAAAAAACAACACTTAAATCACATATTGGATCTCGATGAATGAAACATTCATGTTATAAATCTTTAATGATATGTACTGCAATTACGAAATTACGTTGAGAACCAAATGACAACACTCAACGAAAATCAAAATCCTCAACCCAAAGAGGGCTTGACTCAAATTCATGGCAAAAATGAAAGTAAAACATGGAAATCATCAGCTCATCTGATTATTTCACAACGGCAAAGCATAATGTTACTCAGTATTGCGTATGGCCTCCGTGTGCCTGTATGCACTCTCTGCAACCTCTGGGAATGTTCCTGTTGAGAAGGCAGATGGTGTATGTAGATTTAAAAACTAGACTCCAAATGAATGAAATAATTAAAATAAATGAATTTAGATTAAATTTGGTTACCCATATAAACTAAATGTTTTCATCCAGATGTTCAAATATGCTTCTAATCAAATGAAAAAAGAAGAATCAGTAGTTCAACATGTTTAACACCATGCTATTGAGAATAGGAACAAAAGGTTAAGAGAACAGAAGCTGAAGCTGGGTAAAAGAGACCCCAGCATCTTTGACTGGCTTGAAGAGTTTGTTAGAGCCAGATGTTCAAAATGTGGCTGCGTCATAATTCATTTCCATAAAGTTGAGAAAATCACTAAATTATGGCTACAAATTGCTTACTGCTCTAGGAAACGGTTGGTCCCTTTCTGCTCCCCTTCCTGCTTGTGAACACAGGATAAGTCCATTTTGATTTCATGTTTTTGAGAACAAAATCACACTTACATATATCTGCCTATTCTACCCAAAAGCCTTTAATCTCATTCATAAGCATTTAGATTGAGCTTCAGCATTTGTTTGTTTGTTTGTTTTTTTACACATATAAACATAGCTTTTATTATATTTTCATACATTTTAACTATATTGAGAGATGGAGGTGATGACTAAACACATAAAACTGAATGTCACACACCAGCTGCAAATGATTAGACCATCATTAGGAGGAGTCAGTCTGAGACACCTGTCATTTTAATGTGGGAGGATTCATGGCTAAATTGGAGCAGTCTGGTGTCCAATCTTCATTAATTGCACCAGTAAGAGCAGAGTGTGAAGGTTCACTTAGCAGGTAAGAACACAGTTTTGCTCAAAATATTGCAATGCACACAACATTATGGGGGACACACCAGAGTTCAAAAGAGGACAAATTGTTGGTGCACGTCTTGCTGGCGCATCTGTGACCAAGACAGCAAATCTTTGTGATGTATCAAGAGCCACGGTATCCAGGGACCAACCACATCCAACAGGATTAACTGTGAACGCAAGAGGAAGCTGTCTGAAAGGGATGTTGGGGTGCTAACCCAGATTGTATCCAAGAAATGTCATTCCCAAGACGAATTGACGCTGTATTGGCTGCAAAAGGAGGCCCTAGAACACCAAACTAATAAATGATTGTAGTCTAAAACCAGGTGTTTCAGTTTCATTGTCCAACTCATGTAGTAGATGCAGATGAGTCTGGGAAGAGATTTAAAAAGATCTCAAAACAATTCCAAATCAGCTGTTCCTCTGTCTGGAAAATACTTGGAGAACATTTGAAACAACTGCCAACATGGCCAGATCAGACTGTCCTAGTAAGTTCAGCCCAAAAGCATCTACTGTTACACCAACCATCTCCATATCCACCTTCATTACATCCATAAACCTTCTCTTGGGCCTTCCTCTTCTCCTCCTGCCTGGCAGCTCCATCTCCATCTCCAGTTGTTTCAATTTTTTGTCCGATATATCCCCTATTCCTCCTCAACACAATCGCCAAACTTCTCCACCTTCACTGTCTCTCTGATCTGCTCATTTCTAATCTCGTCCATCCTTGTCACTCCCAACGAAAATCTCAGCATAGTTACAGGAGAGATCTTTCTGATTAATTTACATCATTTCAGCCAAAGGATGAAATACCGGCTATTAGGGAAAAGAGTGTCATAACTTTTCTATTAATTACATTTTACAAATGATGTTTAAAGACGTTTCTTTAGTTTCATGTGTTTAGTTGCATCACCGCCGTCTCTCAATGTAGTTCAAATAAAGACCAAAAGTCCATTTGTTCACATACTGTATGTTAAATACAAAGATGTGAATGAGGTGTCCTGAAGTTTTCACACGACTGCATACATACGTGTTTCATTTCACATATTCTAATAACCTGCTGTCATGTATGATTGAAGGCTGGACGTAAATGCCAACGACTATCAGAACATACAGTGAGCAAAGTAAACAAAACCGAAAGGCAGGATACATCAAACAAAGAACTCGAAACGACAGGGCAAGTATGTCACACGTTATCACACACATAACACGTATAACACATATAACACCAGATTCAGGCACACTGAAACAACAGGGCTACTTATAGGTTTTCTTTTTACAGACATTGTATATATTACCAGGGAGAAAAGCACTTTGGGAACATCTGATCACATGATTGTAGTGTTAATAAACTGCTGTGATCAACAGAGTTTGTAAATTTTTGGTGATTTAGAAATAAATTACAATCTCAGAGTTGAAACTGTTTGTATTTCATTGCATATTAAATTAATCTTATCTAAACCTTTAGATAACAGTATTTGACTACCAGAATCATGCAAGTTGCTGGAATGACCAATGATTTTCACTCAGCTTACCTGTTTTTCTTCAGTCTGTCCTCTTCCTATTGGAGAAGACTGGTCCTCATCATCTCACCATTTCCTTTGAGAACTCACTGGTCATGTACCATCTCTTTCAAGAGCATTTTTGCAGCATCTAAGCTTGAGGTATCTCTGGATCGTTACCTCTACAAACTAGCTTAAGATATAAGTAAATGAATAAGCACTTTTGTAAGTTGCTCTGGATATGAAGGTCTAGCAAAGGTAAATCTGACAATGACAGGACCATGTTGATACCATTGTGTGTAAGGTGTCTCAAAGCAAATGTCAGGTCAAAACATTTTTTCATGACGAGGGTAGTATACAACCCGCCACAACTGAATTTGACAGCTACTGTAAACATACTGTACATTGCTTGAAACACTACAGCTTGTTAGGTCAGTGAGAAAATTGCTGGCATAGGTTTCACTTGGAAGCCTCGGTAGCTCGGACAGCGCTGTGCAATATATTAGTTCGCAGTTCTTCTTCTTCTTGATCTTCTGCGACTTTTGGGGAAGGGACGTGATCCCCTCGGGACGTTTAACATTTCCCGTTCATCTTGACTGTGGTCAGTGCAATGTACTGGACATCAGCTCCTTCTCATTGATGCTCTCTAGGATGGGGAGTACAGCTTCCTGTTGCTTTCTGCCCCCTGGTTGCACATGCATCGCTGTGATGATGACGTTGCACAGAAACCCGACTGTACATAGTCAAAATAAGGCAAACCTTACCAGGGATTATACGTGGCAGGAATACCAAAATGTACACAGCACCCTGTACTACAGCACACAACAAACAGATGAAGACAGAAAACAGGGGAGACACAGTGGGAGGCTGACACCTACAGACAAGGTACTGAAGCAAAAATAGCACAGGAAATTAACCAAGAATAGCACTAATATGGCAAAAAAATGACACTATCATTGTGCCACACATCTACCACACAGTCATTTATTCACAGTGAGATAATACAATAAGATATAAATAAACATGAACTATTTTGGTTACGCTGTTTATCCTGGACCAGACCAATTAAATACAAATACCTCCATTGTATCGCTCCATTTCCGCAGCTCAACACAAGGAGCTACTGATCATGCAGGCACACACGATGATGGACAGCCAGAGAGATTATGGGACTAGAAGATAAGACCCTAATACAGGATAATCCGTCCTGAACTTGTGTCATTTCATTACTTAATCAGAGTCCAGCCCACCTTTGAGATCACTTCAAAATCCCTACAGTAATTGTAATAATCTTCTCATGAGCAGTGTTGCCCCAAACACATTACAGCTGTATTCACATTGCTCGAACTGCCGGAGTTTGGTTTCATCACAATCATAATTACATCTCTGTGAAGACATAATGCAATACCTGACCTTTTGTTCAGTCAATTACAAACAGTCATTCCAAAGGACTAGTACCCTGAACGCAAGAGACTGAGTGCTGTCCAGAGAAGATCTGAGTGGCTCTAGGCATAAACCTTTCAATATATCAAGTGTAAACAGGATTATGGGTGGATTATCATTAATCCCCTGACAGCGGGTTTATAGAAAGGGAAAATGCCCTCCAGGTGTGTGTTTGACATGCAGTGCAAACAATCCACCTATGAAACACATTCAACCACATGCTAATCTGAATAACTTTTAAAAGCTATTTTGTTTTTATAAATAAAGCTGCTGCTTTGCTTCAAAACAAATCACAGCATAAGAGGTCAACAAACAATGAAAAAATTTAACTGCTGAATGATGCAGATGCAATTATAAAAAAATGGCAACTTCTTAATTTGGAATGAAAGTCCATGTAAAAATATTAAGGCCATTTTTGAGCTTTCTGTTGTCCATTCATAATGAAATTATGAAAGCAAAAAAGATCACAGAAAAAGGAAGATAAACATGAATGAAGATAAAGAAAAGACATTTTTGCATTAGTTCAAAGTTTTAACCTTTAGAACCCTAGGCCAATTTTATGGGATGCTTTCATAGTTTGACTTTTATTCACCAGACAATTAGAAAAGTATTTATAAGAGACAGTCACACATGCCAGATATTATTTTCAGGAGATCTCAGGCTACTCAAATTTGACTTCATTTGAGATACAAAAAACTAATTTAAATGTCTTTTTTACTTTGTCATGCTTATAAATGACTTTTATTTTTATTATTATTATTATTATTATTGTTATTATATTTATTTTAGCTTATTACTGTATGTATCAGTATCATCCCTTTTGTGTGACGTTTTCTTCTTCAGAGCTTTTAGACTTTTATTATTTATTATGTTTATATTGTAAATACTATACTGTTTAATTATTTATTTATTTATTTTTGTGAGCCTTGTTATCCCTTTGCTGCCGTAACAATCTTTTCCTCTACAACCCAATCTGGGTCAGCGCCGTCCCCTCACTGATCAGTCAGAGTCTGTATGCAGGTTGAACATGTACACGTGGACAGAGCAGTAAACATGCACTGGAAGCTCCTTTGACATTTAACGATGGATAGATAAGGTGTCTATGAGGTTGTTATGATATGTGTTTCATGTCTGTAGGTCACTCTGATCCTGAGATATGCAACCTAGAATACGGCATGTAACAGCCCGCAAAGTGTGCAAGAGTTAACATAACAATCCCTGCAGTAACACACGCCTGTAATTTTGTTGTATACATTACAGATAATGTCAGTTAATGTATAACATAAGCTCCTCCCCTTTTGTGCCAACTTTAATCTATTGCACATGTACCAGTATTTAGGTTTCACTTTACCAAATGTTTAACCATCTGTTAACAATCCATTTACTAGAACCAACAAACTACTACATGTTTAACTACATCATTACTAAATATGATCATATTTCTGAAAACACTGGACATCATTGGCATGCAGGAGTCTCAGAGCAGCTCTGGCTGTTGTCGTTGAAAACACCTCGAAACAAAAACCTGCTCATTAACAACAGGAGAAGCATAATGTTGCACCTTTCAGCACGAGTCAGGGAATTCTGGGTACTTACTGCCGCGTTCAGGGCAAAAGAAATGTGACGGTTTTCTGTCAGTGCAGTGAGAGTCCCATGGGACACACTGACCGCTGACCCATTCGCAGCGCATGCCAGGGCCAGCATGTTGACAGAGCTGCTCTTCAGTGAATGCTTCACAGCTGGCAGACTTATACACCAGCAGATCGCTTTGTATCACACTGGAGAAGCCACCGAACACATACATGGACCTGAGAGGAAACAGAGGGCACAGAAAGAATGAAATCAACACACATTCAGATTTATGAGACACCACATGGTTCTCTTCAGGGCACAACTGGAAATGGTCTTCATACTTGTTTTTGGTCAGTGCTAACAATACAATACAACAGTTCATTCCAGCCCTGCAAGCTGATTGGTTGAAAAGCATTAGAGCCATGGCGAGATATTGGGCTGGTATCTCATCACAGCAGCACTTTAGAACGCGCTCTCAGAACCTCTGACTCAAAATCTGGGCTGCATTCATGCACGGTACTCTTGCTTATTTTTATCTGGACTTCTGCTCCAGGGAAAGGAGACAGGGGTGACATATTGCAATAACCTTGGAGCAGCTTGTGTCTGCCTTAAAGCCATAACAGCAGTGGTCAGAAGAAGGACACTTAGCCCTCGAGTGCTCGGTCAACATCCCAGTGTGAGCATTTAAATCTTGCTATCTTGGCAACAACATCAGCCTACTGTTCCTGATAAGGGTTTTTGGTCTGAATGAAGTGGACAAGATCACAGTCTCTTCAATAAAGACGTGACTGTCAATAACGTTATGTCATCAAGTCAGTGCTCACAGTGTTCCTGCAGCCAGAACTACCTTCAAGTAACAATCATTTACAGTCCTGCAACAAAACAGGACACAGATCTATGTCACGTACCACTCTATTCACATTTGATCATCAAAATCAGCCAAAAGAGACAGGCTTTGTATGCAACGCAAACGTTATATTAATATATTAATTCCAGGGCTTCTGGGTTTACTGATGACATCTTATGATATATAACGATCTATAGTAAAATTATTTTACATCACAACAAAGTAAGAACTTCAAAAAAACAGCAATAATATAAAACATGTAAATATGCATAAGGATAGATTTACATTCCTTTTTAGTTACAGTTTGTTCTGGTTAGTGTCATACAGTCCCCCGGAGGTAGTTGGCACAGCCTGTAGTGAATTCGTTAAGCAGGAAAATGTAAATAGTCAACATATACTCTTGAATAGGCTAATAGAAAAACAAACAGCAATAGGTTATATTAGGCAACCGAAGTGTAAAGTGCTCGGTTAGAGTAAAAATAAACAATAATTAAAAAAATAAAAACTAATAAAAAAAACTGTTTCATGTTATTTTTTTTCTTTCTTAAATCTCAAACACTGAAATGTTGTTGGATGTGTGTATTGCATAACTTTAAATCCATATCATATCTGTGTTATAAATATATATTAAAGCATGGCATTGTATTGGTAATGGCTTTCTATGGCAGTGTTTCTCAACTCTCTCAGCTCTCACCACACCTGATTCAACTAATCAGCTCATATCGAGCCCTTCAGATTTGCAGGGGGTGCGTTCAAGCTACAATGGGCAGGGAAGGGGAGCCTCTAGGGCCAGGCTTGAGAAACACTGTTCTATGGCGAACCTTTCTCTAAATTAACCATATAGTTTTAAAGTAGTTAGTACCTCAATTCATTATCTTTTAGTTGTTTGTTTGTAATTGCAATTATATTTTGCATTACAGAAAATTGTAGGAATAACTATCAAAAGTATAAATTAAGTATAAAGCAAGCATAAAGTATAAAAGTATAAATTCTTAATTGTTTCCAGAATTCCTTACCTATTGCTAACTACTGCAGAATGTCCAAAACGGTTGACATCATGGTAGAGGTCAGGCTTTGGGAGAGCAGTCCATTCATCACATGCTGTGGAGAACACAAACACAGGTAGAGGGACAGAGAGAGACACAATCTTATAACAATTCAAAAAAACTGCAAAACTGGAAAATGTTTGAGTTGATAATACATGACATGCTATGCAGTAGTTTGTTGTGCTTATCAGAGCAATGTAACAACACCATAAACCATTACTGGTTTAGGAACAGAGTAAAACACTGTACGAGTTTACAGCAGAAACATCTGTGTGAATTGAGCTGCAGCTGTGAGGCCAGGTCACATGAGCTCTGTGACACATGTCCCTCTCAGCTGTCCAATCTGACATACTGTCTCTTTGAACGAGAGCACGAGCCACTTATTTCAGCCAATACGGCTTTCCCAGTTCAATTAACCAGTGCACAGGGATGAAACGCCACACCGCACCAGGTCAATCTGGTGTTGAACAAAATAGGAGCTGTATGATCATTATACATATATACATTAAGACAAATGAAATGCATTTAAATGATGAATTTATTTTATGTATTTATATTGATTCACCTTGTAGGCAGTTATATGCTGGTTTCTAGATTTCATATCTCAGGATCAGAGTAACATACATACACGATACACATATCATAGCAACCTACAAGATGGACCCTACAAGCCATTATTTACAAGACTCTTTGTACCCTTGTAGTCACTGTGTGATGTGACTTGTCAACAAGTAATCCAGCTTGGAAAACAGCTAAAGAAAGCAGTTTCCAACTGAATTAAATCCAAGCTTGACTGAAAATGCGTGGGACATTACTGGATGCTCTACCAACACTTCACCCCTACTGCAGATGCTGCATGGGATGGATCATCACAGGACACCATTACCTCTACAACTCCACGCAGAGACGTCTGGCATGTTGCGTTAAACCCGACGCCGTACTGAGAGACATGACTTCTGTGTGTGTAGATCAATAAAAATTGATCATATCAGTCTAAAATGTATTGTTCCTGTACCTTTATCTTCCTTCCCAACAGCACAATGATGTGTGCAACTTAATATTCTAGTGTCTAAACAAAAGATTGAAAGAGGTCCTTCCATGGACAGGATGATGTTATATACAGTGAAGGTTTACAGTAGATAAGTGATAGTATTTCACTCATTACCAATCGTATAACCCGCAGATCACACCCTCCAGAATAAATCAGCTCGTGCGCACTGTACAGACAGCAGTATGGATTATAAGCGTATGTATGTAATATTTCTGAGATGTAAGGGGTTAACTCAGGAGTAGAGGATCATATCACCGTTGGTGGTAAAAGCTTCAGTTGCATGCCCTGGTCTGTATTTAACCATCCAGTTCCAATATCAAAATAATGGCAACATAATGTACATTCCTCAAGAAACCCACAGGCTTCAATAAGGTGGAAGTGACCCGAGCATATCTGCAATCAAACATGCAGACACATAAACAAAGGAGCGCATATCCAGATGATAAAAGCAACCCCTGGGAGGCATTCAGAAACATTGAAGCCCACACAGCATTGCATGAAGCAAGCTATACCATAACAGAATATACTACAAACAGCTCACAGCATAGTATGAGGTTAGGACAACAATAAAACAATAAACACAGTCCAATTCCCAGTATCCTGCATTCTACAAGCCATCTGCAGCACCATTAATGACAACACCAATGATAAACACCACCTATAGCTTCTGCACAGCTCTGAGATACCTCCGCACAACACGAACACACACAAACACACACCATAAACAACACACTGCAGCTCTGCTGCTGGCATGGAGCAGAGGAGCCTTTACGGCACATGAGAGAGAAAAAAAAACATAAAAATGTTACCCTTTGCAGCTTGTAACGATGTAAGAGCTGGGAACTGGAAACCAGTAAGAAATGAATGATTATATTAGCATACACCTTTATGTCTGCAGTAAGAACACAAACTGTGCATGTGATTGCACCTTAATCATTAATCATATATTTATTGTAGGGATGCACCAAAATTAAGTTACATTTTTGGCCCTCAAAAGAAACTTTACATGAACTAGATCTATAATAAAAACTTCACAATGAATGCATTGCTTAGTTTAAGTAGTTGCGGATCAACACGGCAAAACAATGCTGTAAAATCAGCCGTATTCTTCTGTTATTCTCAAAAATAGCTCTGCTCCTAGTGGCTCACTGTGAGCGCTGAGGATCACAGGTTCGAATCCCAGGTCATGCAGCAGCCAGAGTCTGATAGAGCAAAATTGGCCATGCTCTCTTTGGGTGTGTAGATGGTATGTGGGTAGATGGTAGGTGAGTACGTGTGATGCTGGTGAGCACAGGCATCTGTTAGACACTGTATCAGAGCTGGCAACCCAGCACTTTCGTCCGAGCACACTGGCTTTGAAATTGGAGCTTCACGTGTATTGGAGGAAGCATGTGCTTGTCTTCACCCTCCCAGTGTCGGGGGCATCGTATGTGATTCGTAATGAGGTAGTGTAATTGGCACTTCCAAATTTGGAGGAAAATTGGCTGTAAATTAAAAGCAAGTTTTAACAGTATTTTCCTGTTATTGTGAAAAACAGCTCTTTACTGTGAAATGAAGTACATGACTCTGGGAATGGAGCTCTACTGTAAATCCTGTATTTTTATTGTTACTGTAACATGTAGCTGCTGTAATGTGTGCTGTGTGATTCATATCTGTAGGAATCACTGGATACTTTTATACACAATCACCATTTAAAAGACATGCGGGTAGGTAATGGTCTTAGGATACATAAAGTGTGGGCTTCACTCTAAGAGTCAGGTTGTTGAACATTCATCCATTCTGATCTGAATTACAGTTATATAATGTTATATACACAGTTATATATTTCTAAATATAACAGTATTCAAATGTATATTTCTAAACTGTAAGATACTGTCAATTTAACAGTTAGTGGCAACCCTACAGATCAGGGTTAAGCTTGCATTTATCATATATCTGATTTCATATATATATATATATATATTGGACAATGAAACTGAAACACCTGGTTTTAGACCACAATAATTGATTAGTTTGGTGTTCTAGGGCCTCCTTTTGCGGCCAATCCATGGTCAATTCGTCTTCGGAAGGACATTTTTTGGATACAATCCGGGTTAACACCCGAACATCCCTTTCAGACAGCTTCCTCTTGCGTCCACAGTTAATCCTGTTGGATGTGGTTGGTCCTTCTTGGTGGTGCTGACATTGGATACCGTGGCTCTTGATACGTCACAAAGACTTAATGTCTTGGTCACAGATGCGCCAGCAAGACGTGCACCAACAATTTGTCCTCTTTTGAACTTTGGTATAATGTTGTGTGAATTGCAATATTTTGAGCAAAACTGTGCTCTTACCTGATAATTGAACCTTCACACTCTGCTCTTTCTGGTGGAATTAATGAAGATTGGCCACCAGGCTGCTGCAATTTAACTTCACGCTCTACAATGACAGGTGTTTCAGTTTCATTGTCCAACCCCTATATATATATATATATATTATATAAAGGACAGTCTGACAATACCAGCATCCAAGATTCCATGTGTACATCTAGTGTTAAGGTGCTTGATTTACTTTCTGACAGTGCAGCTGCTGTATCTCTCTGTGCTTCACAGGCCCCTTTAAAGCTGACGCAGTTCCAAACAGGCGACACGTACAACAAGGACATTAATATGTAAATGTGCCATTTAGAGCCCCTGGTTCTTGAGCACAAACTGTACTGCTGAATAAATGTGTGGCCAGGTTGCAAATGACCCTCCTGAGTACTGTGCTAATTGAAGTGCTGTTTAACTAAGCAGACATAAACATACAGTCAAGAACTCCATCTCCACCCTCAATTAGGCTAAAGGTCAATGCAAAGAAGACAATGGCTCCGTGTTTAAGGGATTTTCAGAAGGGTTACATTTGCTGTTTTTTTTTAGCTCCCATGTGAGCAGATGCTTAGATGTGCTGTCTGTTTTTAATGATAATGTCTTTAATAACAGGCTTGCTAAATATGCTGTCAGGTCATCTTCAGTGTTTATAAATTTTAAACAGTCATTCATCCTGCAGTAGGCTTTGATGTCAATTGTCTGCAGACCTACTGACATAAATTGAGCAAACTATGTGGGCCTATTTAAACTTAACTCAAATAACTCCAATTCTTGATAATGCCTTTAAATCATCATTAATGATAGTGAAACATTGTTTTTATTGAGCACATTGACATTTGTATGCAGAAAATTAATTGGTATGTCTGTCCAAAAATACTGTTTCAAGTCTTCAATGACAAAATAAATCCAAAAGATCTGAAAAGGTATCCTTAAATAGACAGCTGGTTGGTAAACGGAGCTTCGGTACACTGGAGTGACACCATGTGAACTTCAAAGACAGTTTTCTCTAAAAGAAACTGTGGCATGACCGAATCGTGCAGTAAAGCAGGCCAGTTCAATTGTTTTCTATTTTGTTTACTATACAACCAAAGTACACCCCAAGAAATACATAACATTTGCACTAACTTCCATCCATTCTTTTGCCCATCCACTGGTGGCACTGGGTTAAGTTTAGTTTAGGTTATGGTTAAAGTTATGGTCATGGTTAGGGTTAGGGTTAGATTATAGATTATGGTTAAGGTCTGTGTTAGGGGCAGATTAAGAGTAGTTTATGATTAAGGTTAGGGTTACAGTAAGGGTTAGGTTAGGTAAAATTTAGATTATGGTCAGGGTAAAGGTTAGGATAAGTTTAGGTTATGGTTAATGTTATGGTCAGGGTTAGGATGTGTTTATGGCATATATGTTATAGTAAAGGTTAAGGTAAGTGTAAGGGTTTAATTACACTAAGGTTACGTTTAAGGTAAGTTTAGGTTAAGTTAAGGTTATGGTCAACGTTAGGGTTAAGGTTAGTTTAGGTTATAGTAAAGGTTAAGGTTAGAGTAAGGGTTTAATTACACTAAGGTTACGTTTAAGGTAAGTTTAGGTTAAGTTAAGGTTATGGTCAACGTTAAGGTTAAGATAAGTTTAGGTTGTAGTAAAGGTTAAGGTTAGAGTAAGGGTTTGATTACATTATGGTTACAGTTAAAGCAAGTTCAGGTTAAGTTAAGGTTATGGGTGTAAGTTATGAGTAAGGGTGAAAATATACTTTGCAACATTCTCTGTTGAAATCATTGGATATGTGATTGTGGCGTTGTGTCAATAAATTGTGTATATACTTAAAGGTGGCACTATATTCAGTACACTTTGTACAAATACTGAAAAAATATCTACAAACGTCTTTTTGGAACTAGGTTCTCAAGTACTTTGAGTAGTTGTTGACTTTAAAACTGATATTCTATTCATGCATTAAGAACATATAGACCTAGTCAACAGAGACCAGACTTAGACTGATTCAGAAAGACAAGTTTCAGAATGTGAAACCCAAAATAATGAGCATATAAACCGACAACACAGGGCCCGACCCAACCTGATAGCCATCACCAGCACTGCCCATTTAATTTCCGATCAGGATATTGGCTCAACTCCTATCAATAAATGCAGAGTGTCAAAAAAATGCATAACAAAATAAGCAGACAATAAAAAGAGACAAGCTGGAGGGTGACTCTGAAAGAGGAGGGAAATCAAGAATCAATTTAATAGCAGGCTTAATGAAATGTGTTTCTGTATTGGGGCGCTCCATATTCCCAGTCTGGCACGAAGATAAACCCACTGTGTCTACACGGTAAAGACACCACCGAGCTAGGGTAGCACTTTTAAGGTAGAGCGCTACAGTTTTAATTAGAGTTCATTTTCCCTGAATCTAATTAGAAGCATGAGAGTGGTGGGGGAGCGGAGGTTGAGGGGCATTAAACACAAATGAAAACTGCTTTCTGTGTTGCCTGAATTAAATCTAAAAAAAAAAAAAAAAAAGACCCAATAACTAATAACACCATCCTCCTTGAAGGCTAGCATGGGGAAGGGGAAAAAAACAAACAAAAATAAATAAATAAATAAAAAACAAAACAACAAAAACAAATCAGCACAGAGAGACAGGCTCGTAGCATGCTTTTCACATAATGAAAGAGAGGTGAAAATAGGATAAGAGAAAGAGGGGCATGTGCCACAGGTGGTTCTAATTAACACTAAATCGAACAGCAAAACAAGCCTTTAACACAGAACAAAGAAAGTAAAACTCAAATTTCGAAAGTTTATCAAATATTTAATGCTATTTTCTCAAGCTCTGAATTTCCACGATTCAAATGGGTCAACGCGTTGGACATGAATAAAATATTTTACACAGCTAACGTCTTTCAGTTTTCTTCCATTGGCAAACAAAAAATTAAAACTGTGCTGATGTTACATATTTTATGTATGTAGAACCCACTGACACATTTCAAGCAAATCAATCAAATCAAAGCATGAGTAATTCCCGAGTGATGCAGCCATCTAAAGGCCTATTTGCATGAAGTTCGAATTTTTGGACAAATAAAATTTGCGATTTTTGAATTGGTGGGACATTTACACCAGATCCTGTGCATGTTTGTGTCTAAACCTCTGTGTTCTGTAAACTGGCATAGAACCACTCTCAAGGGCTAGAGCTCATAAATGTCCCCTGCTCCCCATCCACATTTGTTTTCAATCTCCTTCTATTTCTGATCAATGTTTTGTGGATGTTTTGCCACAAGTGTCCTGGTCCTTTGTTGGTGAGAAGAAACTAGGTTTAACCTACAGGAACTGAAATCCAACTATATGCCGTCCCTGCCATGACATCATTCCCTTTATTCGTAGCTCTGCTCTACCATATGTGGAATTATAAAATTCCTGCATTTTGGGAGGAGGAGCTTATTGTCAAATAAGCTTCTGTGCTAAAACAGGACGAGCTCTTCTCAAGCATATTGATGCTCATTTGTTTGGGCTGCAACCATCACAATGGAGCTCTAAAGGGTCAGCCTTATTTTAATGCATCTGTCCAACCCAGAAATTGAGTTTCTCAGTCCAACAATTTCAAAACCAGTGTGAAAGATGGCATTAATATGCATTCATTTGCGTTCATGTGTTCATTTCCACAAAATGTTGTGCTTATTTTTTTCGCTTTAAAAATCAGATTGAATATGCCTCATTTCATTTTCTGTGTATTACATTCATAAAATTGAAGAGTAACATTGAGTCCATAATTCCAGACCCAATCATAACTCTAACCCCAACCCAAAACCCAATCTTAACCCTAATCCAAATCCTAAAATTTAATCCCAACCCTAATACTGGCCCCAATCAAAATCCTAACCCTAACCCAGAATCTAATCCTAACCCTAATCCCAGCCCTAAACCTAACCCAAACCATCACCTTGACCCTACTACTAACCTTAACCTCAACCCAAGACAAAATCCTAACCCCTACTCAAAACCTAACACTCACCACAGCACTTATCCTAACCCTAATCTTAACCTCAAACCAAAACCTAATCCTTACCCTCATCCTGCCCCTTAATCTCAATTTAAAGTTAAAGAGGGTCTAGTTCTGGACTGGGTTAAGCAGCAGGTCTATAACCCTTTATTGAAGATGCTGAGATTATCTGTATTAGACCTGTTACAGAATCAGTGGTGTCTCAGTTGAACATCTACAGATATGAACTTGGTCTCTCCAGAACAAAAAGTGAAAGACAACTGAATTCAGTAGATTATAAACTAATTTTACTTTTTCACTTAATTAAACAACGTCATAATCTAGTTCCTGGGGTCTAAGGAGTGTTTATTTAATCTAAAAGCTCACTAAAGTAGTCAATTTCAAATTACCAAATTACAAATCATTTGATATCATATCATCGTGATTTCAAGACAAATATTGTCCCAATATTTCTTTATTGAGTCTAAGCTACTTCTCGACTTTCCATCTGAACCAAACGAAAGCACAGATGTTCCATCATCGACGCAGAAGCACTTCCAGGAAGTCTCACTCTTGTTGATTAATAAGTGGGTTAATTTGCTGCTTTAATGAATTGACTAAGTGGAGTGGACTTTAGGCCGATGGTCCAGCAGTGGAGTTAGTGTCATGGGACTTCTGAGCAAGACGCTGTTGCCATGC
This sequence comes from Acestrorhynchus altus, assembly GCA_034509495.1. Classification (NCBI taxonomy): domain Eukaryota; kingdom Metazoa; phylum Chordata; class Actinopteri; order Characiformes; family Acestrorhynchidae; genus Acestrorhynchus; species Acestrorhynchus altus. The sequence goes on along the minus strand of CM067506.1, from coordinate 4,027,266 downwards.
CAGACAGAGCTGCCCAGCTAGATTGCAACATTGCAATCAGACAGAGTGGCCACAGTACATAGAGCCAGCCGACAGTCCAGCGGAGTATAAACACTCAAATCAAACTGGAACCAGAACATGTGGAATCAGTCCAGACGAGTACACTCAACCAAAACAGAAATATGTGAGCAATTAAAGTTGACGGTGAGGTTTATAGTGGATGAAATGCTCATTTTACAAAAAAATGTTAAAGGATTGGGGGGAGCTCGCAGAACTGTCTGACTTTATATGTCCCGGTTAATGAGAGCATTTACAGCCCTAATATAATTCGGACTGGTCATCCCATCTCAATATGGATATCAGCACATCAATGCCAGTTGGGTTTCTTTTACATTACAAACAAACCTGGGTGAAGCTTAAACTTTAGAACTCTAGGCCCATTTTGTGGGATGTTTTTGTAGATTGACTTACTTTTATTTAACAAAAAACACACAGTCACACATACCAGATACTGTAATTTCAGGAGATCCAAGACTCCTCAAATTTGTCTTCATTTAAGGTGTAAATATTGAGCATGTCTTGATCAAAAATTTACTTGCGCCTACATTTTTTTAAATATAAGGACCAAAAATCACATTTCATCTCGGATATCCTGTTGGAAATTGTTCACCCAGAGTGTTTATGAGCTGACAATTGAATATTAATTTAAGCTATTAAAGCTATTTGTAATGATTCAATTGACAAGGATATTTATAACACTTCAAAATATTTGACAGAGGTCCAAATACAGTAAAAACAACCTGAAATTCTTATTTATTTATGTATGTATCAGTATAATGCTTTCTCTGGACTTTTATTCTGAAATTTGAACACTGTGTGAGCAAAAAAGAGAGCAACCAGACCCTTCCTTCACATCTTCCTCTATAACCCACTATCTTGGTCTGTGACATCATTAACCTGATGTCATAAACTTCAAGACTTACCCTACCTCAATAAGTTATCAATGACATATGAATATCAGTGAGTAAATCATCTCAGAAAACAGATGAAATGAATTTGTTTCCAACTGACCCGAACTGCAAAGAAGCTTCAGTGCATGTTTACTGCTCTGCCCACGTGTACATGCTCGACCTGCATACAGACTCTGAGCGATCAATAAGGGGGCAGAGCTTATGACATCGCTGACCCATATATTGGGTTATAGAGGAAAACACAGAGGGAGGGGCTGCTTACCCTCTTTTATTTTACAGAGTTTAATTTTCTTTAATAAAAGTCCTGAGAAAGGATCATACTTTTACATACATAAAAATAATGCAGGGCATTCGGGTTGTTTTTTATTTTATTTGGACCACTGCCAAGTATTTTGAAGAATATTATTATAAGTATCCTAGTCAATCTAATCATTACAAACAGCCAATCAAAATCCTTGAAAATAAATGTAGGTGTAAGGATTTAATCAAAACAGGGGCAAATTCATACACATATTTAAATTCTCTTTACATCTCACATGAAGACAGTAACTGAAAATAACAGTACCTGGCATGTGTGGCTGATAAAATAAATACTTTTCTAATTTTATCGTGAATAAAAGTACGTCAAATTATGGAAACATCCCACAACATTGGTTTAAAGGTTTTAAAGGTTAAAAAAAAACTGACCAGCACATGCAGATACAGAGTTTGTTCATTATCAGCTCACTCAACTTCATGTCCATAAACAAACCCAATTAAGCCAATTAAAAATAATAAATTTAATACAGTCGGTTGGTTGCCTCACATCTCTTTGTGATTCCTATGTGTCCTGTCATCTGTTCCACTCCCTCAGCAATCTGCAGCTAACTTCATCCTGGGCACTCTAGCTGAGACAAGACGCATTGTACTTCAAACAGACATTTATAAAAGAGCAGACTCCATATGGCTGACTTGCATTCTACAGCTTTTATGAGGCCTTAATGATGGCTAAATATTACTGTCTGGAATGAAAGCTGAGCTCTAAATCACGCACTAATAATCCATATAAAGTTGAATGCTCCAAAAACTCACACTAGCCTGCCAAAGACAACTCACAATGATACTCAAAAGTTCACTTTGTTTAGAGTAAACCTGAGATGATGTAGAACTGAGGATTCAATTTAATTCAAACATTCTCTTCTAATGACTCTGCAAATGAAAGTCACATTTGTGGAGGTATCGCTGCACATTAGAAATGGTGCACCACTAACCCAAAGTTTGCATTTGTCTTTCCAGCAATCCTACAAGCAGTTTTTGGTCTTCTTATCTCGCCATTGTTGATTGCTGAAACAAGGTGAGAAAAGTACTTTTAAAGCTTTGCATAAATTTGCCTCTCCTGCCCTTCCTTAATGCGGCTCCAAAGCCATTCCATTAACTGGATAATGAAGCAAATTAAAGTCTGAGGTGTTGATGACAGTTATGTAAAAGCTCAAATCCCTTGAGGTGCCCAAACCTTTGCATGGTGGCCCTTTACTTTTTTTCCATTGTAAAAATGTAAAAAATAAAGTATTGAGTGTTAAACATAATGTTTGATCTTCAACCTTGTGCCTTTTGGTGATCTTCTACTCACTTGTCACTTGTCTTATATGAATTACTCACCCCGTGGGAATCGGTCATAAATACTTCAAGCCCGTCTGTAGGAAAACCCCTCCAAATTCGACCGATTCAGTTGTATAACAGTGGACTGTAATACCACACGGTTACACACTGTGCAGCAATTTAGAATATGAAGCAATATGCCATACACCCCTCATAAACCCCATTTACAACTCCCCAAATAGACTGCCAGAGAGCAAGCTCCAGTTTACGGTGCAAGGCAAAGGTCGCCTTCACACTCCATCACAGACCTCCAGCATCGGGAGTAATCACGCAGCGGCCTTATCTCCAGTTACATCTACGGTTACATTAGCTGCCCCGCACCCGTGCATAGAGCAGGTCTGAGAGTTAGTATGTCTCGGGACTGTGACCCAGCAGGAAAATGGAAGTGTAATGGGAGATGAGAACTATGCACCCTCAGGAAGGGTCTCTGCCATGGGAGGTCGACCACCAGGGCACCACTACTGATCTAATTACAGAGATACTGAGCACATGCACTGGAACCTCTCACTGTCTCCGATGCACACGTTTAAGATATGCTGGGCATTCAGTCGTGCCACAACTGCGCATTCCAGGGTTCTCCCACTTTTCCCACTAAGCACACAACACAAGTCACCCAACTTGGTATGGCAAACGAGTGCCTTGTCAGCAAGCTCAAAATGACAGAGAATCAGGATGAAGTTACAAATAAGCAATGCATATTTTCTTCATTTCATCCATTACCATTGTTATATATTTTGTTTCTATTTAGAATAGAATAGAATAGAATAGAATAGAATAGAATAGAATAGAACTTTATTGATCCCTTGGGAGGGTTCCTTCAGGGAAATTAAGGATTTAATTACCGCCCTTACTGCTGCCTTGAACACATCTGATCGATGCAGTATCAGTGAATTCAAATCATCCCCTTTCTGATTTACTTCAGAGTATTTGGATATTTGTATTTGACTGAAGACGTGAATAAGGACTTTAAATCATGTCTTCATAAAAAAAACGCTGTGAATAAGATGTCTGACATGTCTGCACAAGTTAATTAGGCATCCCAGGTTTGATGAAGCAGTTCATACCAATGTCATAGGAGAGGAAGTCAGAGGAGAAACACTTGGCCCCGTTACTGAATGACGTGTCATTGTGAGTGTTTCCTCCGAACACCAGCATTGCTCCACTGATCAGCACTGCCGAGTGAAGATACCGGGCCAGACCACTTTCCTTCAGGATGAACCTGTAAAAAAAAAACACACACACACACACACACACGTTTATTTATTTGAACTGTGTATGTGAACATCATGACGTGTATAATAACTGAGGGGTTTTGTATATAAAGTATTTTGGGATTTGTATACAAACAGTCTTGAGAAACTGAAGAAATGCCTTTTAAAAATCTTGTGGAAAATGGAATTATTAGAAGTGCTATTTTCCTGTGGAGAAAAGGTTATGACCCCCACATTTATTACTATTTAAAATGTCTAAAATTAGAATCATATCAGCTGCAAATGACTAGATCATCGTTAGAGAGAACTGTGGTGGAGAGTGTCTTATGTAAACTTCAGACATGAGTTTGGTTTGCTCTTGATTGTTGAAGTGAGTGTGATCACCATGGCAAGATACAAAGAACTTTCAGAAGCCTTAAACTTGTAGATGCATGAGTCTAGTAAGGGATTTGTTTTAAGATAAAATAATCCATTATTAATCCTGCAGTGGGGAAATTCACACCGCAGAGGGGAAATTCACACCGCAGAAGGGAAATTCCCTACAGGGACAAAAGTATTGGGATGCCTGCTCATTCATTTTTTCTCCTGAAATCAATGGTGGAAAAGAGTTTATCATGCTTTTCTTGAAGGAACTGTCTCAACTGTCCAGAGAAGACCTTCATTTAGAGCCTTAGTGAGGTCAGGATGTTGGATGATCACCACCGCACCTCATTCACAACTCCCCAACTCATCCCGGAGGTACTGAATATCAGTTCCACTGCTCCACCGCACAGTGCTGGAAGGCATAATCCCCCTGGCATTAGGCATAGTGCCAATGGGCTCATGTTTATCTGCTCCAGGGACTTCTATTCTATTCCAGTACTTATAGACTAGACAAGCTGTGTGTGTGCATTTGCACATCAAGAGTAGGTACAATTTAAAGTCTCTAAATGCATTCATCAGTGTCCACAAACATGTGGACATATAGTGTATGTATATCCCACGTCTTGGCAGGTGATACTGTAACCAGAGAGCCAGCGATATTCACTGTACACGACAGTGGTTTGTTAGCAGACATCGATCCAAACCTCTGCACACAACCAATGCACACGTGCGCAGATGCGCAGACGCAGAAGTATGATTTGAACACACTGCAATATGAAATTATAGCTGTAGTAGGTTTTGGATCGTATGCACAACCCGAAAAGACAACACTGACCTTTAAATGAGTGCACGCAAGTTAATAGTGGGCATAACATTCAACACTGAATCGGCTCGGGACTAAAACCGGAACATGGCATAAACGCACACCATTAGTCAAGCTGAAACACCCTTGGAGTTAAAGACCCTCCACCCCAGTATGATAAAAGTGATCTTTACTTAAACCTGCTTTATAACATAACATGGTTCAAAATGTGCAAAGGGCTGTGGAATAGAACACCAGGCCTTCATGAATTTCAGATTCATACTCTTAACCCCTCAGCCACAACTACTTCAACATTTAGGCACACTGCTGGGGTCTGTGCATGCTTGAATATTTAAGAGCTATGGAACTACTGGTGGTGTGGCTACGCACAGCTCAGGTGGAGAAGGAGTGCTTGCTTTGCTTAACATTAAACTAATCTCAGCACCCAGAAATCTCTTCATTTAGATTCTGGGAGGAAGCCAATTCTACTGCACATTAGAAATATATATATATATATATATATATATATATATATATATATATATATATATATATATATATGCTAAATGCAAACACTTTAAAAATGCTGCCCTCCACTGTATCCACACCTGTGTGTAAAGTGTAAAATGTGGCACCCTGTTTGCCTACAGCACTAAAGCTACATATTACATACTATATTTTAAGCTACATACACATTTTAGGACTGGTACACATTTATTTACAGACAAACTACTCAAAATACTACTCTGGCAGCAGCAGAGCACAAAGACAATAACACTGTTTATTTGCTCTCCACCCTCACACCTTACAGCTCACACTTCCCGCGCTAAATGGATGCACCGATATGACCCGAAGCTCCCGCTTCTGTGCTAATTGAATGCACTGTTATGAAGGATGGCGGGCCGGCCTATCACAATGCATGAATGTGCATGTGTTTGGGATGAAGCATATAGCCTTAAAATCAGCCGTAACCTCAATACCCCTGACAGGTCACATGAAAAACATGTGATTATCTTCAGCTGTAGTAATGCTCTTCAAAGGGTGGATGTATTAGGCCGTACGTGAACAGTCAGTTCTTGAAATTGATGTATAGGAAGCAGGAAAACTGGTTAAGCATAAGGTTTTGCAACTGATGATGATAACTTGGCCACTGAGACAGAACATCTCCAACCCAAATAGCACTTCAGGCACTGCTGGGTGGTGTAGCAGGTAGTGTGTGTGTTGCACAGCTCCAGGGGGTCTGGAGTTTTGTGTGTTTTCCGTGTGTTTCCTCTGGGCATTCCAGTTTCCTCCTTCCTCCCAATGGTGAATTGGCCATGCTAAATTGAGAGTGGGACTGTGGTATTCCTGCCTGGGGACTTCAGGTGTGCTCCGGATCAACCGTGAACGTATTCAGGAAGAAGCAGATAAGAAAATGACTGACTACGTACTCAGTTGCTTAGATCTTCTACTAACATTAGTAATAGTTGGTAAGTGGTGGTAAAGTTGTACATCAGTCTAGCACATTTCAATTTCTTTATCACCATTATTTGCTCTTCACTGGTTAAGAGTGCTTGCATTTCGTTTGTTGGGCTTTAGGCACTATATTATCAGGCCTGTGTGGTGACTGTGTTTCAGACCTTGCAGCCTGCTTCTACTTTACCCTCAGCGCCAACTTTGATCATTTTCAATGTGGAATTCATGTAGGTTTGTCTGATATTACAAATGCATACACTCTCCATCTTTAAATCATGCCTGAAAACCTTTTCATTAACACCTCAAAGGGGGCAATAACCTTTCTAAGTCTCTGCCCCCCATGTCCTGAACTGCCCTGGACCCCTGGCGGATACCGGTCCACTCATCCACTACCTAGTACCAACTGCCAGACTCGACTACGCCACCTGCATGGACTTCATTATTCATTCGTACCTGTATCACTACTACAAGCAAAGCTATATTTATCTTCCCTCCCTCAATTTTATTTCATTTCATTTCTTTTCTACTTCTCCATACCAATGTATTGCGCCGTTGTTATGCTCCCTGGTGTCGACCAGAGGAGGATGGGTTCCTCTCTTGAGCCTTGGTTCCTCTCAAGGTTTCTTCCTCCAAGACTGAGGGAGTTTTTCCTTGCCACTGTTTGCCCACTGGCTGCTCATTGAGGCTCGGACCCGGATCTTTGTAAAGCTGCTTTGTCACAACTTCTCGTTATAAAAAGCGCTATATAAATAAAATTTGATTGATTGGTTAAATCTTGAGAGGCATTGGATCTGTGCAGCAGTTGGTGTGTTATTATGAGCAGCACAATACTTGAGATTACATTGGTTTTAAAAATAGTCTGATCTTTGTTTTCATTTTAATATTAATACTATTATTGATAAGCATGGTGGCAATAACACCTCCTTCCAGCACAAGTATAGAATGCACTGCCTTAATCATGAGATTGTTCATCTTAAAGGCTGCTGATGTAGAGTAATAAATAGCTCCCCTGCCAGCCCTCCAGAGGCTGTGCTTTGCTCCTCTGCCACCCCACCTCAGATGAACCATCTCTTCAAACTGGCTGTACTAACTGTACTAGTTGCCCACCTGCTATTACGACTATGTAGAAATTTACATGGACCCTGATTATCTACTAGTGTTACTATTATGAGCACCATCAAACCACCATCATCATTACTCCAGTACACCTGAGCACTACAGCAGATGTGGCGGTCCAGTGTCCCCTTATTAGTTATGGAAGAGCAGTTTGATCAGAGGAGGATGGGTCCTCTCCCGTGAGCCTGGTTCCTCCCAAGGTTTCTTCGTCCAGCTCTGAGGGCACTTTTCCTTGGTCACACTTTGGTTTGCTCACCGGTGCAACTGTTGTGTATTGCACTCATTTTCAGGCACGATTTAGTGCTGAGGAAGCATTTTTGTATCAGAACTACAAATACACAACCTTTCAGAGATGTAAGGTAAACAACCTTACACTGATCTGACATACTTTCCTAATGTTTTCAGTGATTTAAAGAACCCACGTCATAAACAGAGACGCTGCACTGTAATGTAATAAGACTTGCTTTTCCAGCCATGTTTGTTGATGTTACTCTGTTTCACTGACTTAGAATTTCATTCAATGGTAGACATTTAGCCCATATAGCATCTCCAGCATTTTGCAGTTGCTCTTATTCAGACTTATAGTCAAAATGTTTCAGATATTTATGTAACATACTAATGTAATGTTATAATTACAGGTGTTCAAATTGAGCATTTTTTTTTTATCTATTATTGTATTTGATTCTATTTACAAAACAGCCACAGGGTTTAGAGATTTTTATTTTTTTTGTTGTTGTTTATCAATAAGGTATGTTTTGGGTTTTTGCCTGCAATAACTATAAAGACACATCACTCCTCCCAAACCCTGCTAGAAATAGATCAAGTGTGTTTTTGAGGTGAAAACGCAATACATTTAATAGAGATATTTGTAATTGTTAGATTGACACTGCTATCTATAATACCTGACAATAGTACAAATAAAATATGTATTACAAATGATCCCTTCTCAGAACCTTTATTGTGAAATGAGAACACGCTGTAAGAAAAGAAAGAGAGCAAACGGCACCACCCTTCTCATTTTCCTTTTTTAAACAAATATCTGGGTGACATGGACAGAGCAGTAAACATACAGTGTTGTGTTGGCTTCTATGGGATTTTAAACTTTAAACTTTGATTCAATTCAGTGTGGATTTTAGCCATGTTTCTGAGCTGGATTACTCGCCGACAGTTGTGGACCTGTGGCATGCTGTCACCTTGCACAGAGCAGGTGTTAAGTTCTAAGAGAAGAGTTTATGCAATAAATATTCAAGACTGATTTATTTAATTTTAAGTTTATTTATTTAGACTCACTGAATATAACTGTTTTATAGTATCTTTACCATTTTGTAATCCAGTCTGCATGACACCTCTCAGCCTCCAGTTCCTTTAAAAACATGCAGTGAAACTCATCTGTTTTTATTTGGGATATTTTGAGGGGCCTTTTCATATTAATGTGAAAAATCGATTTTATAGTGTGCTGAATGTGCCTTGATTTGGTTTGATTCTGTAGCCTGTGATTGCGAAGATGATTATTAACAAAACCAGCCGTAGTTGGCAAATTGGCAGGATGTTGATGCTGGACATTTAAAGTGCAGTAATCTGTGCACTTGACACATTTCCTCCTTTAACCTGACTCCTCATCACCATCTGGTTCGACCTGTGTGTGAGAAAATGCTCTCTCAGCTAGACGAATAACAGCACTTTTAAAAGCTCTGCATATATTTAAACACTGCATCACAATCCCCAAGCCCAGCAGGGTATGATGTATGGAGCAGCCTCTCCGTTCATACGCTGCCAATCAAAGTGTGACAGGCAGAAAGGCAAGAACACACAGTCAGGTTTTAGATACGCAATGTATTTTTCTCTGCATGCTAAAGGTGGAGGGAGCTTTTAGTGGCTGGGAGCCCTTTTAGACACAACACAAAGCAGCGCAGGCAAGAGCAGAAATGAAGGCTGCCAGGGTTGAGAGGAGGGCTTTCAACTTATACAAAAGCCTTTAAGTGCAAAGCTGAAGCATCGTCAACTACAGGGCTCCAGTGCATAAGTGTGTGTCAGAGAGGCTGCGAGGGAGATGAAGAGAGATAGGGAGCTCAGAAAGAGAGACAAACAAAGGAAAAGGGTAGAGAGGAGAGCAGCGTGGGGAAAAATGCGAAACAATTACGAGAAGTGTATTTCAGTGACATGACCTGCCTCTAAAACTGAACAATAAATCCTGAAAGTGAAAACTAAAATCTTAAATACTTCAGCGTTTCTTTAACGTAATGCACTCAGTATAAAACCAATTATACAGGATAATATTTTGCATATTGATAAAGGAAATGTTAACTTGTAGAACCTGAGATCCACACACTGCGGCCAGTTCAGTATCAGAGTCTCCTGAAGACATGACACATTAAAACAAGACTTATCCTAACAAGTGTGGTGACATCTGTGAGAAATCCAGCTCAACAGCTAAAATTCACTAATTTCTAACTGAATTAGATCCCAGTTTAACTGCCAAAGGAGCTTTCAGTGCAAGTTTACTGCTCTGTCCACATGTACATGCTCAACCTGCATACAGACCACTGATTAGAGGGAGGGGCGGAGCTAATGATGTCACTAATCCAGATACTGAGAGGAAAAAAGGAGGGGCTCTTTGCTCCATTTCTTTATTTGTTTGCTCACCTTCAGAATAAATATCCTGAGAAAGGATAATACTGATAGATACATAGCTACCAAAAATAAGACATCCAGGAAGTTTTGTACAGTATTGTGAAAAACATTTTTGTCAATTACAAAGTGATTACATTTTCAACTCAAACATTCAGGATCAATTTCTAACAGGATTTCTGAGGTTTTATTTTTTCTCATCAAAACCCTGCCAAATTCATACAAATATTTAAATTCTGTAAACAAGATACTGAAAACCTCCCACAGACCATTACCATAGTGTTCTACAGGTTAAAGCACACAAACATGCAAGACATTATTTATTTATTTATTTTGATACTTGAGGGTTTATTTGACCTCAAATAACATATGCATATATGAAGCTTTATATTATACTGAATTCTGGAATTTGTTCCTCGCCAAACACTACAATATACAGGATTAAAAGTGTTTAATTCCTTTATACTTTGATTTGTCATACATTTGCACAAGTAACATCAAACTTAGAAATGAGTTTGCTCACTCAATGTCAAAATAGTTGCACAAAAGCTTGCACCCAGAAGGACGTGTTGAAGTGGAGTGTTAATGGAAAGTATAATAAAGGTTAACAGAAAAAATTAAAATTGATATGATTAATATTTATTGATCTACACGTACAGAAGTGGTGTCTCAGTACGGCTTCAGGTTTAACAAAACGTGCCGGATGTCTCTGCGTGGAGTTGTAGAGGTTCCTAATGGTGTGCTGTGATGATCCACCCATGCAGCTTGAACATTCTCACTTTTCTGCAGATTGTGCAGGGGGGGGGGGTGTCGATGGAGCATCCAATAGCCTCCCACACATTTTCAATGGCTGGTCAATATGTAAAATTTAGAGACGTAAGGATCAATTGTATCCGTATTGGCCAGTTCTTCACCCCAAATATGCAATGGGTGATTAGACAGTGATTTAGCCGATCATGATCTGGTCAAATCACGCTGGACATCTCTAAATTGTGAGTTGCTGCCTCTCCATGCCAGGTCACAGAATGCTATATTTGCTCAGTAAACAACTAGATGGTGACAAGAACCTCATGCATGGCTGAAACCAGTGCCATTGGACTCAAACTAACATGATGGAAGATTGTTTAAAAATAACATCCCTCTGAGATGCAGAGTAAAGACCATTATCACCACTTACCAGATATCCCTCTCGAAAGTGCATCACTCCGAACAGTGCGGCGAGTATAAGCACACACTGCTACATTGCAGTTCTGGAAATTGACAAATTCCACAGCAAGTTTTAAACATGGTTGATTTGAAAAAGCACATTTCAAGTATACATACCGACACATTTCACATTGAGAGACAAAGCACAGAACATTACAGATGCTCTGCATAATCAAATATGCAAGGCAATGTGTGTATCCTTGATTTATATCAGGCCTTAAAACGCTGATCGGTCTCTAGTATAATTTATAAACATTTGCACTGTATCTTCAGCTTTCTGGGAACACAACATGAACTTTTAACACTTCTCTGCAATTACCTTGTATTGTCTGGAAAGAAGTAGAGTTTCCCATCTGATGCAAGGATATGTAGGCAGTGAGCTCAGTTATGGGTCAAGTAAGTGGGCTGTTTGTCAGGTAGGAACACCTGTGAAGGATTAACGCCAGAAACACTGCTGCAGACCTACTAGCAAAGTACTTCTGACAAAGTGTGTGTGTGTGCGTCTGCGCTTGTGTACATGAGTGCTGCCATGTGTGCAGTGGCCCATGAGATTTGTGTGGTGAGACAGGAGAGACTTAAGTGAACCACAAGCAGAAATGACTGGAGAGCCACTCTTGGTTTATTCAGGGCTAGAGTTTGAAATGCGTGTTAAAAGCCCAGTGATGCACACACCCATACAGACAGACAGACAGACAACACAGCTACCATATCCATCCTGGATTGGAAAAACGGCCATTAAAACACAAACTCACACACACACAATCAAACAAACAAAAAATGCAAAGTTACTAATTATAGGTTACTCTGACTCACCATGTGCATGTATGGACATGGTAGCGGTAGAGGTGGTCCACAAGGCCATATTTGTTAAAAGACAGTGCTTTGTATCCTCCGTGAATGTATATGGAGTGAGAGGAGCCGTCATACACGCTGCTGTGGCCATATCCTCCTTGGACTCTTGCTCCACGTGTCTCCACGACCAGCCATGAGTTACTGCCTGGAGTGTTAGGAAACAGACTTGCATTATGTACAGGTTAAACACATTCTGCATGAGGACAGAATGCTGGCATGCAAGCGCGGTGAACAGATTTAAAGGAGGAGAGTGAAGCGCTTCAATACTGAAGGTGTTTTAATCCTTAAAAGATGTTTGTGGTCATTACAATTACAAAGAGAAACTACACTACTTGCGATACTGACCTGAAATTGATTTTTTTATTGTTTGAAAATTATTGAATTTGTAGAAACGCTTTCAAAATGGTTTTCTTTAAAGACCATAATAAAGTTTGGCACATTATTCTAACTATGGTTAGATAGGGTAGCTAGATGGTATGTGTAGCATGTCTGTAGGTTACACTGATCCTGAGTTAAAACAGCATGTAACCAAGTTAATGCATTCAGCAACACCTTTAAACTTTTTTTAATGAGACTAACTTTCACATGTAGTCCTACATCAAATACATATCTTAATTAAAAGTTTGGAACTGGAACGTGTTTTTCCTGTACTGAGAAGGTAAACAAAACAGTAAACATTGCATGTGACCTTTACACACCACTAATAAACAGCTGAGCGCGGTTTTTTAAATAATGTTGAGGTTCATGAAGCTCGAGGTTCAGTCATGTTATTGACACATGGGGTTTAGTATTGTTTGACTGATTGGAGTCAATAAACCCGCATTTCTGAAGCAACCTGCACACTCCAGTGACTGAAACGGGCCAGTTTTACGGGGCAATGTGAAGATTGGATCTGAACAAAAAATCCAAATTAAGCAGCCGAGCAGAAATGAGCCTTGCAGTCTAATAATATAGACTGCAATAATCTGAAAATCATGCAAACAATGCTTTTTGCCTTTGGATTGAATGGATTTTTTTTTTTTTTGTATTGATTTTTTTGCATTACATATACAGCAACATGACAACAATACCTCTTCAGTTGACTGTTAGGGGTTAAAGTGTAATACAGACTGAGATGCCTTGTCTTAGTCAGGTCAGTTGGCAGAACGGGGAAAGCAGGACAAGGCTGAGACCTACACCCTCCTTTTCACAGACGGGGAGAGAGAGAAGGAGCGAGAGTGTGAGAGAGGCGCAAATGGGAAAAGGTCAGCTGGCTTGTCTCCTTCACAACATGCCTATTCTGTTACCTCAACCAAGCACAGCTACCTCTGTCCACTTCATAAATGCAATGATATTCAGTTTCCTGGCCTTCAAGAGTCACGGCTTTGTGGCAAAGCTGACTGAAACAATCTGGAAGAATTTTCAAAGTTTTTAATGAAAAGAAAGGAGCGAGAGAACGAGACAGAGATAGAGGGCTGAAGGAGAGATACAGTTAATATAAGAGCCGAGTGGAGAGCTCAGACACATTAATCATAGTCTTACTTCCAATACAGTGTGTTTTAAGTGTCAAAAAAGTGTGTGTGTGTGTGTGTGTGTGTGTGTGTGGGGGGGTGTGTGTGTGTGTGCGCGTGCACACATGGGTTTGTTACTAGGAGAGTCAGATCTGAACGTTTGTGAGAAAAGTGAGCATCTCTCTCTAATAACCAAAGAAAAATGAGCAAACAAGCCATAATCTATGGCCATCTGGACAGAGGTATTGTAATGCTATACTACAATGCCATCTGCTGGACACCAGCAGCATGTTTCTGTCTGTTATTACAGTACTATACATTCAAACGCATACTCAACATTATGATCGTAATAAATTAATGATCCAAAACTACAGTTCATTATCAAAGACAAGATTTTTGACTCTTAGAAAAGTGCGGGACTCAAAACCCACTTGCTGGATATTAAAAAGTGGTCAAGGCCAAAACACAACTGTTGCAGAATGCTTAAGAATATTTGCTTGTTATAAAGAGAAAAGGCAAAAATAAATAAATAAAAAGACACTGGAAAATAAAAGTTTCTGTAAGAGCTAAAAAACGACTTCCATTGTTAAGAAATTTAACTGGTTTTGATTGACTGAATGAAACCATGCGAAACTAAATATCAGTTTAAAGGGCAGCACCAGTGAAATTACAGTGACATGAGCCAGGATAAGGTGTCCACCTTAAACAGTGCTATTGAGACCCATTACCCGTATGTAAACACTGGTAAGATAGTAATGTGGGAGAAAGCATGAACTCCATAAGAACTCTAGGTGTCCTGTGGTATCTGGCACCAAGACATTATAAGCAGATCCTTTAAGTCCTGCAAGCTGTGAGGTGGAACCTCCATGAGCATCAGTGAGTGTGCGCATGAGTCTGTCACTAGTTCACCACAAATATATATGAGAACCCACCCCTTAATTGGTGCCATTAGAACCAGAGTGTCTGTGGTCAGGATTTTTATTGAGCACTTTGGAAGGGTTCCCTCTGGGAACTTAAGTTCTAGCCATCTAATATAGAGATGTAAAGATCTATTATAACGTGGACAAACCTGGCAGCCAGGCTAGGTTAGACCTGCACTGTTGATTTTGGATGAGGGCTGTAGGTGACGAGCTAATGCTGCGCTAGCAATTTTGTACGAAGGTCATAGCCAGTGTGATAACACTGATGTTTCAGTCATCTGTGATCAACAATGGCCATCTTGGTTATCTAGCTAATGTTATGCTGTTGGTGGCTGCTTGGGGTTGTTCAGACAATCAAGTGTGGATTATTTTATGGAAAACACGACTCAAAGAGCTCGGAGGAAGGAGGTGGTGCTAAAAAGCAGCTGGTGTTGCTCTTTATGACCAACAGCAATGTTACTTTAATTCAAGTCAGTTAAAGAACCACTGACCACCAGCGTCCCTTTTCACCTTTCAACAGTGCAAAGGAAATAAAAGAAGCCAGAAATGCTTTGTTTCCACTGTAGTCTTGGGGAGGCATTTTCATATCCCTCTCATTTTACTTTTTCGTAGTTGTAGTTACCAATCAGCATCACTCATGTGCAGACATGTCACATAATTGAACTGTCCAAATGCTTTGTTAAATTCTGAAAAGGAAGAGACATTACTGTTGTAACTTTGCCTCCTGTATCTGCATTGTACTCTCCGATATTATGGTAGACAGTAGTTTGGCAAATGCTGGGAAATTCCTTTAAGCAAGTCTCAAGTCCAGTTGTTCGAGAGTTTTGCATTTGGACACAACTCAGAATCTGTCAAATGGTAGCACCACAGATGTTCAGCCACTGGAGGTTATGAATCCTAAATTTTGAAATCTGGAAATACCGAGGTAAAGTAATTTATGGGCATAAGTTACTGTAGAAAATATTCATGGAGATAAATGTGCTTTTCATGGCCGTGTGATGACTGAATGAATCATCCACATGACCGCACACTCACTCCAACCATTTCATTATTTTATAAATGAAAACCAATAAGTGTGGTACTTACAGGGAATATAACTGGATATGGCTAATTTTATCTGGGAAAGGGATTTCTCACTTACTGTATAACTGTAGTATTTAAAGCAATAGTATGTAGCAAATTGGACTTATAATAGCAGCTTCAGATTCATATTGATGCTCCACTGACTGTAAAAGGGAGAATGGTGTCGGTCACTGCAACATCGGGCCAGAATGCTACTGCACTATGTAACTTCGGTGGAGCTGCACAAGAACCTCTCTCTAGAACTACCCAACACTGCATAATTTGTATAAAATCTGGTAATATTATAAAGCTTCAGTGCACAATACTTTCACTTCAGATGCTGCTTCTGTATCTCTTAGTTTATCAACACAATGCACAATAACTGTGGTTCCATGAGGGGGCGCTCATAGCACAATTTGTTTCGTTTTTTTTTAGATCCTAAGATCTGCATTTTGTGGGCAGATATACATGCACATTTTTTAGGCTTCATAACTCAGGATCAGAGTGACCTACAGACATGCCCCATGTGACCAACAAACAGTATGAACAGTTAAAATTCACTCATTTCCAACTGGATTAAATCCTAGTTTAAATGCATTCAGAATACAACTTTTTCACAATACCGATACGTTCATACATGAAGGATATTCTGTTTTTTGTCACATATTCTGAAAAACTTAATGTCAATCTAATCAATAAAAATAACAAATTGCAAACTGGTAATTATTGCATATTGCAACAATGAATCAATTTCCAACAGGATTTCTAAAATGTAAAGTGTAAGCACAAGTACATTTTTGATCAAAAAATGGTCAAATTCATACAAATCTAAATTCTTAATATTTACTTTTTACTCAAATGACAAATCTGAGTAACATATATCTGGTATGTGTGACTGTTGGCAAATAAAAGTAGGTCAAATTAAAAACAAGGAAAAGTGGCATGCTTACATACGAGTGTGTGCATGTTGTAATCAGACGCCATACTCGATTGAACAAAACAAAGGAAAGCAAGACTAGGCTGACACTGGTCCCCATATTTTTGTGGATAATAAAAAAGACCAGAAAAATGGTCAGCTGGCCCGTCCACTTCAACAGATTGTTGAGGTATGTCGCAATACTGACATATTTGCACCACAGTGAATTACGAGTACAAACAATTGGACTGGCCATGCATAGTTTTTCACTTCACCCACTTCATCCTTCACTGTTCTATGAAGCACATATGAATATTCATTTAGGATTACTTACGTAAGCTGTACTGCTGTATATGGCTGATGTAGCTGTAGATGGGTGAGTATCCAAACAGCACTAACATAACAGGCTCTCCATGGCTCAGCTCAACTACGTGTGCAGTGTGACCCTCCACTGCGTAGAGCTGGGCCTGAGCCACAACGCTGGGAGTCTGGTGAGTCCAGGACCTGCTCTGCGTGTTAAACACCCAAAGTTCATCTGAGACGTTACCAGAGATGCCCTCCAATTTTCCTCCAAACATGTAGATCTCATCCTGTGTGGAAAGGACAGTTATTTTACATCTTGTAACACTAGTTTCAAGCTGAAGAACCAAGTGAATTACAGTTTGCACAAACAGAAGGAATTACTGCATTGCAGTGCCACTGGATGTAAGATAAAGATCATCAGTAACAATAGAGATGTAGACGTGAAATATTTATTGATCTACACATACAGAAGTCGTGTCTCAGTACAGTGTTGGGTTTAACACAACATGCCAGACGTAGATGGTTGTAGAGGTTCCTAATGGTGTCCTGTGATGATCCATCCCATGCAGCTTGAATGTTCTCACTCAGTTCTGCAGATGGTGCGGTAGGGGTGGAGGGCTGATAGACTCCAATAGCATCCCACACATTTTCAATCAGGGATAGGTCTGGAGATGAGACTGACCGCAGCAAAGCATCTGTTCTACAAGACAAGCTCTTGGGAAGGCAGCAGTATGTGGACAAGTGCGTGTTCAGAAATGGTAGGGCCACTGGTCCTCGTTAATGTAACACTGCACTGACAAAATGCCTGTAATGAAGACCAAATATGATCTGGCACCATACAAAATTGCACCCCAAACCATGACACCAGGCATTCTGGACCTGTGACAGGACAATCTTGATCTGCCCACAATGCCCTCAGTTGTGCATTGCAATCAGTTGATTCCTTCAGGGTGCAACTATTTGTTGAGTCTATTTATTTAGTCATCTCAGTTCATCTTGAAACAAATTTGAAACTCTGCAATAGCATAGGGAAACTGCTTTATTATGCTGTCCTGCATGACGTTTCTCATCCGAGATGACCTAAAATCTACTACAAATGAAACTGCCACTGTTTTTATCAGGTCACATACAGTACAGAAGAGAACACACCGCTTACTGGGGAAGAATATCACATTTTCATTCATTGAACCAGGTTGTGTAAATATATCCTGGGACATAAAAGATGGATTATATAAACAACCTAATCAAAATGAAAACATTCAGAATGCAGTTATGTAATAAATGGATTGCAATGAAATGGCATTGCTTGTATAAATGTGAGAACGATTAAGTGCCCACGTTCACTGTAATCTCTCCTTGCCCCGAGCCATAAAAACACCTATCTGCAAATCCTGCGCTGAACAGAGGATTGGGAAGGCACTACAGCAAATGCTACTTCAAGGATATTAGGTAAGCCTTCTGTTACCCCAATTAACAGTGCACTATACAGTGTGGACAAAAGTATTGGGACAAAAGTAAAAGGGTATTTATCCCACTTTCTAAGTGTGAGGTCTTTCTACTAGGTGTTGGACCGAAGTGTTGAGGCTTTGATTTTATTGAATGTTAGTGAGGTCAGGATGTTGGATGATCGCCACCCCAAAAGTATTGGATGCAGCGCCATGATTCCTGGAGACAGTTTCACTGCTCCTCAGCTCAATGCTTCCAGGTACATTCCAATTCCAAGTGGTTCCAACTAAATAACAGTCGGCCTAGGGTTCTTCCCCAGTAACTGAGGAAGTAAGTAAACCTGCCATCTACAGGAAAACACACACACACCCGTCTCTGACACACAAACTTTGCCTTGGATTATACTTTGTCCCTTGACATTCACGACAATTCGTTCTACATTATCAGCATCTTAATACCTCTCTCCTCCAGCTCATTAGAATGTGCGAAGAGGAAACCACCTCGTCTCCAGATCTGTTCATTTATATGCTAATTACAGGACAGTCCATGCACATTGCAGAGCTGACTGATTCTAGCTTTACTCAAAGAGACAGCAAATAGAAGAGACAAAAAGAAGTAAACATGTGGAGACGGATAAAGTTTGTGTTAACATAATAAATCTCAGGATTTACATGCATAGCTGATGTGGAGCTTTTTAAATCAATATTCAACAAGTTTTCTCCAGAGTTAATTTGCGATACCGGGAGAGTGAACTCGGGGAATTCAGAAAGAATGTAGGCACAAATCTCATTTATCACATCCAAAAACACTTAAAAGTACCTGTTAGGGGTATTTGACGAGAGAGGAAATAAAGAATTGATTAAGAACCTGAGTGAAAGTTTATGAAAGGTGCTTGGAATTAAACAGATTAAAACCCCAACAAAGGATAAACTGCATTATTGGCTAGTGTTTAAATGCTGTAGCAGTTTGTGAAGTGATCAATCATAATCACTGTGGCCTGGTGGTTAGAAAATGAACCTTGTGACTGGAAGGTTGCTGGTTTCAATCTTTGAACTGGCAGGGCATGACCGAAGTGCCCATGCTCCCTGAGTTCAGTGCATAGGGCTGCCCACTGCTACGGGAATGTGTGCTCACTGTCCCACTAGTGTGTGGGGGATTGGTAAAACGGGGTGAACCAATTTCCCTGTGGATCAAATGTGCACCTTTACCTTTAAAAATGTTGCATGACCCACATCCTTATGAGATTTACCCCACAGAGAGAATTTGCTGGTATAATTCAGCATTCAGTGTGACAGTATTCAGCATTCAGTGTGACAGATTTCAGCTGTCCCATTTCCCCAATTACAGCTCCTTCTCAATGTCTAATTTATTTAATTTGGTTCTCCTTATCTACTTTTAGTACAGTGAAAATCTGATGAAGTTTTGGAAAATTTATGCAGAAATATAGAAGAGTCTATTCTCAAATTTTCAATCACCACAGAACATTATATAAGTATTGACATGCAAAACAAAGGGAGAAGACCCAGAGTAGCAGGTTACAACTCTTAGAACGCAAGATCTGCACTTTGTGGACAATTACATGTTTTCCAGGCTTCAAAACTCTGCATCAGAGTAACCTACAGACATCATGCACATAAACTTACACTACTGAAGGCCAGAAAATGACATGCCCTTTTCATTATTGCGTGAGGAATTATCAGCGAGTAATCGAGTAATCCAGGTCGCAAAACAGCTAAAATTCACAAATTTCCAACTGAATTAAACATGGCGCAGGGCTAATGATGTCACCGACCCAGATATTGGGTAATTGCAAAGTAGCTTCCAGGTGGAGGATGCATGAGAGCATCTAACCCAGAACATCCAAGTGTCACTCCAAGTATTTTGGAGTGACTTCACTGCATGCATCAGTTAATGCAGTTTACTACAACTGCATTGGTCAAGACTGCTTTGGACAAGACTGAGCAACACCATATAAAACGTATATAAACACAAAGATTTTTAAATTAAAAAGGTTGATATAAATAAAGGAAGACATGGACTTCCATCACAGATTATATTTTTTAATGTTTCTCTGCAATGAGCAGGAGTTTAATTCACAATTAATGCAGTAAATTGGACCAAATTGCTGTATATGTGTGGCGCTATGAGGCAGCTGTAATTGGCTGGGCAGTACAGCTGGACGCAGCCTTGTTCTCTAGAACCCAATATCTGGGTCAGTGACCTCATTAACCCTCATATATAAAACCTCTACAACCACAAGAGATAATGCCACATCTTCAAATTATGATACAATAATTATGGCAAAATACAGAGGAAAGATCAAAGTGTTCACTGTCCATTATGGGCTCCTGTCCGAGTGCTTGAAACACCATGGTAAAAGCAAAGAACTGAACATTACCATTTTTTGTGGTTAAGATATGCATCTGTGGGTTAACAGCCATTTGATTCCATCCAAGCTCATTGTCCAGCGAGCAGCCACAATGTAGTTACAGCTCACTGGACAGTCCTGTTGGCACAGTCTGCATTGCTGTTGGCGTGTGAAAATTCACTGTGAATCGAACCCGGGGCTCCCTCGGACAAGCGAGGATTCTACCACTGAACCACCAATGCTGAGCCAGCAAGTTTTGTGACCTTGTCCAGCGCACACTGCAGCTCACACCTGACCCTGTCCAAAACATTTACAAGGCAATGTCCTACGGACAACGGAACAATCAGCGGGCTTTACAGTGTCGGCAGGCAAAGACTCAAGAAACTCAGAAAGTCAACCAACTCGCAACCCTCTGTACATCAGCAGCACTACAGTGGAAGAGCAATTAACTGACCATGTCGTCTTCTCAATCCCTTTTTTCTTAGTCGTTTTCAAAAATATATATATATATAAAATTTAAGCGCAGTCTCTGAGGATGTCAGAGTGCTTTAAACACCACAGTAAAAACAAAAATCATTACCATTTGTGTGGGTAAAGTGTGCATCTGTACACGATGCAGGTTGGTTCCATTCTAATGTCCAAAGAGCAGCCACAGCTTACTGTACAGTGCTGTACAGGGTTGGCCGAGAATGAAATGACAGTGTGCAGGGTCATCTTAAGCTGTGCAACTCTTCTGTGCATTGGCCGGGAATCGAACCTGCACCTCCTGTGCAGGAGCCGAGCATTAATGTAATATATTTTTGACAATACAACTTTCTAGTGCCATTTTGCCCGTTATAAAGGAGACAGTCTCTAAAAACCTTTATTCTGTAGCCAAATGTCTATAGTGACAGAAGCAAGAAATCCCCAGCAACAAGCTACGATTACTCACATGTCGTTTTCATTGATTAAGGCAAGATACTTTGCTTGGGACTATAACTAGCGCTAGGCCTCTTGTGGGGAACATGGTCCTCATATATTGGTTAATTTCACATTTTCTCAGTTCATTTGACATTTGTGTTGATGTATGTTTATTAGCAATGCGACGTGACACACTGAATAATGAACATGACTGTCTTACGTAGATGTGTAAAGTATCCCTTTCATCACACTGAATTTCAGCATTGTTAGAACCAGATGTGACTGATGTTTTGCGCCTTAAATGACATGCTTAAGTCATATCTATATTTTTTTCTTCATTTATGTGAACAATTTCCCTGCTGTGAAATTAAAGAATGCAGTTCTGACTTCAGCGGCATTGATCAGTTATGTGCGTCACAGTGCTAGTTATGCCATCTCATGCCAGACTGTTCCATAAAATATTTTCTTTCCAAAATTTATATTTTCATTGTCTGAGTAAATTAAAAACTTATCTGGAGTATAGTGGCAGGCTTTCACAAAGTTTCACTTCCTCTCACTAAGGGCAAAATGCAAACGGAAGCAGTTTTCTTGCCAAGGAAAATCTGTGTTGTGTTCTGCAAGGAACCACTTGGGACACTCCTCCAAGAGCCACATCAAGAAGCCAGAGAGATTAGGGACAACCCCGTTTGCAGGACAGGTCTGCACCCATGAGGGATGCCCTTCTGTGGAGCAGCGCTCTGGCTGTAGTCCGCCAGAGAGGATTCTGACATGATTGAGGTGATGGAACACACTACATTGCGGAGAGTGATGATTTTGGAGAGTGATGATACACTATGTATCTCAAGAACCTCCAGAAGGAAGATGCTTCAAGTATCTGTATGACTGAGGGGCGTAGCAAGAACAGCCTACAATTATTTGTGCAGTATGCTCAGTTTTGCAGAGAGCCCGTCTTCTTAGTCACTTCTGTTTTCAACACAATATAATGGATGAGGACGGTGCTTCAGGATCTCAGACTGGACTGGGTCTCACCCAGTGTGAAATCCAGGGAATTCCCCAAGGCCTCTTCCTCCACAACCTGAGCTCATTGATATGGTGTTGGAACTCTCATTTTTTTCATCTCAACCCATTTTTCATCTGGAAGCCCAAGAGTGACATCACGGTCAGGTTGAGAAACAGTTACATACTCTGCTTTGTCTCCATGGCCGTTCTCATCCTCTGCTGGTGTTGGCAGGCATTACATATAGTCCTCATTACTCTGTTGCAAGGTCCGTCAGAGGAACTGGTTTGTTGAGGGCCCATAATGGCTGAAGAAATAGCCCAAGCAGTTTACCACCCTTCTTCCCGCATTCCTGACATACAAGAAGGCAATCTGCAAGCCTGTGATGGATGAGCTGAGGCGCACTGGCAAGTCACCAACAAATATGGCAAACCAGGGGAAAGAGCTCATGCACCTCAAGTATGAACGAGCTCATCTGGCATATCTGCATGCCAGTTTCTACCTGACTGCACACTAGATGAGAAATGTCAAGAGCCAGCCATGATCAAACTCCTCCAGGGCAAGTTTTCAGATCAGAAAGTCAGAAAGTCACATTGGCATCTGGGATCATGACAAATTATTCCATCATGAATCAAAACTGGCTGATTGTTTCCTGGGTGATGGTTCAGTCTGAAAATGAGAGGTCCTTGGAGCCAATGTTCCAAGGGTTGTCCAAGTATTACAGCGATGCAGAAGTGCAAAAAGCAGGCTTCCACTGGATGGAAAGGTGAGAATTTCTGTCTCATTTTTTCACTACCATTAAATCTGCCAATGTAATGTACAAATTTTACATGTACAATGTTAATCAATTTCTGTCTTTTTAAATGCAAGCTGTCTTTTTTTTTATCCTGCATTTAGAGACTGCTGTGCACCCTTTAAAATCCAAGACTGAAGGGGTGGTCATCCAGGCATCCCGATGCACATGTTCATTAGGGATGCCTGGATGACTGGGGTGGTTCTGTTGCCTGAGCCACCTATGAGTCTCCCGTGAACAAGTGTACCTCACAACCAGTATTCAAAAAAAAAAGTATCCAATCCTTCACCTCTCTGAGACAGTGAAGAATGGTTTGGTCTCGAGTACAGAGAGCCAGAATGCTGTCCAGTTTTACTGGACTGGCACAAACACAGAAGCCAGAACAGGGGATGCTCCTGTGCCACCATCACCCACCAAAGCACAAGATTTGGCACACTTCACCAGCCAGAAATCACACTGGCATGGCATCCCCTGGACCATCACCATACCTCAGTCATTCACTCTCTGCTGTTGAACTAGTAAAGCAGGAGGAGCTGTCAGAAGACAATCAGGAACCTCCAGCAGCAATGGGTAAGTAAATGTTTTGGAACTACATGTTTGCATTAAATAGTAAATGTGATAAGAGTAAGAACCGTGGGGAGTAGTACATACTGAATTTTGAGGATTGAAAATATGAAGACATGGTTCAGAGGAGACAGCCAGTGTTCCTGTGGTCACCATGGAGCCAACTATTGTAATTCCTCCTGTACCTGCTTATGCTTACACCTCTGACCCCAGGCTCTATTGAGAAAATCCTGGAAAACATCAAGTGGTAGCAGCATCAACAACCAGAGCAGAAGAAAAGGCACACAATAAACTTGTCTTGCATGTGGACAGCAAATGTCTCGATATGAGAGTGACTGATCCTCTATTGCTCCAAAAGGACTCTCCAAATTGCCTCAAGTTTGCTCAGACTGAATTCTTCAAGAAAAAGTTGGAGGGCACCAGAAAATGGGCAGAGGAAAAGGAGAATAAAAAGACCAGCCCCCCAACAGGCAGACGGCTGCAGGTTCTGCCACATGGAACTGAGACAGGGACCAAACGGTCGACACACAGATTTTCCTAGGGTGGCAGGAAAATACATTTGCTGCCCACCTAAAGTGTACTCTATTCAGAGATAAGGACCAAGCAGATGGCCTGGAAAGAGTTTCAGGAGTCTGCTTTCTTTGATGTAGAAAGACAAAGATGGATAGAAGAAAGAGAAAGTGATGTATACATTTCAAAGGATTCATTGAATCATTTTCTAGTTAATGCTTCATGGTCTCAGTCTCTAAGCGTAAGGATTTTAAATACTGCATGTATATGAACTGTATGCAATACTTAATCCCTTTTGCTTCAAATGCCTGAACTCTGATGTATGAGAGCGTTTTTCCTTTCATTAAAAAAGTTTCCTGTTTGCTAAAGAGAATTTCTGTTGGTATATAAATGCTTGCTTTTAAATCACGTTAGAACTGCTCATTAGCAATTTCAATTGTTGGCAAAAGAATATTTTAAATTCTGGTCTTTTTTTCCCCCCATTTTAAATAAATAAAGCAGGATCTCTGCACATAAATGCCTTTTCTAAACCTATGGAGGTAGATGGCTTAAAGTTTGTTTTGTGTTATGAATGGAAGTGTTTTCATTTGAGCATTACAGTCACTGTGGAGGGAATTAATGATAAACACTTTGGCAAACAAGGAAACTCTCTGTACCCCACAGCATTTTGAACTGAGATTTGCATTGAAAGGGAAAAAAATACATTCCCCATCTGAGAAAATATTAGCTTCTAAATTACTGGTAGTCTGGTGGAGTAGTATTATACTAACTTCCAACCTGAATAAATCTGGGTTTATGGACTCCAATATGTTTGATATACACAATAAAAGTTACATTTTTAATTATTATTTTGCAATTAATTATTGAGCATTATTTCTTCAGTGATTTTACTCACACATCTCACATCTGATGATACTTCCATGTGTAAATCTCAGGGAAATTAAAAGTACATGCATAAAGTAAATTAAAAAAAAACAAAAAAAAAAACAGATGAAGTAAAAAAATATTCTACTGGCTGGCTGTTTCACCTATTTGCAACAGGCCCTTGGACAGAGAAGGTAATTCCTTCATCTGTATTTACTTTCCAATAAAAGACAAGGATTCAGGCAACTAATAGGCATTCTCCAGAGTGGGTGAAGATAAAAACAGTCTTAAAATACCCCCACAGTACACAGTCCACTTTCTCCACTACAAATAGCACTCAAGGGAAACTAAACACCAATGGGTCTCCTCCTGCTCCCTCTCCCATACTCTTATTTACTTCCAGAAACAAAAACAAACCCTGTCTTTGAAAGTATTAACTTCACTCGCCCTGCAGCAGGATCCCCTCCCCAGGGGATCTGAGTTTATGGCGCTGTCCAACTCCCCAGGTGAACATGCAGGACAGACTTGGACCACCAGCTTTCTATTGAACTCAGAATTATGAGTTCCTAACATGCGGCCTACCTTCCTATAGGAGGTAACTGCCCCTTTCCTGCTACCACAGGAACAGCTAAACCCTCTCACTGTCTATCTTCCTCGCCGGCTGCCCTAACAACAACAAACAACACCCTCCCACAGAACCAACACCAAACCAGCTCAGCCCCTGCAGCTCTACCTCTTTTAATCCCTCACAGGCCCAGCCTCCTCCAATCACAAGCCCCACCCCCACACTCTCTCGAAATCCCTCACAGGCCCAACCTCCTCCAATCACAAGCCCCACCCCCACACTCTCTCTTAATCCCTCACAGGTCCAGCCTCCTCCAATCACAAGCCCCACCCCCACACTCTCTCGAAATCCCTCACAGGCCCAGCCTCCTCCAATCACAAGCCAATCACAAGCCCCACCCCTCACTCACATTTAATGCTCCCAGGTGATTACACAGGTGTGTCCCTTGAACGTCAATAGAAAGAAAAATTGATTTGATATGATATAAAGTATTTATTTAATTTACATTATAGTTGTAGTGGGAGACTTATGTTTTGGTGGGTGCAAAGGGAGACAGTGACGTTCTGGATGGTGTGGACCACCCTCTGCAGATTTTTCCTTTCAAGAGCAGTGCAGTTCCCGCACCAGGTTGTGATGCCGCCTGTCCAGATGCTCTACACTGTGCATGTGTACAAGATCCTCAGGATACAGGGATTCAGACCAAACCTCTTCAGCCTCCTAAAGTACAACAGTCACTGTTGTGCCTTCTTCACCACCCGTGTGGTGTGTTCTGTCAATGTAACCTCCTCAGAGATGTAAACAATGCTGCACTGCTGACCCTCTCTACAGTGGTGTCATTGATGGAGACAGGGGAGTGCTGTTTCTCCTGCTTTCTGAAGTCCACTAGCAGCTCTTTGGTCACGCTGACATTTAGAGAGAGGTTGTTTTCCTGGCACCAGCGTGTCAGGAGGCTGACCTCCTCTCTGTATGCTGCCTCGTTGTCATTGGAGATCAGACCTATGATTGTTGTCAGCAAATGTAATGATGACGTTGGAGCCATGTCTGGCTGTGCAGTCATGGGTGTACAGGGAGTACAGGAGTTCCAGCCTTGAGGGTCAGGGAGGAGGATTTGTTTCTGCCCATCCTCACCACCTGCCCATGGCCCTTTAGGAAGATTAGGATCAAGCTGCACAGACACTTCATGCCAAGCCTGGGGTTAAGGATGGTGTATAATGCTGAACTGTAGTCACCAACTGCATTCTCGCATATGTGTTCTTTTTGTCCAGGTGGGAGAGGGCAGTGTGCAGAGTGAGGACAATTGCATCATCAGTGGATCTGTTCTGCCTGTATGTGAATTGCAGTGAGTCCATCGTGGCAGGCACTGAGTAGCAAATTAAGTCTCTGACCAGCCATTCAAAGCACTTGCTTATGACAGTCATTTAAGCAAGTGATGCTGGCTGTTTTCAGAACAGAGACAATGGTGGTCAGTTTGAAGCACGCTGGTACATATGAAAAGGAGAGTTTGTGTCCTAGTCACAGTATTATACTAATTGTCCAAAAGACTATGAATTGATGCCTGCCATAATGAACCGATCCAGCCACAGTGAGAGTAAGTATACATTGATTATCAAAAACATATACAGTAGTGTTTGGTACAAACTTGAATGCATGCATGTTCATAGATCCATTTTGCTCTTCCTGTCCAGTCAGTGAGCAGTGATTAGGTAGTAGGTGGTAAGGTTGTTAGACGTTACAATTTTCAAAGCTATAGATTGCTAGAGAAGGAAGTGTATGGCTGACTTTCTACTAAAACCAACACATACATTGAAATATTGGTATTACTGATTTTGTATGGTGTAGGTCTCGCGTGGCAGGCGAGAATTCTACCACTGAACCACCAATGCTGCGACGGCTGCAATGCAGATGTTCTGCGGCCGGGACTGAGCTGTCTGTTTGCACTGGGTACGTTAGGTATGCAACGGAAGTGACTGTGATCTTCAGAAAGTGCCAGTAGGTTGCATCTTACCTAGTTTCCAAATAGCAGTCAGAGCTCTTTGAACCACCAACGCTGTGCAAAGTAGAACTTCAGCAGCCGGGACCTTAGACTTTAAAATTTGCCACAGTATTGTCTGTCTGTTTGCACTGGGTACTTTGGCTATGCAAAGGAGGTGACTGTGATCTTCATAAAGTGCCAGTAGATTGCATCCTGCCTAGTTTCCAAAGAGCAGTCAGAGCTCTTTGAACATCCAATGCTGCGCCGGCTGCAAAGTAGAACTTCTGCAGCCGGGACCTAAAGTGCCAGTAAGTTGCATCCTACCTAATGTTCAAAGAGCTCTGACTGCCACCTAGACCACCTATGCTGCGCTGCAGCTTCAACCTGACCTTGATCTACCAACTCTGACCCAGTCAATTGTGTTACCTTGTGTGAGACTGCACGTCACACCGCACCCTGTCCAAAATACTTACAAGACAATGTATTCTACGAATAAAGGTACAACCATCAGCAGACAGTGCAGTAGACTTTACAATGTTGGCACAGTCTTGTCTGTTTGTATTGGGTTTATTGGCTATGCAATGGAGGTGACTGTGTGAGACTACAGTAGTATTCAGAACTGGCTCAGTTTGGTGGCTTGATTAGCCATGGATTGTGCAGAATGTCTCCCCATGGCGGCTGGAGGTGTCTCAGTTTTTATGTTTTTTTTTTTTAATATTGTAGTTTAGGAAAAATGTGATGCCCAATGTGACATAAACACATAAATAATAATAATTATCATTACAGGAAGATAATTTGTTTGCACCTGATAGACAGCCAGCGAATGTCCATAACGCTGCACTGGACCATAGTCGCATGCAACCATATTCCATGCATTGGTCTCCAGATTGTAACTGGGGAAAGAGATAGAATGCAAGATAAAATATAAGCAAATAGCAAATTCAAAATACATGCAATATTTACTACATTAATTTAGAAAGAATTGACATTCATAACATTTGTCAGATTCTCTTAAGCTATTTACAGTCATCTTACACAGAAGTCTGAAATGTAATATAAGCAATATTTTGTTTTAATAATTCCATTCTAATTTTATTTTAATAATTCCAACAGGCTCTTAGAATATTGAGAATACAGTGTAATCCCTTAAATGCACTCCAGAACACAAAATCTGATAGGGTAAGATTTGAAAATGACTACACGAGGCCAGACGTACACACATCACTGAAAGACAGGCAGAGGATAAGAGTCAATTCTTACTTTATAATCATCTGAAAAGAGCTGTAGTTGAAGTTGTACCCTCCAATCACCCACATCAGCTCTGCATGCACTACTGCTTTATGAGATGTTCGTCCGAAAGACTGGTCATCAGGCCTCACGTCAGGTAGAAACCAGTAAGGTTCATCAGACGGGTCTGGTATGGAGCAGTCTGGGCCTGAGGTATCACACATTTAATAAATGTTATAAGTTATTAAGTTCAACCTAATAAAAGTCAAGACTTCATCTGTAAACAGGTCTAATATATGTACATATTTTAAATAATTTAAAGCAAAACAATACTGCCATCTAGTGGTTATGTAACTTTTCACTCCATTATAAAAGAAGATTTGTTCACACTCCTTTCGGCTCCAAATGTGGACCGAACGCCATGTAATTCAATTCACCATGAGTGCAACCTTATTCACCATTCTTATTCACCAAAAAGCTGTTTTTTTCTTCACTCAGTTTTAAATTTTAAATTTCTACAATTTTGTTCTATTTTTTATGTCTCATTCATTATATGTTCCTTTGTTTATCTCTGGCATTATTCTTAAAGTGAAATTCAGCATTTGAATAATAGCTTACTTTTAGAATTTTAATTTTTTTTTATTTAATGTTTTGGAATCAATTATTCTTTATGTCAAGTATTTTGATCTCTAGTATATGATGAGTACGAAGGAAGCAATGCTTATTTTCACTATGAACAGCAACCCATGCAGTATGTTGTTTTACTCAAGATAAAACAGCTGTTTTTACTCTTAGAACCCGAGATCCACCCTTGGCTGGCAGCTACATGCCATTTCTAGGCTTCATATCTCAGGTTCAGAGTAACCCTCAGAGATGATATACATATAAAAAAAACTGCAGGATTTATCAGTGACTAATCCATCTGAGAAAACAGCTAAAAATCACTAATTTCCAATTTAATTCTCAGTTTAAAAGTCAAAAGAGCTTCCAGGGCACCTTTGAGTTGCTGCTGGGTAATGTACTCGCTCACTACAACTCCAAGAATTTTATTTTTGTTGTTTTGTAATTTTAATTGGACTTAATTATCACATAATTTTCACATAATTTGTATTTCCATCAACCTCGTCTAATCCTGAACCCAACTAGCCTGTAATAATGCAACCAATCCCAGTGCTGCAATGAAGTTCATTTGGACTCATCTTCATGCACAGGAGCAGTGATACAGTGCAGAATAATCTGTATATGTATACCAGATCAATATTCTGACAGTCTGATATTAAATTCCAAACTAGATTTTTTTATTTCCAATTT
This sequence comes from Acestrorhynchus altus, assembly GCA_034509495.1. Lineage (NCBI taxonomy): Eukaryota > Metazoa > Chordata > Actinopteri > Characiformes > Acestrorhynchidae > Acestrorhynchus > Acestrorhynchus altus. The sequence continues at coordinate 3,996,837 of CM067506.1, read as the reverse complement.
TATTTCCAGTTTTCTAGTTTAAATTGGGATAAACGTTATTCATGGGCCCTGAATAATCAGTTCAAACAGCTGATCTCGTGCTCTGTGGGACATTCTGCACTTGGCCAGTAGACATGACAGATATCCTGAGATTGTCCTCATTTCCATATAAGCGTCTCAATAAAGTGTCAGAGATCGTATTGATTTATGAGACGAATATCGACTGTTCACTTGAGAACAGATAGCTTAACATAGCCTAATCATGAATCATGTAAAGGCTGTTTTGACCAAGGCATTTATGGTGAAAAATGGAATTCCTAATGCACATAAATTAAAGATCTGTTAAGATGGAGGTGAGAGATTAAGATTTTGAGTCCACTATATTTCTTACCAAACAGACCATTCATCAAATTAGTCACACAGTACAAAAACAAGTTGGACACTGAAATTCAATATTGTTAGAACACATACAGGACCACGGTGGGGTTTGTAATGTTGTTGCACATCTGCACAGCACTGTCCTTTCACCTTGCCAGCTGCTGTTGCAGATACAGAGCTTTTCCCCGGTGAGGTCACAGCGTCCGTGGTCAGGACTGCCACAGTTGTTCCAGCAGTACGGGATGTCACAGGCCTCGCCCTTCCAGAACTCGTCACATTCACAGTGCACGCTGCTGGAATCCGAGTCATCTGCAGTGCACCTCCCATGAGCTGAGCAGTTATTAGGGCAAGAGTTTATTCTGCACAGGAAGAGGGACAAAAGACAAAATGTGGCCATAAAAGGGATGTCCACGAAAAGGAATCACTTCAAGCTCAAAAGCATTTTAACTACGAATGATGTGCTTAATTTTTTATTCCCAAATAAAATAAAATAGAATAAATATTTCCACACATTTAGGTACTTTGGATATTAGTTTGGATACTGTCTCTCTATTTCTGGCACCTTGTTTGCTGAATCCATTTTAAGTAGCAGTGAAAGTCTGATAGTGGGCTGAACGGGTGGGACAGTAAAATAGAATTGTGGCATAGCTGTGTGTGGCCAAAAACTCACGAATAGCTGATGTCAAATCCAGTAAGGTTGTAGGCAGCATCGCTGAAGAAGTGCAATAATGCAAAACCAGACCTGGTCACTACCTCTGGAACAGTTTCATTCCCTTTAGTTTCTGGAACAACCAAGCCACTGTAAACATAGCAGGAATAAACACACCGGTGACCATCAAATACCACACACCAGATGTGTAACAGTGGTGCATGACAGTGTTTACTTCTAGGAAAACCTCATTTACAGGGCGGTATTAGTATGACTATTAATTCTAATGAGAAATTTCAGAGAAAATTCAGATTCTATTCTTTAAGTCATCAACTAATTGCCTGGAAATTCGAATTCCATCTCCTACACTGCTCAAAACAAGGAATATTTAAATCACACACTGGTTTTAGTGTTATTATTTGAGAACAAAATGAAATAACAACAGTCAGTGACATCAAATCCTCAACACAGGAGTGATGGACTGAGATTCCAGCTGAAAATCAAAGTAAAACATGGACGTTATAAGCTCATCCAATTTCAATGTCAATCAATGATATCGATGCCTTCATTATCCAGGAACTGCCTACACACACAGGCCATGAGGCCGGGCATTGTCCTGCACCAGGAGGAAGCCAGGGCCAGCTGCACCAGGATAAGATCTGACAATGGCTCAGAGGATTTCATTTTGGTGTCTAGCAGCATTCAGGGTGCCGTTGGCTATCATGTGCAGGTTTGTGCAACCCTCAACAATATGACTCCCCAGACCATCACTGACCCACCACCAAACCGGTCAGGGTGGATGATGTTGCGGGCAGCATAAAGTTCACCATGGCATCTACAGAGTCTTTCAAATCTCTCACATGTGCTCAGTGTGAACCTGCTCTCATCTGTGAGGAGGATGGGGTGACACTGGTGGACCTGCCAATTCCTGTGTTCTCTGGCAAACGGCTGTGAGTACAGATCCCACTAGAGAATGTCGGACTCTCATGCCAACCCTCATGTCGTCTGCTTCTGTGAGTGGAACATGCACACCAGTAGCCTCCTGGAGGTCACTTTGTAGGGCTCTGGCAGTGCTCCTCCTGTTCCTCCATGCACAAAGGAACAGACACCAATGCCATTGCTAGGTTGATGGCCTTCTACGGCTTGATTCTCAATTGCTTATGCTTCAAACTGTACAGACTGATATCCCTGAACTTTAACTGACTTTGTGTTACACTGTGAAAGTGTCATTTTTAATCTTACATTTTTTTGAGCAGTGCATTATATAACATATATATCTTTTGAGTTGTACATATGAACAGAATTTAGATATGTGTATGAAATTTGATATTCTGATGGACATTCAGCTCAGATCTGTTTAAGCCCTGGCCTCATTTACACTTACCTGAACACAGCTACCAAAGGTGCGTAGATGGAGTCTCCATCAAAGACGTACATATGGTCCCAACCACACTCTGTAGCATAATGATTAAACCTCAGCCAGAGGACCGAATTTGGACTGAGGCACAGAGAAAACACAATTAGTGCTTTGGTGAATCTGGTGAAAATCTCAGATGTAACAGGAATGGGGACTTTTTAACTCACTAGCCCTCGATGAGCCATGTGCATTTGGTCTTGAACTTGTAGTTCATCGGGCCATCTGTGAGTGATCCTGAGGGTTCAGTCAACCTGAAAAAGACACTCAGTGAAGAAAAGTACAGAAAGAGGAAATGGTTTAGGACATCCTGGTTCTCAATCCAGGTTCTGGAACACCACTGCCCTGCTGGTTTTAGTGTTTTCCAATTGTAACACACCCAGTGCAGCTTTGCAAAGGCTGGAGAGTTAGTTCATTAGTTGGATCAGGTGTGCTGAGAAATAAGGGAAACCTGTAAATCAATCAGGGCAGAGGTACCCCAGAACCAGGATTGAGAACCACTGGTCTAAGATATCCAAGTGAACAGCTAAGCACTTTTGTAAGTCGCTCTGTAAAAGGGCGTCTGTTCTATGCCGTAAATGTAAAAGTGAGGTATTATAACTTTATATGACATTGTAATTTAACAAGGTACCAAAGTACATTCATCATCTATCAATTAGACCTCTGCATTTTACCCATCCACACACAGCGATACACACATACACACTAGTGACTTCACACACCAGGGGGCAGTGCGCACATGTGCCCGGAGCGGTTGGCAACCCTATCCTCAGTGCCCAGGGAGCAGCTGGGGAGTTCAGTGCCTTGCTCAAGTGCACTTCAGTCATGTCCTGCCCGTTCAGGGATTCAAACATGGTAAAATGTAAATGGTATACACTTTTGGAACAATACCAGCATCAAGCTCAGATAGCTCACCCAAGTGAAACAGAATTATCCTAAGAAAATGAAAAATGTGGGTTAATGCATGTGCAGATCCATTAATAGCACATATTGATGGGTAGCACAACCTGGAAATGCAGAATATAAGCAAATGTTCAGGCTTGAGCAGAATAAATGTCCACAACCTAAGACGCCTTGTATAGGAGGCCAAAAAAAGAGGAAAGAATGCATTAAATCTGGTTGACCAACCAGAGTTCGGTTATCGTGGCTTCAGACCGAACAAATGAGCAACAACAGCTCGTCATACCAGAACACAAACAACACACTGACTATCAAAATGCTGAGGGTAAAGACGATCTTTTGGAGCAGAGCTGAAAGGCTGCTGAATGACGGAGAGAAAAGTACAGCCACTTTATGAAGCCAGTTTTAAGTGTGTTGAGATGCATACAGTCTTTTAATAGACCAAACGGCTTGCAAACTATAGCGTTGCCTGTTTTGAGCACTGGTGCAGAGGTGAAAATGGAAGAGCAGAGAAAAAGAAAGAGTGGAAATTTATGAGCTATGAAGATTCTCGCTCCATTTATGGACAAAAAAAACTTGTGAAAAGGCCTTAAGTAAGTAAAAACAGCCTTCACTGTTACACTATACGGTTACTTTCTACTCCTTTGAAATAGAAATCCCTTGAATAAAACTCTTTTTTTTGTGCAAATATTAATATGTTACAATATTCAATTATGCATTGATGAATACATGTGGAAATGTGAGTATATTCAACACTACACTATAAACATAACTGCACACTTTATTATTCATAAATTTACTTTAATACACATGTTTTATTAAATAATAGTAAGACATAAAACAAATATTAGAATGATTTTCCTCTAATACATTTTATTTTTATTGAACATAAATATACTAAGAAATGACTTTATCTGAAGTCTGCTTTTATATATTTTTATATTATACATCTCAGAAAATATGAATATTGTGAAAAAGGTTTGTGTTCATAATTTCATACAAAAAAAATAGAGCTAAATATTTAAATTCAGGTTTGACTAAATTATAAATCAGTATCAAAATTGAAAACATTTTTACAATGCATCACATTAAAAGTGTATATATATATATATATATATATATATAATTGAATTCATTTTTTAACAATATTCTAATTTCATGAATAATTGAACATTGTATTGTCTTTCAAATTTGATATTGAATATCTATTATTTTTTTAATGATTCAGGACAGGCCAGATCATGTGATTAGGATTAGAGGTCCAGTGTGGCTCTAGCAGTGATTAAAAATTGACAGATTGACAACACAGTCTGCCTCTGAACGTCCACCAGCAGCAGTGCGAGAACTCCATCCACGTGTCCAAGCAAACATGCCATGAGAGTCACACTGGAATCCCCACCTGCTACCTTTTTGTTCTGTCTTTCTCCTTTTATTCCTCGATCACATCCAATATTAATCCACAAGAATTCAGCAGAAACACTCTGTCTGAGAGAGGATAAAGGGTAAGACCAGTGTCCCATATCATCACAGGACCAAGAGAGATTGAGCACACTGGAGATCAACTCTAGCTCAGCTTATCTATGTCAAAACACACTGATCGCACCACTCCAGCTTTCCCGTTTTGTCCCGTTTACCAGACAGTCAACCCCGAGAACCGGATTTCTCATTTCATCATAAACAAATTCAGAGAAGATGAGGGGTTTGTCTAAATATTGACCCTGTGATTAGTAGTGGTGACACCTGTTCATATGAAATCTAACTCAGATATTTTAATTACTTCTACAAATAGTACAAATGTATGAATTTACAGTCATACATGAATCTTTAAATTGTAAAATTTAATCAAATGCAGAAAGTCAGGCTGCACAATACTGTATATCCGCCCACTGTATCTACCAGACTCCAATTATAATTCTGCCTTAAATAATTTACTTTTTTCAATATTTTATACCTTGAGTGCATTATTAATATCACAATCATTGAATCATTGATTTATAGGCTTCACTTCTGGTGAAATCCCAATCCACAACGCACCCGACCCCAATGGTTTCCTCTGTGGGTGGTGGGCCTCTTCGGGCAAAGGCCCGGCCACCAGGCGCTCGCTCCCGAGCCCCGACCCCGGGCCTGGCTCCAGGGTGGCCTTTGTTATGTCTCTCGGGAACGCCTCAGGGTCCCTCCCGGGGAGCTGGCTGAGGTGTCGGGGAGAAGGACGTCTAGGTATCCCTGCTTAGACTGCTGCCCCCGCGACCCGGCCCTGGATAAGCGGGAGGAAGACGGACGGATGGACGGACTTCTGGTGAAAATTTCAGTATTATTTAATATATTTGTATATTAACAAAAAAATCAAAACCAAAACCATTGTTTACAGTATTGTGTAGCTCTAACAGAATGGAAAGCCAATTCACGTCTGCCTGGAGTCAATAAAATACTAGTTCTCAAGCTGCATGCCTTTGATATTATGTCCAGTAATAAATTCACTTTTTAACAGCTGTTCAAAATCTCGTTCCTCATATGCGACAAAACTGTACGTGAGCTCCTAGACAATCTGTGGTGCCACTGGGTTGCATCAGAAACACTGATACATAAAGTCCCAGAGGCACTAAGTTGGATTTAGGTCTGGAGAACATGAGGTTCAATCAGTGGCACCACTGCCTTCATTGTCCAGGAACTGCCAACACTCTGGGCACATGAGGCCAGGCATTGTCCTGCACCAGGGGGAACCCAGGGCCCACTGCACCAGCATAATATCAGACACTGGTTCCGAGGATTTCATCTTGGTAGTCTATCAGCATTCAGGGTGCCGTTGGCTCGTGCTGGAGGTCATGCTGGATGATGGTGCAGGCAGAATGTTCACCACAGCATCTCCAGACTTCTGAACCAGCTCTTATCTGTGGAGAGAATTGGTTGCCATTGGTGGACCTGCCAGTTTGGTGATTGGTGTTCTCACCAATCGAGTGCTGAAGACAGGTCCCATAAGAGGATGTCAAGCTCTCATGCCACCCTTTTGGAGTCGGTTCCTGACAGTTTCCCCAGATTTATACAGCAGTCCACCACACTGACCTCATGACCTCCGCACTGCTGTGCATTCTGGCAGTACTACGGAAGTATATTACAGTGGATTAGAGAGTGGGTTAAGAGGTGGACATTGTGGCATTCCCTGACAGGAGGAGATTTGCTCTGGGATAATAAAAATCAGAACTGTGTATCTGTAGAGAAACCAACACGGTGGACAATATCCCATGAATCTGTTTTAGCCCACTGTACTTACAGATTAAAATTTCCTTTGCTGTTTGTTCCCCTGCTGCAAAGGACATAAGACTGTGAAAGTGGTTCCAAAAATAAACAAATACATGTGGGGTGTGCAATGAGATTTATAGATAAAGAAGAAGTGGGACAATTTTGATGTGTGAAATGGGCCGCAGTCATCAAACACTGTGCTGCACACAGGGGAATTTGCCTTCCCCATTGAACCCATTCACACAATGTGATACACACACACACACACACTACTGGGCAGACGTGCCCAGACCGGTGGGCAACCCTATCTACGGCACCCAGGGAGCACCTGGGCAGTTAAGCATCTTGCTCAAGCGCACTTCGGTCATGCCCTGCCAGTTCAAACCAGCAACCTTCCAGTTAGAAGGCTGGTTCCCTAACCACCAGGCCACAGCTGCAATCCTAAGAGAGTGATTGTGTCACTCCATCACCCGGTTTTCCTGCTTTCCTTGTCTTGACATGCTTTCTAGCACTTCTGTTCTGTCACTTTCTTGTCTCCTCCTTTGCTCCGCCTCTTAATTAGTCTTCCCAGGTGTTCTCTATTGGAGCCCAACCCTCCTGTTATCGTTCCCAGGTGTGTTTTGTCTGTTCCTGTGAATAGGTAGCAATGACCAGAATATCATTGTGCAACACCATCTGCAGGAGCCTAAAGTATTTACCACCTGAAACATGCAAGATGACCATTAACCTGACAAGCAATTGCATTGAAATGCCACTTAAAGGACCAGTTTGCTGTAAATGTGACCATCAGGTCATACTTTATATGTCCAGATGTTTGGAGACACCCCTTCTAATGAATACATTCAACTTCTTCAAGTTGCACACCCTGTGGAGAGGTACTGCCAATACAATCGGACTCTAGAAAAAAAATAAAAATACACATGATCCAAATGGCACCATGCGTAATGCCAGGCATGGGCTAGTAAGATATAAAAACAACAACCCACTACTGAGCTGTGGAGAAGTGGAACTGTGATCTTGATTGCTGAATGCAGTCAAATCTTCATAGCAATGCAAGTAGATTTCCAGCATGGCATGGAACACAAAGGATATGAGAATGTTGTATGCAGTGGAGGTCTACTCGTGGTTTTACAACCTTATTACACACCTACGAGAGAGAGAGAGAGAGAGAGAGAGAGAGAGAGAGAGAGAGAGTGAGAGTGAGAGAGAGAGAGAGAGAGAGAATGAATATGTGTGTGATGTGTGCCTGGAGGTTGTCCATTTTAAGGCATAAGCTTTTTCTATTTCAAAAGGATTTACAGTTTTGGACAGATGGCTGTCTAAGCAGTACACACACACACACACACACACACACACACACACACACACACACACACACACACACACACACACACACTATTAGATAAACTATTAGATAAATCCGGTTCACTGAGCTCTGATAACATCTTGAATAAAGGGAGATCAGTGTCTATCTTCTCATCACTGCAGTGACAGCAGGGCAAACGCCATGGAGGGATGCTGTTAAGACCACCTTTGTCCAGTCCAAGACAAGTCCAGCACTATGACTGACTATGACTATGAGTCTATAGCAGTGGTCTCCAACCATTCTCCATCACATCTACAAAGCTGAAAGATCTTATTCCAACCCCAATCCAACACACCCGATTCATCTGTCTTTTTTCTTTCAAATAGTTTTGAATTTTAATTCCATGCTGGATGATCTCCAACCTATCTCATCCACAACTCCCCAGCTCATCCCAAAAGCATTGGATGAAGCACCATCCTTCCACTGCTTCACACCTAGGATCATGTTTATCTTCTGAGTGCTTTTCTAATAGCAATGCGTCTCTACAGGGACTAGACAAGCTGTGTGTAGCATGTTCCTTGCATATGTAGTGTCTGTGAAAGCTATGTAATGCAACTGTTTCAACGTTTGTTTCATGAATATATTTCATTACATTTTATATATGCATTGTTTTGGAGTTACATTCAAGTACTGAAAATGATTATTCCGACAAATGCTTTTCTAAATTCGTGGAACGCAACAGAATTATAACTCTTGTGATTGATGTCACAAATATATTTACAGACACGTTACCCCTTCCATCAACACCCTAACGAATCTTGCCTCGTTAGGTCCCACATATCTTCAGATCTAGACTTGACTGTGGTTCAGCACTGAGAAAATGTGCACTGAAAATCGCTCAGGGGCAAAAAAAAAACAACAAAAAATGAGAAAAATGGAGCCCGAAGTTAGAAAACTGCACATCCCAGAGTAACAAGATGATATAACAGGATTTTGCTGAACAAAATGACTCTTTTTAGTCTTTCTCTACTTTCTGTCACAGAGAGACGGAGCTGATTATCTCAATCCCTGGGGATGAAATCTTCTCACTGTGGTTAGACTCACTGCTCACTTCTTGTGGTGTGTCAGGGGAGGCAGGGGAGGAGGGAGGTGGGGAGGCAGGGAGGCAGGAGGAAAGAGATCCCTATGAAGGTATCAGTGTGTGATGCAAATGTCAGAGAGAACAAAGCCGAACTTTCGTTTGCAAACGAAACCAGAAGCATTAATTAACTGTGTCCGTTCCAGTCTCTGCTGTGTGACAGACGTCACGAACTGGGCCTGAAAAGCTCCAGATGCCGGCAGACAGACTACAGCATGAAAGGTTCCTTCTTCAAACCCAGTTGAGAACCTGAGAAGTCAAACTGGGTCTGAAAGCGATTGTTCTGAGATAACAATTTCTCAAGTTTCTTTAGTTCATCAATGATGAGTCGTAAACCTATATGTTAAGCTGACGCTCTCATCCAGAGCGACTTACAAGGTCACTCATATTACTGAGGAGGGCCAGAGTAGCGTTAGGAGTCTTGCCCAAGGACCTACTGGTGCAGCACAGCATAGTTGGCCAAACTGGGAATCGAACCCCAGTCGCCCACATTGAGTCGCACCACACCAGCCACCAAGGCTTTGTCCAATTTTTCAATGATGTTCAGACGATTAGATGAAATAAGGGCTTGTCGATATATCGATATTTATATCTGCATCAGAATATAAAGAGCGTTATGAGCTGAGGTGATATAATTTATATCATCGCTCTGCCCCACCCCCTGCTCTTAGCTCCCGCTCTACTCTGCTCACCTCCACCCCTACTATCATTCTCCCATACACACTATGGAGGGGCATAAAACAGAGCTCTGGCATGAAGAAAAAAAATCAAGATCAAGAATGAAAAATAGACGAGTGCACAAAGCACTTAATATAGAGCATAATAAAATGCACTGCATTGACAAAAGTATTGGGACACCTCTTAATTTATTGCTTCATTTGAAATGAATGGTATTAAAAAGAGTTGAATCTGCTTTTGTTGGCTTTATGGTGTTGGGGCATTGCTGTGAGGATTTGATTGTATCCAGTGAGTTAATGAGATCGGGAAGCTGGATTTGTTTATTTATTTACTTAATATTGTATTTCTTTATATATATATATATATATATATATATATATATATATATATATATATATATATACTGCTCATCTTAACCACTGAATCACAGAAGGCTGTGAGAAGGAACTCACCTGAATCTGCCCTGGCAGTGCTGACACTGCTCCCCCACCCACCCACCCAGGCAGCTCTCAGAGTGGGGGGCTCCAATGCACACCATCAGATGAAAGCAAACCAGTGCCCCCAGACTTCTCCTGAGCCCTGATCCACCCTGAGCAGCTCCAGCAGACACAGGTAGGACCATCATCTCTGTCCTAAAGCTCCCTCAGCTCCACAGATCCTGATCCTGCAGATATTCCTCCCATCTGATTACACCGGTCAGCAACTGGATTCATCATTTATCACTCTATCAAATCATTAAAATGCCTTTTATCCAAACATTTCTCCTTTAAAAACCGCCTCCTTCATAAACTGAGTCTTTATCTTTTCCCTATAATAATACTGTAAGCCCCGCCCCACCCCGCCTATTGGCTATTATTTCCCTATACAGGGTATCTGTTTGCTGATTGGCTGGTATGAACAGAATCCGTGATATTGTCAGCCAATCGCAGTATTTGTAGGCGGGACCTGTCGGAATAGGAGCAAGGGGAATTATCTGACCACTGTGTGTGTGTATGTGTGTGTGTGTGTGTGTGTGTGTGTGTGTGAGAGAGAGAGAGAGTGTGTGTGTGTGAGAGTGTTTTTGTGTGTCTGTGTTTCTGTGTGTGTGTGTGTGTGTGTGTGTGTGTGTGTGTGTGTGTGTGTGTGTGTGTGTGTGTGTGTGTGTGTGTGTGTATTAATGGCAGTGTTTCTCTAGTAATTGAATTGTCCATAAGCATGAGGTGGAACGAAATTATGAACTCATGCTCTCAGTTACACCTAAAAAGCAATGCATGTAAAAGTAGAAGCACTGCTGTGTGACGCGAGGGCAGCAGGGCACGAAGTGTGTGTGTGGGTCCTTGGGTGAGTGGGGTCCTTTGTGATGCAGATGGCCCTCTTTCTGCATCTGGAAGTTTAAGTGTCGGTGGTGGTGTGGAGGCTTCACCACCGTCTGTGCATCCTTCACCACCCTCTGCAGAACATTCCTCTCTGCAGCAGAGCAGCTTCTGTGCCACACGTAGATGCTGGAGCACAGAACGCTCTCCACTGCACATCTGTCAAAGGAGGTGAGGAGATGTCCCAACTTCTGTCTGAAGCCAGACTCATCGCTGTTTGTGATGCCTCCAGCTGTGTCGTCTGCAAATTTTACAACATGACAGTCTGGATGGGAAGGTGATCAGTCATATGTGAGCAGAGTAAACAGAAGGGGGCTCTTCACACAGCCCTGAAGGGAGCCAGTGTTGAGGATTATGGTGGAGGAAGAGATGTTGAGGCATGTTGGTCAGGAAGTCCAGAACCCAGTTAGAAAGGGAGCAGCTTAGTCTGAATGGTTTGTGAGCCAGGTTCTGGGGAATCAAAGTGTTAAAAGCAGATGTGAAGTCCACAAAGAGCATATGGACATGGGAATTCTTCCACTCCTGGTGGGTGAAGGTAGCGTGGACTACAGAGGAGATGGCATGCATACTGGTGTGGATCCCCAGAGACCAGTCATTTCAGTCCAATTTCTGAAATTATGCAATAGTGCCTACCATCTGTCCAATCAGCTGTCCATTATGTGCATGTATCCATCCAACAGCTTTAAGTGTGTAGTGAGGTTGGACTAGTTTTACTCACTGTTTGGGAGGAAGTTCACCCATTCTGGTCTACTGGGTCCTGTTCATTTTGATAGTCTGAAAGGGGGAACTGATGCATTAAACTGCACACGTTTCATTCGAAGGAGGGAAGCTGGTAGAAAAGACCTGGAGATATTGAATAAAAACCCTGATTAGCAGGTTGTTTTATCCAGAAAAGGGGAATTTTTAGTTGCCAAATTTTACACTGATAACTTTAAAGCTGAAATATCCACAGTATCGAAGTTGAATCCATTAGAGCGATATCATTTCAATTAATTCATTTTAAGGCCTATTGTTTTAAAAGTAAAATGACACTAAAGAATAATAAAATAATGACTTAAAAATGACTAATTTTTTAATTTTTTTTAACACTACATATTAATATTTTCCCCAGTAAAATAATAAAGCACCAGAAATACATGCTATGCATACTGTTAATAATGTTTAGTCCCAGTCCACCCTAAATGTCACTGCTGGACTGCCAGCACTGGGGACAAAGTCTGGACCAAAGTCTGGAACAAACACTTTCCTGCTCTGGCAAATAGTAAAAGCTTAATAGTAAAAGATAAAGAGTCCAATACTGGGATGAGGACAAGGACAGTTGAGAAACACTGAAAATGATGATTGGATCAGTGTGTCTACTGCGTACAAACACACACACACATACAGGCCATTGACCTTTTTTCGGGCAGTAGAGCCAGAGACTCTTATGGTTTGACACTCTGCCCAACAACCACCATGAAGCTCAAGCTGCTACTGCTTCTCCTCTTTCTCTGTACCTTCATCATACCTGCACAGGTGAGGCCCAACATTCTGCTCAGGTTCATATGGAAAATGATTCTTACCTGTATTAAACACTGTCCTGTTTTACACTAAATCTTTTCTGATAAAATCAGTTCCTACCTAACAAGAAACATGAAGAACATGACAAAGAGGGTAAAAAGGAAAAACCAGGGGAGAAACCAGGACAGAAACCAGGACATAAACCAGAAGAGAAACCAGGACATAAACCAGAAGAGAAACCAGGACATAAACCAGGAGAGAAACCAGGACATAAACCAGAAGAGAAACCAGGAGAGAAACCAGGACACAAACCAGGAGACAAACCAGGACACAGACCTGGAGTAGGACTGGGAGAAAAAGGCCATGGACATAACATGAAACCTGGAATAAGACGAGCGAGAGTAGAAGGTGAGTGACTTTTCAAACATATTCCACACTTTACACTTGAAAAATGCTCAGCACTCATCAAAAACGAGCTGAAAATTGTTCTGCACTTTAGAAGTTTAATAGGTCTTTATTAAATGTCCACCTTTTTCAAATAACATAAAATAAAATGCCCAATACAACCCCATAGTTCATGTTTATGTATGCATTTCTGCATGTTCCACATTACGTACAAAAATGCACATTCTATGACCTGCTGGCAACCCTGTGATGGACTGACACCCTGTCCAGGGGGTATTCCTTCCTTGCGCCCAATGACTTGAGGTGGACCCTGGATCAACTGTAACCCAATTTAGGAAGAAGTGGATAATGACTGACTGACCTGCTGGTGCCAAATACACATAACCCATCCTTTCATGCAACTGAAGAAGAATGGTGAAAACCACGCGTATTCTGGAGCTTAAAACAAAGCACTGAATAAGTTAAAAGCCATGCACTTAAATTAAGATTAAAAGTGTTAAAAATGACTTTTTACCAAGGTCACGGTTAGGGTAAGGGTAAGGGTTAGGTTGAGATGTGGGTTGAAATCATATAATGACACAAATTACTTCTTGAAATTCCTCTTGAAACCTTGCTGGTTCTGAACTGCGCCCCCTGCTGCTGTACACATACGCATACACACATGCATTACCACTCCTCTAGGAGGCCCACTACAACTCTACAAAGTCTGTTTATTTCACCTCGATCTCTGTTCACCAGTCTTGCTGGCTGACTACGATGAGTTTGAAGACAGCAGAGATGATGACGATGAGGAAAGGGGACAGTGGCTGTTGGAGATTCAGGATGTGAAGGGTACGATCCACAAACTGCTCTTTTGTGTTCACAATGTCAGGAGCGCACCTTCCCGTCTAAATCTCCTTCACCTCCATTTCTGACTCTACTTATGCATACTCAGGCAGTTGCACCCCAAATCCGTGCCTCAATAATGGAGTGTGTGAGGAGAGGAGAGGGGGATTCAAATGCAAATGCACCAAATCCTTCCATGGCAGAAGATGTGAGAAAGGTAAGAGACTATCAGGCTGAAGTATTTGCAGTTCATGGCCTTAGCAGGAACTGTGGGTCTAATTAGTTTTTCTCTTTTAAAAATGTCTAAAAATTCATTTCTTTGATGGTGATGTGATAAAGTGAAATCTTTCAAAGCCAATAGGTGTTGTCCTGCATGTCACTGGATTGTTGAAAGATTAGGGATATGAATATAAATGTGCCACCTAACACTGCAAGACACTGAACTGACGCTGTAATACTGGCACCCTCACCAAAAACCAACACAGTATCACAATATCCCACTCAAACCAGCAAGAAAGGAAACATGTTTTTGTTTATTTTTTGTTTTATTCCAATTTTCCCCCAATTGCCCAGCCCTGTTAGGACTCTCCCCACATTACATAAGATGCTCCCATCTCTTGCCAAGCTGACGCCATTGCATCATTACTGGACAGCCAATGTGCTCAGAGGAAAGTGAGCTCTGATACAGTGACTAACAGACACCTTTGTGAGCCAGCATCGTACAAAGTATGATATGGGGAGAGAGTGCCGTCCACCCACCCAGAGAGAGCATGGCCAATCAGATTCCGGCTGCTGATGGCGAACAGCACGACCCAGGATTCAAACCTGCGCTCCTTAGACCATTAGACCATTGAACCAATGTGTGTTTTATGTCATGCTGACAGCAGTGGAGCACAGTTTGAGAAGCTGATGTAATATAACACGGTTAAATATTTAGTAACAGACAGAAGAGTGTACACCTGTTACACCTACAGTCCTGAAGATGACCCCGAGGCAGACAAATGAAATTTGTTGTTCTGATTTATTGATGCATCTGCTTGTCAGCTCTAACTGATTTCATTTCAGGTAAACTGATTTGCAAGAAGGACATGTGTGGGCGTGGCCAGTGTGTTCTTACATCGACACCACCTTTCTATGAGTGCAAATGCAAGGCACCTTTTAAACCACCAAACTGCAAAATAAGTAAGATGCCCAATTTCCCTACCCAGTCGTGCCTGTTCAAATAAAAGCACAGTATAAACTGAATTGATTTAATATCAGATCCCTGTTCATAGGCTTAGAATAACTCTATTACATAGTAATAACACGTTGACCTAGTTTGAGATGATCTGTGATGATCTGGGTGTGCAGTATTAACTTGTGCGTATGTGTCTGTCATTTGTATTGTTTAAGTTGCCCCATGTGACCCCAACCCCTGTAAGAATGGAGGTACTTGTGTTGTGGATGGACAGGACTTTGACTGTGACTGCAGAGAAGGCTTTACTGGAAGATTCTGTCATGTTGGTAAGCACGTGTTCTCTTGCAGCATGGAATAGTGCTTTGGCTTTGGCTTCGGGAAACAACAATTGGGAAAACAACAAGTTTCTTGTTCTAAAAATGATATAATTAAGCCATTAAATATCTTATAGACTAAATAAATTATTTTCTGGCCACTTAAAATGTAATTCAGAGCGTAAATATACAGTACAATACACTATATGTCCAAATGTCTAAGGATATTTGCACTCAGCTACTTTAATTTGCACTCTTTGTTGACACAAATGTGCAAAAGCACACACACAGCTTGTTTAGAAACTACAGAGAAGTGCTACCAATAGAATATGACTCTCTAATACACATAAATATGAACCTGTTGGTACCGTTGGAACCATTTCTAATGCCACACATGGGCTAGAGGTGTATAAAGCCTCTCACTATGTTCTCCGGAATGGTTATGTGCCATCCAGCCTTTTGGGACTGAGTTGGAGATGTGGTGGGCTGGTGACCATCAAACATCCTGACCACACTAATAACCTTGATGCAGAAAGAAAAAAAATTCTCACAGCAGTGTTCCAGAATCTGGACTGTAGACGCCAACAAAAGCAGTATAACCCTTTTTTGTAATCCACTTGAAGTTGGAACAAACAACTTATGAACAGGTATCCCAGTATTTTGTCCATATAGGGTCCATCAACGTGACCCCAATACAGCGTCTGTTTAAAGGCCATCTACATGGCTTGTGTAGTGATGTTTAATGTCATTTGCTCCTCAGGCCCAGAGGATTGCTATACGGGAGACGGGGAGTCATACAGAGGGGTGGTGTCTGAGACAGACGATGGTGATGACTGTCTGTTCTGGAATTCCCATTTCCTTCTGGATAAAGGAATAAACCCATTCACTACATATGAGGATATTCAGGGCCTGGGTCCACACAATTTCTGCAGGTTAGGAGATACACACATACATATGACTATGCACAGCCTTAAACTGGACTTAAACTGCAAGGTAATTATTTGTCATTAAACATATGTGTTATTATTTAAGACCTAATATATGTATATATATATATATATATATATATATATATATATATGATTAATAATCAATAATCAAAATGGTTGTAAATGGCCAGACAGGGCGATTAGACTTACATAATAGAAGACCATAAGTGTTATTGCTGTCCTAGCAAAGAGCCGAAATTTCCAGTTTGGGCCAAACAGTGTTGAAATGGCCCAAGCAAGAGCCAGGAACCCATATGGAAAATGTATCTATTAAAGACCAGCTTAGACCATCTAAGCTACCAGCAAAAGCTGGTCTTAACCTGTTTGTTTCAGCAGGGCTACTGGCCAGCTAGATGATCTAAGCTGGTTTTTAATGGTTAAGGTGGTTGAAAGCTGGTCATCTGAACAAAAACGTACATGGTACTGGTAAGCCAGCTGGTTCATCAGCTCTTGACCAGCATAGTCTATATTAGGTTTGGTCATTTGGTCATGCTTGAACATGCTGTTAAAGACCAACAGGATGATCAGCTTTCAACAACCTTAACCATCAAACACCAGGTTAGACCATCAAAAACCAGTTCCTTCCAGGTCTCGAGCTGTATTTTTCAGCAGGGCTACCGTGGCCTCCTAATTATTTAGATTTGAAGCTAAGCTATCATCTTTCATCTAACATCTTGACGCACATGGCAGTTACGCTGCATAGTAAACAAAAAAATGATGTTCTATTAATGAACATCTATTAATTCTGTTTTGATTTTGGGTTTATTACATAAATTAATGGCATTGTTTTTTGTCTACTTAATACTCTAACTTTAAGGCCTATTCTGCAGGATAGTGATTGGGTCTAGCCTTGGATTATTCTGAATTATGAAGATTCTATATTGAAAGAGTAATGTACTCTATCACTATGCTTAATCCCGGTTCGGGGTTTTGCATATTCTTTGAGTAAAATAATAAAAACAAAGGAAGAAAAAATAGAGTAATAACCCTAGACTAAGACTTGAAACACATATATTTCCTAGTCGATCTAAATGGGTTTCCTTAATCCCAGAAACCCTGATGGTGAATCAAGGCCATGGTGCTTCATACGTTTAGGAAAGAAGCTAAGATGGGATCACTGCGATGTGAGGAAATGTCCAACTAATGGTAATTATTATTAATTAATATCCTCCTTCCCATTTTCTTACTGCAGAACAATGCATGTCATGTGGTATATCTTAGTAAAGCACACTAATTTCTCATTTTACCAAAATGCATTCTGTTCCAGAAACCAAACCCACTGCAGCCAGGCCTACAGCCATTAAACCTTCTGCTAAGCCCACTCCTCAGCTTCCCCAGCCAACGCAACACAGTGAAAGCCTTGTCCCAGCAAGTGATCCTGGACAAAGCCCCACTCCTGGAAGTGTGGTTCCAGAAGACCCTGTCTCTGGAAGTGCTGTTACAGAAAGCTCTGCCTCGCAAGTGGTGGAGCACTTTGCAACCTGTGGGAAGCCCGAACCAAAGAGGCCATTGAATCGTATCTACGGTGGTCTAAAGGCGCTTCCTGGAGCTCAGCCATGGCAGGCTTCTGTACAGGTCAAACCAAAAGGCACCACCCTGCCTTTTAAACACGTCTGTGGAGGCACTCTCATCAAGCCATGCTGGGTGATGACTGCAGGGCACTGCATGTAAGTAGGGTCAACGCAGCACATTCAAGTAGAAGGTTCAGTCAGCGATGGGATTCAGGTCAGGAATTCAAACTGTTTTCCCTTTACCACATATGGGTATGCAGGAATATTGCGATCAGGGATGGGGAATGTGTCTTCTGAGGGCTAATAAAGACTCAAAAACAACATTTGAGCAATTCCTTATGACTGTCAAAATGTCCCCACTGTATGACATCGCATTAACACTGAACAGTTCTCTAACATCAGAGGGTCAAACAGTGATCCAAACTCAAACAAGAATGAACAAACAGTGTATTTAAGATGGACATTGACCACCTGTGTGGGAGTAGATGGCATCTGCTCATTTAAGACCAAGGGGTATGTTTCCGAACTCAACACTATCAATAATTTCCTAATTTTAGTATTTTAGACCAGGGTTTCTCAACCTGTTGGTCGCGGACCACCAGTGGGCCTTAAAGCACTCTTCAGTCGTCCCCCAGCCCACCTTCAGTAGTCCAAAGCATAAACATTATACAAACATTAATAGAAATGCACAAATAATATCACAGAAATGTTGCAAGGCTGTTATGTTTTCTGCTGAGAAGACGGCATTTATGAAGATACTACATGCAGAAGTTATATAATTAACAGCCTTAGGCCTTTTCCACATCAGGAGAAATGAAGAGCAGGTCTAGTCTAGGAAAGGAAGGGTAACATTAGAGTAGAAGACTCATGGAGATGACACTAACCAGAACTTCACAAGAAAAAAACAGATGTATGACACGTGTGCCCACAGTGACAAAAAAGAAGACTACCAGGTGGTTCTGGGAGGTTTGGATTTGGGCAAGATCGAGTCATCAGACCAGACACTGCAGGTTGTGGAGACAATCGTCCATGAAAAATACAAAGAAACCCAAGACGGAGTCCAAAATGATATAGGTGATAATCCTTTACTGTTCTTATGACCAAGATTTGTACGTTACTCCACACACAAGGTCATATAATGACCACATAAGATCATCCATTCAATGTTTTTTTAGTGTTTCAGTGTATTTTTAGTCTTTAGGAACATATACTAAAGCTGATTATGGTATTTAATAAAAAAAAAAAAAACAATAAACAAACAATAGATATACACATTAATCTTTGCCAGTTGGTGTTAGAGCATCATCAGCTGAAGCCTCCCAGAACTAAAAAAAAAACAAAAAAAAAAAACAAATAAAAACAATGCAGAAATAAAGAGGTGTCTGATGTTTAATACTGTAGTTCAACCTTTAGAACTGTAGGCTTATTTTGTAGGATTTGTTCATAGCTTGACCCACATTTATTCTCAAAAATAAAAAAATAAATGAAATAGAAAAATACTTATAGTATTGTTATAGTATAAAATTGTTATTTGAGATGATCTTTTGTATTTTTTTTGCTTATACAGATTAAAAGCACTTTTAATTCAGTTGGAATCGAGTGAATTTTAGCTGCTTTCTGAGCTGGATTACTCACTGCGAATGTATTGCACAATGATGAGACCAGCATGGTTAATTCTTGTAGTTTCCATCTGTGTATCATGTCTGTAGGTTACTCTGATCCTGAGTTATGAAGCCTAGGTAACAGCACGTAACTGCCCACGTAACCCCTCCTCGCCTCAGTTGTTCTCCTTCTCATGTAAAGATCACACCCACCACCTCCCCAGCTCCTCCTTCTATTCCAGTTCTATGCTCTCTCCTTACTTGGCAAGGTGGAGTCTGGTTTCAAGCATCACGCAATGCCACCCAGAACTTTACCCCAAGTTTCTCGAGTTCCCCTTCCTTGCTTCAGCTACCAGCATGGTCTGTGCTTTACTTTATTCTCTACTTCCTGAACGGTGGTGCTCAAATGAAGCTCAATACCAGTATTACTGTTATTATTAACCTGCAGCATGTGTGTACCTGTTCTGCAGCTCTGCTGAAGCTGAAGGCCAAAGACGGGAAGTGTGCAGAAGAGAGCCAGTTTGTGAAGACGGCATGCTTGGCTACTGAGGCACTTCCTGATGGTACCGAGTGTACCATTTCTGGGTGGGGAGCCACCCCGGAGTGTGAGTCAGAGTGTCACACACTCTGTATTGTATTATATGTAATAAGAACACAGTAAAACTGGACTGAATTGCATTCGAAACATCTCTTTATCTTTGCATGCTAGCACAATACGGCTCCAGTCAGCTCCTGGATGCTGAGGTTCTGCTGATTTCTCAGAGCGTGTGCTCCAGCAATAAAGTGTATGGAACAACCATAGACCACACCATGTTTTGTGCGGGTTTCCTGGAAGGGGGAGTGGACTCATGCCAGGTGAGGGACCACAAACTTTATTCTAGGCATTTTGCTTTACTTTTAATATACACTACATAATTATTATACGTCATTACTATGTCATGTAATGAAAGTTGTATGTAACTTTAATACTGATTCATGTTGACTTTTCTGGTTTACGAGTGCATTATTTCACCATGTGACTTCTTACTCTGACAGGGCGACTCTGGAGGGCCATTGACCTGCGTGAGAAACCACACACATTACATTTACGGTATTGTTAGCTGGGGAGACAGCTGTGGAGAGAAGAACAAGCCTGGAGTTTACACCCGCGTCACTCAATTTGTGGACTGGATTAACTCAAAAACAGCCAGTACAGCACTTTAAACCTGTCCTGAGAATGGAGCACAATTCCTTCCTGAGAACTGAGAGAAAATACGAAGCTGTAGAAAGTCCATCTTCAGCCAGGTTCACGTGTTCCTGTGTTTTTTTGTTGGGAAATCAACAAAAAAGCCAAAATATTGGATCATAGCAAAGTTGCAGGTTATCTGAGTAAAGTAAAAGTAAAAGTGCTCATTTTTTGATTCGTGACTGAGTGATTTCTTCATTTGTTTATACAAATCAGCCACAACATTAGCACCACTGACAGGTGAAATGAAAATTGATTGTCTTCATCTACAGGGGCGTCTGTCAAGGAGTGTTAATATCAGGCAAGTGAACACTCTGTTCTTGAAGCATAAGAATCTGAGACTAAACCAGGTCAGAACATCTCCAAAACATCAGGCATCTTCTATTTTAGGTGTTCCATAAAAAGTGCTCAAAAAAAGGAGAACGGTTCACAGGGCCCAGAGCTCATTGGTGGTCATAGAGGTCCTACCTCACAATCTGGACACCCACAGGACACCTTCAGATGTCTTGTGGAGTCCATGGTGTTAATGCTGTGGCTGGCTGGGGTAGATCTCAAGTGCGCACAAGAACCAATTTTAAATCTAAAATTAAAATAATCTATTAATATACTGATGTATTGTGAGCACAACATAAGTTATGAAAAGCAGAGGTGTCAGCCAGGTCGCACAGCTCCAGGGGACAGGGGTTTTGGGTTTGAATATCACTCTGCTGTCTGTGAAGAGGTGTGTTTTCCCCACCTAAGAGGGGTTTTCCTCCCATCCCATCCTCAAATCCACACCAAGTTACTCAGGCAGTCAAAACAAAATCCTGTGGTGGATTTTGACTTGATGGACCTGAAACCCCTACCTCTGCCAAACGGTTCAACAGTAGCTAAACTCTTCCTGAGCTTAGTAATCATCAATCATTTCATTGTTCATTGTTCATGTAAGCAACATACATGGCCACATTGGCAAGTTCAACCAATATAAATGTGTCTATGACTCCACATGGATCAATGTGATGGGGGAACGCCATGGTTCCCACAACAGTTCTGCCCCAAAAATCAAGAATGTTACACACAATACCACCCAAACTATCTACTTCACACATAACATTTGCATTACATATATCTAAAAACATGGCTGATCCCTGAGAGACAAAAAGCTTTCCAACAACAACGGTTTTTCCATGTTGCGTAATAATGATTCCCAATCCTGGCCCTGGAGTGTCCCCTGGCCTGCATGTTTCAGTGTTTTCCTGGCTCCCAACACACCTGATCCAGCGAATCAGCTAATGAAGTATTGCTCTTACAGTCTAAACATCATTACATGACACTTGCAATAACACCATAAATGCACCATTAGTACACAAGCAGTTTGCAACAGTCTACTTAGACCTCATACGACTGGAACAGTGTCAGAGACGGCTTGGGGCAAAGGGATAAAATGTCCTCGAATTCAGCAACATTCAGAAAGAATGTACTGAGGACAAAATGTCCTAAAATGACTTGTTCTATATGAATGTCACTGTTGGACTAATACAAATACAATGATCGTTATAACAATGGTTGCAACCAGAAGGAATTAACCACCTACAACCTGAATGCATGTTGCAGTGGACTATAAAAGGAGCTGTCAAGAGACACAGATACTATGCCGTGGTGACTATGCCTACTGCACAACCTGCAGAACCGAGTGGACACCAAAATTGGTTCTGCAGAAAAAATTGATGCCTTAAAGTATTTTCCATCTTTTACTGCAGGACATATCTGCCAAGTGGTCACACCTTCCAGGACTTTGCATTAGCAGCATTACAGATTTTAATCGGTTGCGAGTTGCATCCTTGAAGATCATGTCCCGGACACAGAGCCAGCTGTAGGGTGTCTGTGAACGTCCCGACACAGAATGCAAACAGAGGTGTCATGTTGTCCGCTCCCAGGAACATCACCAGACCCGCAGGGATACTGCAAAAAATACTGATCCGGTTAAACTGAGCACAGATGGGAAGTGGGTGGGACTTGCCGCCGTGCCAGGCTGTGTAATCTCCATCGATGAACTCCACACACCAGGACGTATCTTTCCTGCCCAGCCAGCAGTCCTCTTTGCGGCCCTTCCGGGGAATTGAGGGGTAGGTGAGACCAAGCTCCCAGTACACCTTTCCTCTCACGTCTACCTCCCAGTAATGGCGGCCTGAGTCCCAGCTCTGCAGGCTCAGGACGTTGAGGGTGGTGTCAAATCTGCTCTCATTTTCAGATACTTCCTGCCACACGTTGGTAAAGGTGGCGCAATCCTGCGATGGGGAAATGATCAGCTTGGGATGGGCTGTGTTTGGATCAAGGGTAACCTCGGTCAAGCCTGGGAATGACAAAGACATCAGACAATAAGGAGTCCAAATATGAATGCTGTCTACAAACTACAAGCAAGCTAAACCCTCTGTGCATTAAAAAATGTCTAACCTTCAACACCATTATACACTAAAATGACTACACTTAACTGACTCCCTGGATCAAAATTGCTGGTAAGCTTGGGCTGTTTTGGTGAGGTTGCCCGTCTTATAACATCAGTTCACAAGTCTGTGTAGGATCTGTATGTCTGAATCCAAATGTCCGGATGTGGTGTATTGCATATTACTCTGGCTTCCTTCCAATGCCCTAGTACAAAATCTGGGTAATGTCCAAGTGACGTCATGTGTGACTAGAGCAGGTACAGTAGGTCATGCTTTGCCTCTGCATGTGCAGGTACTGCCCCTTGCCCAGACTGCACAGAACATTTCCTGTAGTGTCAGACACAGAAAATCTCCCTCTGCATGTGTCAGAGCAACCTCTGGACAATGTCTGGACCTGGTTTGCCAGACATTTCCAGAAATCATGTGTGAAAACAGCTATAATCAGACGCTTTTATGATCAACCCTAGCAGGCTTTCAGCACCACCACCCATGGCCGATGGTCATTGTGACGTAATCATGAGTTGCTGGTTACTGGTGTCCTCTTACATCGCTACAATGGAGTTAGAACATTGCTACCTCAGAAACAGAGTGCCAGTTCTGACCTTCGTCCATAATCGCCATCACAGCGTTAGAACAGTGGCTGGACTCTTTTTCCCTTGTTCACCTGATTAAACCAACCGCTATCCTGAGACTTTCTGAGATTCTCTGCCAAGCAGACATTAATTTTGGGCAACTCAAACACCATCAAAACACACACAACCACCTACCAGACTGTGTTTTTACAACATTTGTCAGTAATTCCATATTTTCAGTCAAATACAGTTATTTTTGAGAGAATAATGTACACAGAACAAAACATGCAGGGTTTGAAATATTTTTACTACAGGGTGTAAGAAGTCATTTGTTTTTTTCTCACCAAGAAGACTTGCTTTGATTTCCTAATATAGACATTACGTGGGGGCGACAAATCATATACCAATATATATTAGCTGAATGGTGATATATGATATGATATCTAATGTGAAAAATACAATGTGGATAAAATTAGGACGTCCCATATCTTTTTTTACTATATTTAAACATATTCAACTTTAATCTCCATTTCCTCTTCATACACACAAAGTCATGTGTCCCTTCCATAAAGTGTATGTGAGAGCAGAAATGTGGGTGAAAGAGAGCAGAGTAGAGGGAGAGCAGAGAAAGGTTTCCACAAGATTGAAACTGAGCATTATTTAAAAACTTTTAAAGACTTCTACCTGTATATTGTACCTCTAAAGATTAAAACACAACTGAACTTTTCACCCACAAGGCTCAGGGTTTAATTTACTGTCAGTTCGTTGTTTGGAGTAGAGCCCAGACATTCAGCATCGACCCCACTCTAAAAGACTTACAGCTCTTGAGTAGTCTCTTGGCAGTGGGGGTTTGAGAACGTATGAACACCAGCAGGTTGTTGGTTAGGTCCAGTATCTGCTCTGCCTTCACCTCGTCCAGTCTAACTAGGCCTGGGTCAGTAGCCCTCATCAAGTCCTCCATCCTGTCAATGAGCCAAAGACCTCTACAAATCACACCTGTCCCACCATATTACAAAAACCATTCTCATTCAGTGGACAGTCCCATCATAAAACAGTAGGCTGCAGCTGTCACACACACACACACACACACACACTAATGCTTCTACATATTCAGGTTTAAAAAAAAAAGTACAGTGTCTAAGAGAGCTGGTAAGAACATCATGACCATCATGATTGAGAACATGGCAAATGAGCCAAATTACTGTTGGAAACGATACCTATAAAGATGAGATTCTACAGTGCCATTCCGCTGGAGTCCTCACATCACATGACTGCTATCTTATATGTAATGCAGAAGCAGGCATGCCTGACATGGTGATAAACATTAAAGCTCAGCAGAGGGAGCAGCTGTACATACCTGTCCTGAAGCTCTTTGACCTGAGAGACCAAGTGGGAATGAGAGAGAGTGAAAGCGAGAGTATATGAGAGGCCAGAGATGTAATAAACAAAAGGCTTGACACAGATATTCATGAAAAACAGTTAGTTATTCTTTATTGTTTTCTATATTTTAGTCATTTTTAGAAACAGTGAGAACATAAAACAATCTGTTGGAAAAAGGCTGCCATTTGAGACAGTGGGCCTACAGGGCCAGGGCCAGAATGTATGAGCAAGAAACAATTTCTTTTTATATATTAAATAAGAAAATTAATAATAATAAGTGGCACCAGACTTTTGAACGGTGGCTTACATAAGCATCACCTTCACTACTTATATTTGTCTTAGGAACCAATTTCAAGGTCTTAAACATAAGCCATAAAAATCCAATACACTCAATCAGGTCCAAATTTGTAATGTATCGTGCTGAGACAAATGACCACATTCTTGCTCACCATGTCTTCAGGCTGTGTCTCATGCCCTTCACTCGGCTGGAAGTCAATCTCACTGAAAGCAGCACAGTTTCGTTCTATAAGGTCATCCAGAGCTTTGACTGTAGCCTTTTCTTCCATCTCCAACAGAGAAAGAGTTGTCCTGCAGTCTTCTTCCAGCACCCTCCTCATCTCCTCATACTTCCTCTCGATGTTGTTTCGAAGTGCTGAGGTCTTTTCCTAAACGGGGGAAAGAAATACCCAAAAGAATGGCAAGTAAACATCCATAAAGTTAGTCTTTAGTGATATGACAAGAAACTCCTTAAAAACATTTCAAAATATTGGTTAAGAAAATACATATTTTACCCCAAATATAATCAGTCAAAGCAGGTTTGATTTCTAGAGAAAATTTAAGACACCAAATATATCTTAGTTAAATGAACACCCTGCCCATCTCCAGTGTTGTAACTGACTTTAATGTCATTTTTCTTGTTGTCCAATTTCTTCATCCTGCATGCGACTGCTTCCCTTTGTCTCGTCAGTCGTTCCTGAAAAATCAGTTTCATCTCCTGTGCAAAAAAAGTCCGAACAAGTCTGAGAAAGTATTTCATTAATTAAAAAAGTGAGGCAAACCAAGTATGGTCATCTTACCTGATTTTGAGCCTTCATTCTAGTCTCGCAAAATTAACTTGCAAATCTCTGAGAAGCAGCTATCTTCAGATCTACACTAGCAAACTCTAGAGAGTAGAACAAGCTTGCTTAATTTACTCCAGCAGCTTAATACTTAATCCACTATCTCAATGCAACAAGCATAAAATATCTTTTAAAGCTATGCTAGCAAATGTTATTGAGTTCTAGAAGCTGGAGAAACAATAAAAGTGCAAAACATTTAAAGGTATTCTGGTAAACAGTACAACAATTTTAAGCTACTAACAAATGGTAAGGAACAGAAGATACAAGCTACAAAACTGTAAGAAAAAGAAATTCTTTCAAGCTACTTGCAAACATTTAAGAGCTACCAGCAAGTTGTAAGAAAAAGAAACCTCGTAATGTTAACAACGAATTGTAAGTAGAAAAAAACTCGTAAAGTTAACAGCAAACTATAAGTAAAAAAAACCTCGTAAAGTTAACAGCAAACTGTAAGTAGAAAAAACCTCGTAAGTTAACAGCAAACAGTAAGTAAAAAAAAACTCGTAAAGTTGAAAACAAATTGTAAGTAGAAGAAACCTCGTAAAGTTGACAACAAACTGTAAGTAGAAGAAACCTTGTAAAGTTGACAGCAAACTGTAAGTACATCAAACCTTGTAAAGTTACAACCGTAAGTAGAAGAAACCTCGTAAAGTTAACAGCAAACTTTAAGTAGAAAAATCCTCGTGTTAACAGCGAATTGTAAGTACATTAAACCTTGTAAAGTTACAACCGTAAGTAGAAGAAACCTCGTAAACTAACAACAAACAGCTGCTTTAGCAACCTGAGACACAAAACAAACCCTTAAAAGGAGCAAAATAAACATCATAAAAGTTCCATCAAACTGAAAGAAGCAGGAGAAAGTCTGCAAATCTAGCAGCAACATGTAAAATGCAGTAGATATCATTTCATCTAGTTGTAAGTATCATTTTAAGGTTTAAACAAAGCATAAAAAGTTTGAAACTGCACTACATTAAACAGCAACTGACCTACGGTGGTCTAGCCAACAGTGAGAAGTCTGAATAGGAGATCCTCTATCTCTGCATGTGTGACACTGTCCTGACACAGTGAGGGTGAGTTTCGATCACGTGCTTTGACCTAAAGGGCCGTCATCTTTCACCTTGACCTATCATCAAAGTGCAACCTCACTCCATTCACTCTCCACCACCTGTGTGCATACTCTGTCCTCTCCAGCCAGACATTTATAGCACTGATATTTGTGGAAGTGGATTGTGGAGCAGAGTATTCACAACCATCTACAGACTAGCTGCCATAGCGGAGTCTGACGGTGCATCTGATGGTGCCACTTGAAACTATTAAGACTGGGAGTAATGGTGCCTTCTAACGCAGTCACTCAGAGACTAGGCGCTTCCTAAACATAGTGGTCATTGTTTGGTTTTGACAGTGGTACATTTTCAACACATGCACAGTTAGAGGATAGTTAACCACTGCTGACCCACTGACGACAAAGCTGGCAGTCTGCTTGCTTGCAACACTGCTGACCTTATTAATCCAGCAGACCAATATATACCTGATATTTGAGGAGGAAGAGGAACTTTGGCTTCTGTTCAATGAACAAAACCAAACTCCTAATGCTTTACAGTAAAGGTACATTAATGAACAGCTCTACATGGTTTATTAATGTCTCATTTATTATGCATTTTTAAATATAAAGTAATAAAATATTTGAGGAGCAGCAGCCAATAGTGCACAGTGTGCTGTTATTTGTTACGCTTACTGTCAAGTGTAACCAATCAACTTAAATGATTGTATTAAAAGATTCATATGTGGCATTTTGTGCTTAGATTCCCTCATCAATCATGATCCCGTCAACAAAGTTAATGTTAAAGCTAAAGTTAAATAATGATTTTGAGCTCAAATTCCATTACTTTGTGTGCATTTACATCCATATTTATCTCAGTCAAAGAACGACCATTTTCATACACAGCTTCCCCTTTTTATGGGGTTAAATCTAACTGGACGGGTTTCTACTCAGTTTGCTGAGATGCGCGTTTTCCATTATTTTCACTCTATTTTCATCATTGTTTTATGTTTCAGGTAAGCAGATAAAAGGTCCAGAGTTGATTATGAGTGATACATTAGCATTGATCAGTGCACTTCTGCTTATTTTGATCTGTTTGAAAGAACATCCAGTAAAGTATTATGGCTGATGAGGTTTTTTTGAGCTTAAATTAATGTCTGCTTCCTGCAGTTTGCTAAAACGATGTCCTGCATTGTCCCATACTCAGTGGGAGGTTGTGGGTTTGATACCCAGGTTTGCTAAAATACCTCTGTTAAACCCTGTAAACAAAGCTTTTAAAACTAGAAATACACACCAATAGTCTAGTAGCTTTCCACAGCTACACTTTCATATATTATATTATATTATATTATATTATATTATATTATATTATATTATATTATATTATGAACTTTGTAAAATCAAGTAAAAATTTGAGGGATTTCATGTGTATCTTTCACTTATGGTGGTCACATCATCTGCATCTAAGTTATTTTAGACATAAATGCATCAAAGTGAGACGAGTCAGTACCTGTGCTGGTAGATGCTGGATATACTAAACTATATCAATTACTGACCACTTCAATTTTCTTATCAGCTATTTTTTTTATTCATAACCCACACTGACAAATGAAACCTCATAAGAGTGCTAGGCCTTCAGAAACATGTGCAAGCCCTGTGAATGTTTCCATCTCATTCCACTAGATGACAGTAGAGCACAAATATTTTTGGCAAGGACTTAAAGTTGGTCAGTCATGAATAAAGAAATTTAAACTAAAACTGAATCGGTCAGTTGGAATTATTTACTTTCAGTTTACTTTACATTTGACTTTAAATGAGGTTTAATAGATGTTTGATTTAAGGTCATCATGTCCAATGCCAAACACTGGCTAGAGGGGTTTCAAGTCCCCAGCATTGGACTGTGGAGCAGTAAAAGTGTTCCTGCGAGTGATTGAGCTCCATACAATACAACTGGTGAGAAAAAAAAAAATGAAATTTCAAAAAACACAACTAAATCTTTATTTAGTCGACTGGTCACAGTGCAGGCTTTAATAACCAAATTCAGTGTATGATTACATCATTGTCCAGCAGTTATTACTGAAGTGTTATGAGGAAAGATGTGTTAAAAAATGACATGTTATTGAATGAATGAATGATTCTCAGCTCGAGATTTTCACCTTATTCTGCATGACTGGAGCAGCTTTTTTATAAAGCCCGTTTTATAGAAGTTAAAACTCCCTGGATATAAACAGAGTGGGATATGGGCTGAGTGATATATTGATATTTATATCTATATTGCGATATAAACTGAGCGGAATACAGGCTGAGCGATATATCGATATTTATATTTATATCAGGACATAAACAGAGCGGGATATGGGCTGAGCAATATATCGATATTTATGTCTATTTCGGGATATAAATAGAGCGGGATATGGGCTGAGTGATATATTGATATTTATATCTATATTGCGATATAAACAGATCGGGATACAGGCTGATCGATATATTGATATTTATATCTATATCCGTATATAAACAGAGCGGGATACAGGCTAAGCGATACATCAATATTTATATCTATATCGGGATATAAACAGAGCGGGATACAGACTGAGCGATATATCGATATTTATATCTGTATCGGGATATAAACACAGTGGGATATGGGCTGAACAATATATCGATATTTATATCTATATCGAGATATAAACAGAGCGGGATATGGGCTGAGCGACATATTGATATTTATATCTATATCAGGATATAAATAGAGCGGGATATGGGACTGAGGTAATGGCGAAGAAACTAATTTTGTAATGAACAACATGAGGTTAGGAAATAATTTTTGTTAGTGAAATATGCCTAAATCATTTGAAATTGAATTGAAGGGAATGAAACTGAATTGGGACCTTGTGATTCGGAATCAAATGAATTCTCAAAATCAGTGGTGATATCCAGCCCTACTATTAATACTTTGAAGAAACATTAGATGAGCAGGTGTCTGCAAACTTCTGGACACACAATGTGGAATAATAAAAGAGCACACATATAATCCATGACCCTCTCCTGACCCGACAGTGTCCTTTTGTCCTCTTCTTGCTCCCCACAAAACAATAAACTGGCTTTGCGTACACTCTCATCATTGCAAGCCTGATCACATTTTTGGATTTAGGGAGTTTAGGGAAGACCCCTAAGACCACTCTGATCCTTAATCTGTCTTCCAGCATAATTTCCTGTTGAAAAAAGAACAACACGTCCCCTAATTTCTCTTATGTCCACCTCTAGGCTTCTAGAGCATGACCGTACCTTTACCTTTCCACTGGACTCCCACTAAACCGCTGTCTATTAAGCGGTTCAAATCAAATCCCTGCCGTCGGACTTTAATAAGAGAATATTTGCTCCAATATTTTAACCTTGTTATCCAATATCCTGCTCCGTATTCCGCTGGGGATGTTCAGTGTGCTGAAGTAATGCAGGCATGGAGAGCTGCCTGTAGCACTGTGGATCTGAGTGGCTTCTCTAAGAGGATAGCTAGAAATATACATACACTGTACAGAGACATACTATGTGTCTCAATCAGTTACAAATACCATCCTCATTACTTCATAAACCTCTGCATACAACAACAACAACAACAACAACAACAACAACAACAACAAAAACAATAATAATATACATTGTATGTTGGTATATGAATGTAAATCTTTATATGGTTAACTTTTGACCTCTTTTAACATCAATAACAATAATAAGAGTAAGAATATGACTAACAACAATAAAAAGTAATAAACATGTGACTCTTTATAAATCTTATGTTTACTCCTAATTTTAACATCAATAACAATACAAGTCAGAATGAACAAAACTAAAGATAACATTTGATTTTTCAGTTCTGGGCTTAACAATAAGCAATTAGCAATAAACAGTTCAAAGTTCAAAAGTTCAATAATAATAATAATAATAATAATAATAATAATAATAATAATAATAATAATAATAATAATAATAATAAATCATTATTAATCTTAAATAATCTTATAGTATCTTATCATCTCTTATATATATATATACCATATATATATATATATATATATATATATATATATATATATATATATATATATTTATATATATATATATATATTTATATATATATATATATATATATATATATATATTTATATATATATATATATATATATAACATATATATATATATATATATATATATATATATATATATATATATTCATTCCATAATATATAAAGTATCAACATATTATTGGTGTATTGGTGGCAGTACATGGTATAACTATGTGTAGATATTACTTAATATCATAAATTGGTTATAAAATATATATATATATATATATATATATATATATATATATATATATATATATATATATATATATATATATATATATATATCAGAAAAATTGCCAGTTACTGATGTTCCTGACACCAACATTATCACAGCAACCCATACAGGACAGCTATATATATATATATATATATATATATATATATATATATATATATATATATATATATATATATATATATATACCTTGCTGTATTTGGTCCTATCAATATGACTGTAGATTTTGATGCCAAACAGCTGTTTTACGTCAGGGTGATTTCTTGATATCACTTTGTCAATTCCAATCGTTTACTTAATTTGGGCCTTTTTGCCCCTCCGGACCCCTCATATGTGTGAAAATTCCTCACTGTCAAACTGCCATGTACCACCTTTCTGTTAACACAAGTGGTCATTATTTTAAGGTAAGAGTGTCTAAAACTTCAGTGTCAAAAGACGTGTCGCGTTATCTCCAGTGGCGATTTTCCAGTGTTGAGCGGTAAAGTAGCAGCTGTCCAGCCCTGCGTCAGGGACACCTGTTTGTGCCAGGCTTCAAGACTATCTCCTCATTAAATATGTATAGATGGTGTGTAGTGGCCCAGGGTGAGGCTAAATGGGGAATGACCCTTCAGAAGCATTTCAGACTGTGTGTTAGTGTAACAGAGTCCTGGGTGTCATCACTTCACCCTGTTAGATGAAACGTATTGGACAGCTTTGACTCAGCGGGTGCTGAACTCTGTGGCGAAACATGTCAACAGGTACGAAAACAGCAACAGCTAATATCTGGATGGCTTTAAGTATTGAAAAAAAAATAATTTATTGAAATAATTAATTTCTTGCTTTAATTTTAAACAGTCTACTGCTGTAACTGTCCCTTTCAAAGAGATATATGTAAATGAGCCATGGTCTGATTGGCTCCCTTCCATTGTACCTAGTTGTGCCAGAACATCTGTAATTGCTATATGTGCATGATACTGTATGCAAATGCAAAGGTTAGATTTTGTGACATCATAAATCCAACAAATCCAAAGCAGCTGTTTTCCAGAGATTTGACATGTAGATGATGGAACCTTGGTGATCAGTCTATTTCTCTTAGTTTTTCATTAATTTCCTTTACTTTAATGTGACAAAGACAATAGGGACTTGTCCCATCATATATTTAGAGTCATGTGAAAAATTTAGGGCACCCCATCAAAGCCTTTGTCTTTGTCATATTTAAAAATATGGACATTTGATCTGAACAGTATTGAGAGACGTACATCTGAAGAAATCTCATGAAATCAAATGAAAAGAACAACATTAAAGCTGAGCTTTGGAGGAGCCTGTTTAATTTAGACCTCAGATATTTAGATGTTCAGAACACATGAAATCCAAGTTTTTGCAAACTACATTTGGAGATGGTTTGAATGCAGTCTCAGTCAGATTGTCGGACCGAGATGCATTTTCATCTGCATTGCTCACGAAGCGACAAACAATGGCCATACCAAATCCGAGTGATGGAAGGGCAGGGATCCACGAAGAGTGCCAGTTACTGACGTTCCTAACACCAACATTATCACAGCAACCCATACAGATTGTCTTGTGATGTCCAGACTTCAAGCCATCAAAGTGCATCGAGTCATTCCAGCAGATCAAATGTGATTTACCTGCAGTCTGAACATAGCCTTAGTTTAGTTTGCATGAGTTGGATCACCATGGTGAGATTCAAAGAGCTCTCTGAGGCCTTCAGAAAGAAGCTTGCAGATGCATATGAATCTGGGAAGGGATTTAAAGATCTCCGAACAATTAGAAATCAATCCACGAAAACATGGTCAGGTCAGGTCGTCGGAGCAAATTTAACCTAAGAACCGACCACAGGATGAGTAAGGACGTCTCCCACAATCCTAAAATGTAATCACGGACCCTACAGGGAGCTCTTACCATAGTTGGTTTCAAAGTACAGCGTCTACTATCAGAAAGGGACCAAAGAAGTTTGATTTTGTGTGCAAGGAGGAAACACTTGCTCTCAAAAAACATCAAGGCAAATATCACCACAGGACCTACAGGTATCTCTTGCCGCAGTTGAACTTTTCGTTCGAATAGGAAACCATTGAGGAACCAGTTTGTGTTCTTTGAAAACAAACAAACAAAAAAAGGTCTAAGCCGTCGCAAGTAGAATGAAACCACTTTCCTGATTTCTACAAAGCAGCACTGGATGATACCTAACCAGGTCCAGAATGGACAATCTTAACCAGTCAACCAGTGGTGGCCAATCATATTTCTGTGGGGGGCCACCAGAGACCATTTATGGCATGCAGAGCTAAAAATCAAAGCAGAATTCCAACAGCAAGGCATGTATTCTTCAGATGTCCAGCTTGTTGAAGAAGTCCACGGGACATTATACGACCATCCCTGCTCTCAGTGTTTGCCAAGGAACGCTCAATTCGTTCCCTTCTATTATCGCAAAGTTTCCGAGTCACCACGCATAACTACGCCTGGCAGTGTGTGACTTAGTGTATTAGCAGTGTCCACTTAAGTACTTTCTGGGCATGAAACAGTAAACGGTCATCTTAGTTAAGTACTGGCGAAACAATGGGCTCAGCTAATATGTTGGCTGTACACATGGACAGGAGGGCTCATTTGAGCTGAAATAAACATGACTGGGGCCTGGTTTCTGTTGCCTGAGGCCACCGAACAAAAGGCAGCAGCCGTCTGGGCCGCCCCGATCGACAAAGGCCAGCAGGGCACTGCATGGGCCGCCTCACATTTCACTCCTTCACTTACGTTACCATCTCACTTACTGTACTTCCTCCACAGCACGGGGAAAGCTATCCCCTCTATCTCCATCCCTAATGGCCGAGTGGGGAGAGTTCTCGAGCAGCAGGAACTGAGAGCAGACAAGCAGCAATCGCTTAGCTCAGCTAAACGCCATGCACAATCTTGAAATAGAAAACTGGAATGGGGTTGCCTGGATGAGCTGAAATGTTATTTGGATGATACCCTGCATTAAAAGCTGTGTTGAGTTTCTCATTGAGAGGCAGCAGCAGGACTCATTGCGATAAGGAAATAAGGCTAATGTTACCTGATCTGGTATAATGTGAACCAATTACCACTCCATTGCACTTCATTACAGAACTGTAATAGGGCCGGGGTCAGCCGAATGCTACCCGAGCGGCCGGCTGTGGGGGGGAGAAATTGAGTGGTCATTGATAATATGATAAAAAGTGACAGTGAGAGAGGCCACTCAAACAAATTATTGAAATTTACAGTGAGTAGAGGAAACAGAATCAGCTCATTTAGGCCTGCCGTGGGCCAGCGCTTGTGCAAAGCAGCCCGGTCCACACAATGAGGCGTCTATTGGGGGAGAAATCTAAAACGATCGAAGAATTGCTTAAGACGCTGAACTGGAGTTTGGTAAAGGACACTGAAATTGGTCGGGGGAAGCAGTGCTCTTCAGTGCGAGACACAAATGATGTGTTCGGTGGTTTCAGTTCTTGAGGATGTAATGATATTTTGCGCTGTGGGGACGATCACGCAGTAGGCATCGTGGATGGTGGAATTTTCTTAGATACTTTGATGGGAAATGGCTGAATGCCTATGATATTTGACTCAGGTCTGGGTCTAGATAATGCTTTTACAGTATCCAACAAGTCGCTTCAATACAAGTTTACAGTTAGAACATTTGGGTGACATTTTGATCTACAGTGACTTGGATTTAAATCACCATCATTACTACTTCAGTACTACATTCAATCAGTAAATAATAAAAAAAAATAATATATATATATATATATATATATATATATATATATATATATATATATATATATATATATATATCATATATCATATCAACTCTCATTAGACCCACATACAAGAAAATGATCAGGAAAAGTATTAAAGTCATTGGTATCAGTATTCCAAAATACTCAGACTTACTCATGTCATAGATAAAATATTTATGATATAATATTTATAATATGATATATTGTCACAGGTCATTTAGGATCATCTGGAATGTGTAGCGTTGCTCGGATTGCACAATATGATCACACACTCCATTTTCTAACTTTTACATTTTTATTTATTTATTTATTTTTTTTAGATATAGCTTAACAGAAATCAGTTCTTATCCTAAAGATTTCAGATATAAAAATGTAATAAGTAAGATTTGAGAAGATTTTGTAACTCATTCATGTTTTTCAGAATTTAATTACCGTATTTTCCAGATTATAAGATGCTACTTTAATTTATACGCATTAAACCATGCGGCTTATAACGTGGTGCAGCTTTTTCTTCTTATATATGTTTTTTTCCAAGCGCGGCTTATATTCCGGTGCGGCTTATAGTCCGGAAAATACGGTACATATGCTTTTTGTCTCTTCTCATTTTTAATAACATTCTCACAATGCAAATGAGTCATTATAACAGGGATGGACAGGCAGCTCAAAGAAACCCAGGAATTTTCTGTTAAGCATAGGGATGGATGCTTCCATCCCTAGTTTGTGAAGTTGTTTGACGAGAAGATGCACACGGTGAGGGTTTATGACGTTTTGTCATAAGTCCACTAACTGGCCAAACTGTGTGACCAACTTAATATCTGTGTCTAGAAAATGTCTGGAGCTTCTCAATGTCCAGTCTATTCCTCACAATATTGTCAATAAAACATTTCTTTTTATTCTGTGTTTCAAACACTGTACCACATGAAATCTAATTAAACAAGACTACTGTGTTCTTTTTGAAACAAGCAGGTGTTCAGTGTTCAGGAGTGATGCACGTGCTCACAACATAATTTATCATGATAACAAAATTCATCATACAGCGCCTCCTTTCAGCTCCCCTTCTTTAACCCATAGAGTTTTACATTTAACATTTCATTTATCATCAACAACATACATATAGAGTGAATGTCATTCATAATAATGGAAAACTGCAAATCATAAACATTTATACATATGTGTAAACACACGCGCACACACACACACACACACACACACACACACACACACACACACACACACACACACACACACACACACACAAAATAGGCATCTAACACTGGTATTTGTTCCTCAGAGAAAAGTCTCTTTTTGCAGCCCTTAAAGAAACAAAAAGGAAATCAAACAAATTGCTGTCAGACCCACATTTTCCAATCCATCAGGGTAATCAGATTGTGTTTACCTGGATGCGGACAATTGTAAAATGTTATTAAAAACTTAAATGGAGTTTAGCTGGAAAAAGACAGCACATGCGGAGTGATGTGCAAACAGCAGGGGGAAGATTCCTATCAGTATTTAGACAGGCGCTGGACGGACTGGTAAAAGGAAAATTAGCATTGAGACTGTCTTGTGTTGATAAGGACCCCCGTGGAGGGGAATACCAAGAGGGGTGTGTAGTACGGTGCTCAGCCTGATACAAGACTGCTCAAGTGCTCAGTAAACTAAAGAAACGGCGCACTTATGGTGGTGTAGTGTCAGCTAGATAACTGCACCTGAAGAGCTTTATATATAGAGACAGGAAATTATAACAATAAATAAACAAAACACAGCTATTATCACAGGAGAAGATGCATCAGAAGAATCAATTATCCAATATTATTTCATTTACATTTATTCCTATTTGACCTGATGCGAGAGGTTTCTTGTACTTCTTTCATGACTGAAGAGATGGTGAGCTTCATTTGTCAGATAGGTCACTAATGCTGAAGTGCTTCATGAAGTGAAAACAGAAAAAGCTAAATAATCATATATATGTATATATATAGACTTTTCCATATATTTTATATATCTTATATATATAAAATATTATTTTTACAGGTGATTTTCATGAAAAAACAATACTAACACATCTCAAAAATTGAGTCTATTTGTGTTCCTGATGAAATCAGAAACCCAAAATCTCAGATTATAAGAATATTTAATATCAAGTTTGACTAAATGACTAATCACATAGTATCAAAAATAAAATAAAAGAAAGCTTGAAATAAATCACTTTAAGTCACTTTTTGAATTAAATTTTATACACACACACACACACATACACACACACACACACACACACACACACACACACACACACACATATATATATATATATATATATATGGGTTACCAAAAGCAGCTTTTAAATGTTATGTGAGCTGTATGTCTATTTCTGAATTTCTGACACTGAATGCATTATCTTGATCCTGTGCTGATTTCAGAAATTTCTGTGAAATAAAACCCTGTGCAACAAATAGTTTTTTTTACTGAGCATTCATTTGTACTGTACTGTTACTGTATTGTTACCAGCATAATGCACATGCAATTACATATTACATACATAACACTCATAATGGCACATTTGTTTTGTTTATGTATGAATGTATGTAAACTTTAACTTGCATCTGTACTGTGTAATAAATTTACAGCAGAAGAAAATCTGTAATAATTATCAAAATACTTTCTCATAACTAAATGTAAAGTAACATTATTTTATTGTATGATGCTGTTTGACCTGAGATTCTGTAAATATATATGGGGAGGATAAAAATGGTCTTGAATTTGTAAACAATCTGACTGTGGATTGATGGGATCCAAACCTTTTAGAGATGGTTTTGTAACCTTTTCCAACCTGATGAGCATCAACAACTCTTCGTCTAAGATCACTGAAATCACCTTTGTTCATCCCACGATAAACTTCCACAAATGTGTTTTATGGAGTTCAGACTTTGATAGACCCGTGTACATAAAAATAAACAAAAAACAACTATAAAAACAAACAGGGTGTCCACTCACACTTGATTGTCATCCAAAATTTTTCACAAAACTTCATCTCTCTCTCTCTCTCTCTCTCTCTCTCTCTCTCTCTCTCNAGTCCCACTGACAACTTTATGAGGTCCACCTGTTGTATAGGTCCACTACAGATGTGCAGGTATAAGCTGTAGCCCATTTGTTGATTCACAATTTACTCTACCTCGTTCATCATTGGTCAGTTAATTGGTCAGAACCACTGTAGACCATTTTAAGGATGGTGGTCCACTGTTACTACTGATATATTAGTAGATGTGGTGTTGGTATGAGTGTTGAGAGTGGACCCACCATTAAACAGTTCAAATATACAAAGAGGAGTGTCCAATTCATGCTGATGGAATACTTTTTCTGTAGGATGGCAGCCAGTGTAATCAGAACCCTGAGTGGTTTCGGAATGACCAGACCTGCCCAGAACTCCTTCGTTCTCTCAGAGGAAGAGGAAGCTGAGAATGAATATGATGAAGAACTCAGAGAAGAGGCTGAGGAGAGCTTTGAGGAGGATTTCCCTGTTACTGAATCACCATGGAGTGAGAATCCTTCATTCAGCCAAACCGAGATGACAGATCGTCTTTTGCGGTTCGCAGAACTCATCAGCAGCGATGTGCAGCGCTATTTTGGACGTGGCCATGACCCTGACGCCTGTGATATATATGCAGAACGGGCATGTCTTGAGGTTAGTGGGAGACAGCGGTACTATGCTGACTTCATGAGAGTGGCGTCTTCGGAGCAGGGGGAGGAGCCTGAAAAACTGGGCCCCCTTGCGGAGCTCTTCAAGGAGACACACGTGAAAAGGCAAGGTTTGCCTATGACTCAGCGACGCCTACCCAGCAGCTTCTGGACAGAGCCACGCCCTTGCCAGCTTGGCATCACTGAAGATGTTGACACACATCATCAATGTTCCATGGAGGGCACCCTGAGCACTCCAATAAGCACTCTGAGCACTTTTAATACTCCCGTCAGCACCATCAGTAGCTCCAGTACTCCAGATTTCAGTGACTTGCTTGCCCACTGGGCGACAGAGAGAGAAAGTGCCAGTGAGTTCAGCTGTGACTACCAGCTTCCATAATGATATAATGGAAAATAAATGTATGAGGGCTGTCACTACTGATGATACTATTAATTATTTTGAAGTCTAAACAAGCAGATAGATAACTGGGTCAGAACGTAATGGTCCAAATGGTCCAAAACAGTAGCACTTGTGGGGTGTTGGTGTCTCTCAAGTTGTCTGGTCGGGTGTGCTTGTCTGGTATGCAGAAATGGTCCAAGGAAAGACAACAAGTGGACTGGCGACAGGATCCTGGTACCCCATATGTACCCTGACAGTATATACAC
The DNA here is from genome assembly GCA_034509495.1 of Acestrorhynchus altus. NCBI lineage: Eukaryota > Metazoa > Chordata > Actinopteri > Characiformes > Acestrorhynchidae > Acestrorhynchus > Acestrorhynchus altus. The sequence continues at coordinate 3,957,286 of CM067506.1, read as the reverse complement.
AAGCTCCCCTGAAAATTAGTAATAATTTCAGGCTCCTGCAGATGGCACTGAGAAGAGGTGGTACAGTTCAAAGATTCTCTTGATGTGTGGAAAATGGGTCACAAAGCAGATGTTAATAACTGGCTAAAAGTTCATCAAAAGTGATTGCATTTTGGAGTGCCAAAAGCCATAGTGTGAGTAATGGAATTAGCAGGTATATCAAAGTGTATGGTCATATGTGTTTACCAGCAGTTGCAAAAATCCCAGGATATAGAAAATCATGGCCAAAAGACGATGTTGACAGACAGCGAACACTGACGTGCTCTACCACGTATCGGAGAAGAATTTCCACTGATTTATAGACCTGTATGAGTGTATACTTTGATACACCTGCACATTATGCTGCTTCCTTCACACTACCACCTTTGGCACAGCCAAATGCAATCACTCCTTCTATCCAGTCATTAGCATATTATGAACCATTTTCCACTCAAAGAACAAGACACATCACTGCTCTGTACCACCTCTTCTCGATGAATCCCGTCACACACTTTGCAGGTATGAATATCTCAGTCATCCTTGTGCAGTTGCGTCTGCAGGAGCCACGGTTAAACACCAAGCCTGTTTGTCTGGTATATACACGAATCAGCCATAACATTATGACCTTGTTTCTACACGCATTGTCCATTTAATCAGCTCCACTGTGGAGCACTTTGAAGATCTATAATTATAAACTGTAGTCCACCTGTTTCCCTGCATCCTTTTTTAGCCTCCTTTCACTCTGATGTTCAATGGTCACGACCACCACAGTTCCAGGTCCAGAAATATCCAGTGAACTATGGGCACCGTCCTGTGACCTTTGGTGAAGGACTAGAGGATGACCAACACAAATTGTGCAGAAACAGACGACTTTATATCTGCAAGGTGGAGCAACTAGGGAGCAATGTGTAATAGAGTAATGAGTGAGTAAACACAGTCTGATCCACTCATTGTCATTATCACTGCAGTGCTGAGCATGACACATCAGCTACATAACACGTGGTTTGTGGTGGTCCTGTAGGGTCCTGACCATTGAAGAACAGGATGGAAATAAAGTGTGCAGAGACACAGAAGGATTACAGTCTGTAATTATAGAATTCCTGTTTGGTCAGTGGAGCTGATAATATGGACATTAAATGTAGAAACTTATGTGATATTATGGCTGAATGGTGTATATATACATATTACTGTATATATCACTTTAATCACAATTGCAAGTTAAAATGATAATTATATAAAACAAATAATTGTATAGTGTGCATGAGGGAGAGGGAGAGGGAGAGAGACCAGTACCAAAAGGAGTAAGACATTGAGAGTTAGTTATGTTTAGTTAGATTTAATCCATATTTCAACATAAATGTAATTACCTTTTCTCCTCAGCAGTGGTGCATTTTGCCCCTATCCACCATTATCAGCCATGTTTATATGCCAAAATGAAAGTGTTAATAAATCAGACTCTGTAAAAACAGTCAGTTAAGGAAGTTGGGGCCAAATTTGACAAAATGTGATTATGATGACAGGGGTATCACCTGCAACTGGTATGGCTGCAGATTTTCATTCCAACTGAAGGGAAGCACATATGATCAGTTGAATGTTAGTAAATTGACTACAAGTGGAATCAGGTTTTTCTACTGGTTGTTAAGAATGAAAACCTGTCACACTGGCTCTTTGTAGATGTGCTGTAGATGTGTTGTAGATCAGCCTCTCTCTCTCTCTCTCTCTCTCTCTCTCTCTCTCTCTGTATATATATAAATATATATATATAAAACATTATTGAACATTATTGTAATCTTTAATCAGAGTTTTTTGTGCTTCATTATAAAGAGCTTGAATCACACCTGAGACTTGGAAATCCTAATAATGCAATGACGTATGAAAGATTGCTGTTTTGCAGATATTTTTAAGAGGCTTTTAAAGGTGCGGTCCGGCTAATCTGAGTGATCTAAATAGGCAATATACTGACTGCATGCTCCAATGATCAAACCTGTTGTTGCGTGACTTATCATTACCACTGATCTTAAACCACTGTTTAAAGATCATTTTGCTTTCATGTGCCGCCCGTGCCTCTGAAAAATCACAGGGGCTGTGATAAGGGCTCAATTTGGAATGCCACTGTAGGCCATACAGTAATCCCGGTGTCGAGATTACTCTTGTTTATCTGTGCGTGGGGCTGTAGCGCGTGCTTGGTTCGAGGTAATTGTGTCGTTGTGAATAGAAGGCTGGCCTCCGAAACTTAAATGCCCTCTTCAGGCCAAAGCGATTAGCAGAAATGAACACTCTTAGAGGTGCCAGTCTTGGCCTGTCAGTGATGCACGAGCACCACCAGGTGTGGATCCTTCAAAACAAGGCACTCACCACATCACATTTCTGGGATTAGATGGACATTTTCATCTTATCTGAGAAGCCTTGTGGGGTTGATTGTGCTGCAAAGTTTTTCTTCTGAAGGTCCCTGAAGGTCATATTAGTGCAGGGGTCACTGCACAGTAGAACAGTGCACCACCTCTCCAGTGTCTGGTCATTCTTGGATTGATCTGTCTTTCTAGCAAACCTACACACTACTGTCAATTTGTTTGGTCTTCCAGACCTCAAACTGACCTCCACCTTTCCACTTTCAACTTCTTACTTTTCTAGCATGGACCACGTCCTGGAAGGTTGAAATGATGAGGCAAGCTCAGAGGGTTTTTGGGCCCCAGTAGTTTAGATGAGTCTGGAAACAGAGGGGAGGAGATGGGGGTGGTGTGAAGTTTGTCCTGAAGGTGAAGTGAAAAGGGGAGGTTGAATAGAGGCCTGGGAGGAGGAGTTCAGGGTGTGATATCAAAATTGTGTTATGTCATGAATCCACTTAGATTACAAACTGAGAGATCTCCTAACAGCCAGTTATTTTAATATTCAGAGTGTTAGGCAGCTGCTTAGAGGAGCCCCTGGCTGCTGATTGTTGGAATGATTCGTTTTTATAAAGCATGAAAATTTGCATCACCTGGCCTTTCCTAGCTACAGCTGTGAACAAGTAATAAAATCTAATAGACCAATTAGATTTGAGAGCCCATACTTTTGCATTGTGTTTCTTTCCTCATCATCATAAAATTGAGCAACAATAGCAATAATATTTATTTATTTACTTGTTTGTTGTTGTTTTTTTTACAGTGTCCAACTGAATATTTAAGTCTCAAAAAAGTATCTTTTGTGCCACAGAATTCAGATTCTCCTTTGCCTGTTGTGAACTGTTCTCACTGCCTGTGTAATCACTCATTAAAAACATATTTTACACATATTTATGGAACATAATTTAATTCGGACAGATTGCTTTTTCAAAACATCTTTTTTAATTACACACTGATTTCATTCTGCATCAAATTCAGTGACGTACTGTACGACAGCAGCAGAAACACTGCAACTGACATTTAATAAATTTCACACACAGTCTGGAACATAAACTGTGACCAAGTGTAGAAATACTGTTCAGCCGAGAGTGATTGGAGAACGGAGATTCTGATTGGTTCTCCGCTGACTTTGACTGCATGTTTCGTACTGCCCCAGCTGAAATGGAGGTTCTGATTGGTTCTCCACTGAGTAAAACCATCTGTTCTTCCACTCTGAGTTGAAATGAAGGTTCTGATTGGCTCTTCACAGTGAGTCTGTGTGCTCATGCTGCTCAATGTCCATGTGGTTGGGGGGGGGGTGGATGAAAAAACAAAAACAAACAAACAAACAAACAAAAAAAATCTCAAACTAAAGTTGTGAATGTTGAACACATGTTTTTGTATGTTTTTCCCAAATATTATAGTGTGACAAGCAACACTTGCTAGTGTTGTCTGAAGAAACAGACACACACACACACACACACACACACACACACAAGCGTTTGTTTAGTCTCAATTTAATAACTCTATGACTGAAACACTCCCATTAATTGAAACAGAAAGAACTCACAATTCACTGTAATGTAATGTAATGTTCTTTGTGGAACAATACTTTGTTGCTGTTCACATTAGTGACTCCATAATGAATTACCTTCATTTGCTTCTCAGGGGCTTTGAAAAGTGCCTGATTACACGGTGAGCATTGTGAATGGTGTTGACAAACGTCCCGGAAATGTCTGGAGGCCTTCTTGTTTGTGCAAATATAATACTTTCATAAAGCAATAAATTATAAAAGAAAGCACCATTTCCTGAGGTCAGGTGCATGCATCGCTTAAGCTCACTTAAACCCAAACTGTCCCAGTCCGTTTAGTCTCACTTACACACGGAGTGAAGTTGTTTATGTTCTTTTGTTGGAGGGGGGGGGGGGGGGGGTTAATTACGATTAGAGCCATGCATCTCAGTCAAAAGACGAGTGTGTATGCGGTTTGGAGGGTGGTCAAGAAACAAGACTGTCCAATTTCTACGGACGGTCAACAGAGAACATAGAGGTTCCTTGCTTTATTATCATTAAATCCAGGTTTAGCCCTTCTGAGAATTAGACTGAAGAAAGTGTATAAGTTTCACTTTAAGACTGCTATCGCATTCTCTCCCCCCCCTCGATCCTGACATGTTACCTTAATCACGCTCTCATTTACAATGATAGCGAACGGTAATGTGATTATACCAATGTCGAGTAAGTAATTACCCAATTCTAGGGTACAGGCAATACTAAGATTGAGCGGATCCCGTGAAATGCAACCTTCACCATGGAAGCAATGGATTCTTATAGGCCTCTTGCTCACTTTTCCGTGTTCCTCGGGCTTTGAGAACAATACCGATCGCTGTACGAACGCCTAAAGGCCCAGAACAAACAACGCCTTTGTATCGGGCCTAACATGACACCCAACGTGGAGGAGGTAAGCTTCCTAAAGTTAAACGCATCGCTTAGCTCATTTTAAAGGGCTTTGGACGAACAGACATTAACCTGAAATATATGCGGCCCTCTTCCTCCCGCTTAATCCAGTATTTAATTAGAGCGGGTCAAGGGCTGGGGTCGCGTGCCTGCCTGATCGCCGGCTAACACCAGGCCCGCCGCACAAAGAGAGCAGTGATAAAGTGCAGCCGCAGGAATGGGAGGAGATTTCAGTCGAACATATTGCAGGTATTCTTACCCGGCGGAGGGCAAGCAGGGAGAACAGCACACACAGTTAGATACGGCTCTGAGGCTACAAACAGGCCTGGACTATCTTACACTTTCAAAAGTGGCTGGAAATCATGTTGAGGCTCAAATCATACATTTCCCTTCAGATATGTCGGTCTCAATTACATGTCATTCATTTTGCCTCAATAACAGCATGTAATTTAACATCAAATGAACTGGTTGATAAAAACAAATCCATTACAGTTTGTTTATTTTTTTCCTAGTGTTGAATTATTTCTAAAATGAGGTGATAGAAAGATTATAGAATTTTACATGCAAAGCCTTCAGATGTAGGCAGGCATAAAATATCATTAAAAGAAATCTGTACAGAGCTAAGCATAAGACGAAGTAATAGTTTAGTTGTAGTAATAGTAATAAAAACTCATTATTTCCACAAATAATTATCATAACTATACTATTAATATTGCAGTAACTACAAATAACAGTACTACCATGACATAACTTTTATATTTTATTTTTTAAATTATTATTATTATTATTATTATTATTATTATTATTATTATTATTATTATTATTATTATTATTATTATTCATGTAACTACTTTAACTACAATTTACTACTTTCCAAATATTATTACAGTTACCACAATTATGCTACTATAACTATTATTTGAAATGGTATAAATACTGTTCTACTACTATTATCATAACTACTACAATAAATAATTTTGTTGATACTACAACAATTTGACTCCGAGTATCGCAGTTACTTTAAAATCAGTAACTACATTATAGTAACACTATTATAGTAACTAAAATTATTTTATTTAAATTTTCTAAAATTATTTTATTATTATTATGTTATTATTAACTTCATGTTAATTTTATTAGCCAACTCAACAACACAGACGATTAAAATAAATAAATAAATAAATAAATAAATAAATAAATAAATAAATAAATAAAACACCACTGACTTTATTTGATCACACCTGTGTGGATCTAGTTCAGAGTAAGCCCTGTGTAAATGGGATACATTTGCACAACAAACAAATCAACAAATTAATTATTTACTAATAAATGCTTCAGTCTGGCTCATGTTGCCCTTTACTCTTCAAAGTGATTTGTAGTCCTACACTGTAGCCACTAGAGGGTAGAGCTTTACTGCAAATGTCCTCCTGGTTCTCCTCAGCCATGCATGTCATGTTCTGGACCCATTCTGCTTATCAGGAGCAGCAAAGCTGAGCACGATTTACAGAGAAATAAGTTTAAAAAGTCATTATAAATCCCATTAATCTAAATATCGTGATGAATCGAGATTAGCAGTATGACAATATGGTTTAAATTATTTTCAAATAAAGACAATATTAATAACCCATGCTGGCAGGTAGCTGAGGGGGCCTTGACAGTGATGTGCTCCGTCTGAATAAAGACGTTTAATTGATAGCTACCCCAGTCGCATTAGATGAAGACTCATTCTATATGTAATTTCTCCACTAAGTGACTGATTATGGCTGTGAACTGTATGTTAGGTGCCTATTAAGTAGCCCATGCTTCCCATCGCAAAGTGAACGTTAGATACAATTTATTAGTCTTAAAGAAGCCACTACTGGACATCATGGCTCCATATTACAAGTGGCATTTGACTTGTATTATTAAAAGGGTCATTTGTAATTTTTTTTTTTTAATCCAGTTTGGTGCAAAATGGTTTCATTGAAGGACAACTTACCGTCTCAGATTTCTTTACAGCTCTTTATAGCCATTATTCAAACCTAGTATTGAACCTTTGCAAGTCTTTTCATGACTTTTATAAGTGAAATTTGTGATTTTAAAGAGTGGATAAGCTTTATCTTTGGGGACTGTTTGGCCATCGCCCTGCATCTCTCCCTCCACCATAACTGGATTTTAATATCCTCATTTATTATCAAAGCTATTCTAACTGCAGGTGACACATTTCTGATGTTTGCATATTATGTGAAATTCTTGGCACTAATTTACTTTGAAGCTTGAACACGGAACTTTTTAGCTCCCTTGACTTCAACTGTGTCGCGGTTCTGTGTGGGCACGTTGTTCTAGACGGACGTGTTTCACACCAAACCCTCTCTGACTCTGTTTAATGACTGGATTATTAAATTATTAAACGTCAGGGCAATTCATCACCAAGTGTACATAGTGTGTCACAAACACACCGTGGTCCCCAACCTCACTCAGCCATTATAACGCACTCTGTCATGAACACACTATATGGACCCATATCTTATCCTATGCAACCTCTAATTAATGGGCAATATTTGCTTTTATACCTCATCACCTGTTCAATGCTCTCGAAAACCAATTTCTCGAAAAGCAATATCTACTCAGGTTCTGCGCAATATCTACAATTTCTCTTCATGAAATTTCAATATCTACCCATAATATTACAGGCGTAAATGTGATCATTTGCACAGATTTATTTCTGGTAATAGATGTTTATTGATTTATTTCCACAGCATATTTTGTGCATCTTTATCTACTTACTGTATAAACTGCTGTAACAATGCAAGGTTCCCCCCTTTGGGGTAATAAAAGGCTATTTCATCTGATCAAAAACACCAGAGAACCTATGTGTGAAATATGCACTGGTTCCGTTATGTATTTTAGGTCAAAATCTTACGGTGGAAGTATTATTAAATATGATCTCCAATTCCTAACCGTTTCACATGGAAAAACTTTGTGATGTTTGCTTTTAGACACGGGCAGGATCCATTCCTCACCACCGTGACTCAGGAAGTTTCTCCAGCGTTTCAAACGAATCCACTCTGAATGATTGTGTTTACAGATGAACTGTTTAATGATGCTGGTTGTTTCGAAACGTCAGTAGAATTCCCCTTAACAAAGCTGGCAGGGCCTTCAATCTGCACCGGAGACAGAGGGACTGATTATATTACCATCATAAATTACACACACCATGGTTGTCCCAGAAGATGTGGATGAAACAGATGAATAAAACATGTATTTCTGAATTGAAATATATAACATATCCCCTTTTATCCCTATCACGGAAAGGAAAAGATAAGGTTAAGGAGCCCGAGCACCACAGATCAAAAGCAGGCTCTCGAGAGCATTTAATTTCTAACTGCTGAGGATCACTGTATTATCAAGCAGCACAAGCTTCCACCACGCAGGCTATTGACGGTACAGCGTTAGACGATGTACCTATTGACAGCCGCGGGATTAGTGGTGCAGTAAAATCAATAACAGTGCGCTTACCACAGATAGGTCAGCAGCTTACACAATGGTGAATGTGAAAGCTAATACATGAACATTCTCTGGGGCCTGCAAAACGGAGGTGTCTCTTTTTATGCTCGGAAGATAACCCAGCATGTACGGAAGAGCTGAACGCCAGGATTTTGTCCATAAATGTGAATGATGTGCATATTCACTACGTTTTGCATGTTGCTGCTCTGTAAGGTTATAGAAATCTGCAAATTAAAGGGTCCATATAGTACATACATTTGACTTTCCTTCACGTTAAAAACATCAATAGAATGTTTAAGACGTATGTAAACACACCAGAAGCCGACACAAGCAGCCCTGATTTTGTGATGTCATATAAATGAACAGTTCTTCACAGTGTATCACGTCACAGATTCAGGATACAGCAGCTTTCAGCCGTTCATGCTGAATCCATGAGGTGTGTTTTGGGCTGGATTGCTTTTTGAACCAGGTGGACTGCTTATTGAATGATCCCAGCCAATCAGAACAGAGGTCATTTGCATATGCAAATAGAATGGCATGGTAGTGACAAACGTAGCTCCTTTTACTTCATGGAATATATGGAGGTTGGAAAATGATGTGATGCATTTCTGGTCATACGTGTCGACGTAGGAAGTTGGAAAAAAATCAGCCAAAATCCAAATATTCAATGTCTTCCTCTTCCCAAATTAGCCAAGATAAATGCTGCGATTCATTTAAACTAAGTTGTTGGAATTCCTGAGTTTCATGCAGGACACTTTAATTGGAATGCCGAAAAGTCCGATTTCTGGAAAGTCGAGAAAGCCTTATAAACCCTGAGTTCAGGATCCAATTTGTCCCGAACATCAGCAGCAGTAAAAGCAGTGATCCTCTGTGTCTTTATGAAACCAGTCGTCCAAACCAGAAATAAATAACGCAAGCACATTATGCCCAGTTTGAATCACTGGTTAGTATGTATGTAACCAGTAACATAAACCAGTATATTGTCAATCTCACTCTGCAAAAAATATTGCTGCTGTCCAATGAAAACCAGGTATCTCCATTTTTGTGTTTGTATTATTTTCCATGGTGTGAATCCTGTAGCAATAAATAATTCTGGATTAATAGACCAATAGAAATGCTCTAAAATGAGCAAAATAAGCTCTTATTTTACCTTCACTCCCGTTCAAAGTTAAGAGAATTTTGGCCTTCTCATGTAAAGTTGCCATTTTGGAGATATGTGTTTATTATGCAACTTACATGTTAAAGCTAAAGTTGAACTGTGAGGAAGATTGGGGCTTAATTGTATTGATTTCTATTGAGATTTCTTGCTTTATAACGTTATAACGTTAATTTCAAACAGACACAATTATGTAGTTTGTGAGACTGTATAGTAAAGAACAATCAACACAAAAGTGTTTACTAGATAGCTAAAAACTACAATAACCACACCTTTTGTTTGGATTGTGCTTGTTTGGTTTAGGCCTTATTGCTCTGCACCAATTCAATGAAGAACCGACGGTACTCGTTTTCTCTTTTTCACTTTTTTAGCCCAAATGTTGAGTGTTGTGAGGCTAATGTTTAACTTTTAGAACCTGAGAGCCTTACTGCTCGTTCCACGTGTACATGCTCAACCTGCATACAGACTCTGACTGATCAGTGAGAGGGGCGGGGCTAATGACATAACTGACCCAGATATTGGGTCATAGAGGAAAATGAGAAGGGAGGGGCTGTTTGCTCTCTTTCTTTACTCCGAGTTCAAATTTCAGAAAGAAAGTGCCAAGAAGGGATAATACTGATGCACACATCGATAACAAAAATAATAAAATATCCACTTTTTTTCTTTGTTTGTTTTGTTTTGTCTTCTTTTGAATTTTGCTTATGATTTTTATAGCTAAAATGTAGTGTCTATAGCCTATTGCCACACTGACTCATGGGTGATGAAGCTAGTCCTGCAACTTCTGAATGTTAGAGGGATATATATACCTGAAATGAAAAAAAATCTTAATTTATTAAATTCATTAAATCAGATATTTTACCATTTTATCTGAGTTATGTATGCCAACCAGACCAGATTCTGAAGCATTTGCTGTCAGGATTTGATTGCATTCAGCAACAAGAGTGTTAGTGAGGGTGGGTGATCACCACCCCACTTCTTCGCAAACTCCCCAGCTCATCCAAAAGTATTGCATGGCATTAGGCATGGTGCCAATTGGTTCATGCTTGTCTGCTCCAAAGAGTCTTATTCTATTGGCAATACTCCTCTACATGGACTAAACAGGCTGTGTGTGTGCATTTGCACATTAGTGTTAGCAATGGAGTCAACTGAAAGTAGATGAATGCATTGATTAGAAGGAGTGTCTACAAACACCAGCATGTTGTGACAGTCAAACGCAAATGCTTGGGCACTTCCATCAAATCGACATCCACACCTCATGTCACAAATTATTATTATGGTTTATTTAATGAATGCATTTCTGATAAAACATTACATTTGGTGTGGGAAAATGTAACGGAACATTAATTATGTTATGTTTTCCCCCCCCGATGTGTACGTTTGGGAAAACAAATGGGAATTATATCTGAAATATGCAGAAAATGTGTCGATTCTGTTCACTTATTTTCATAGATCTGCAAATTGTGACGTAATATTGACTACACTGCATGCGTTATAAATGAAATGAAGTTTAATAAATGTAATTAAAGTGTATATATAAGGATATATAAGGGATAACAACTATGACCACGTACTTGTTGGGCCCCTTATTACAGGTCCTTGAAAGACCTTTCAATGCCTGACTGTACTTCTGCTATATTCCCATAAACTTGTCCCCTCGAACGCATGCGGCCATTGGACCAAAAAGTGCAAACCCTTGGACAAACACTGTTACCTCGTGTCTCACTTAAGTCACATGCAAGCTGCCTGGCCTTTTTTTTTCATGAAAATCGGGTGTGGATCCGGCACCGAGTGAGAGGGAGACAGGCCCGTTCCACTGCCGCTTCTTAACAAGCATAGTAATACATCAGTCAAAAGCAATAATTTTACAATTAATGAAATTCCAATTTGCCTTCAGAGCATTTCGCGTTGACATTTTCCACATTGCAACAGCGCTTTGATAAAGTTTTTAAAATGCAAAAGCGCACGGCGGAGGCTACGGAGCAGCCCGGGTGTCACTGCGCCTGCCAGAGGACTGTGGTACTTAATTTTTATCGCTGGCCGCCCCGGGGCAGCAGAAGCCTGAATGTTAACACTGGCTCCATTTTCATTATCACCATATGATTATGGATTTTACTGCGTTTAGGTGATAATACAGCTAGGAGCTCACCTTAAAAGAATTTGCTGCGAGCCTCCATTCCTGCCCAAATGAAATTTTCATTTGACAAACAAGTACAATTAGGCCGTACTTCTTGTTCAGTGTCAGTCTGTTTTCTGATTGAACTTAGACCAATTTGCTGCCGCTAAATGAGTTTGAATAATTTACATTCTGAATGGCTTGGGGACATTAGCTTTTGGAGTGCTAAGTGGCAGCATGCTTTTTGAAGTTGCTGATGATGAGATGTCAACCCCCCACCCCCCCTCGAAACCACCCACCACTACCATCACCACCCTCCTCCTCCACCTATACGTTTTTTTTTATTTTTTCTGCTGCCTACTTCAAAGTTAAGGAGTGAAAAATCCCATATACCTCAAAGTACAATGAGAAGTTAAAATTGATTTTTTTTTTCCCCTGTTGAGGCCAATTCTGCGAGGCAAAGCGAAAATGACTTTAATATGTGTGTAATGCACTTCGCTGGCTTCAATGCACTTTGCCATTTTTCCCCCAATGATGGCACTTTTCTTATTAGGCACATTTCACATTGGCTTGAATGAGAGGATTTGTTTCTGCCGAAAAAAAAAAAAGCTGTACAACTAATAAAACAGTATCAGCGTCATTAAGCAGAAACGTTTACTAATTGGGATTTAACAAATGAGACAGCGAGAAGGTGCAGCGTGAGCAGCGTCTTGGCTAAGCTTGAAGTCGAAGCCCATTTACACCAGCTTTCCGTCGCGGCGTTAATTAGGCCTGTACACAGTTGTTCTGTTGGTAGGCTGAAGGTTTGGTTCACTGAATTGATGTGTGTTGCGCCATGTAAAACCGTTTATCCGTGATTATAAACAGATCATTATCTGCATTAGTATGGACGCGTGGACACTTAAGCTTTCTGACAGAATCGTGTCGTGATTCATTACTTGACGTGCTTCACTTCTGCGGTTTGAGACGTCAGCCAGCAAGAACGTTTGGTTGGAGGTGGTTTTGGTCTTTTTCTCAAGGCTGAGCTAAACTCTGAGGCCAAAGACAGAACTTTTGATTTGCTTTTGTGACGTTTTAAGCTTCACTGATGACAGAGTGCTGAAGTCTTTATGACCTTCTTTTGGTATTTTTGATGCCAGATTACTGATTAATTCTGAGACCTGAGTCAATCTTTTACTTTATGCATGACAACAAAAAAACGTTTTACTGCCCTTCTAGGAACAGAATAACTGATTCATTTCATGACGTAGTTCTAGATTTCAAGAATTCTGTTCTTTATAAGGACAGAATACTGATTCACTCTTTGACATAATGACAGAATACTGCTTCATTTCATAAAGCAGTTCTGTTCTTCATGACAACCGATTCATTTCTGGACATAATTCTGGTTTTCATGACGACAAAATACTGATGCATTTCTTGAAATACTTCTTCACGGTGACAGAATGCTGATTCACTCTTTGACATTCTTTGGTGCTTCAACGTGATTCTCTGTTTCATTTCTTCGTTTCTTTGGGTTTTTCGAAATCAGATACCTGGAACCTTTTCATAAAGATGGTTTATAGCCACGGCTGAAGTACAGAGTTTGTACTGGGGCTTGTGGAAATAATGCTGGGACTCGTTTTCTGTTCCTGGGTTTTTCACAGGAACTCTCGAGACCAAAGGGCTACTGAGACCCAGTAGACAGAAGATCATCCTATATCATCACTCTGTCACAACTTGCATGTTTAATGGTCTCTTCTTTTCCTGTCTTTTGCTGTAACCATTGTTTGGGTTGGTTTGTTGTCTGACGCCACTGATCACCACCACTCACCATTCAAAAAGAAAAGCTTATTTTTGACACATTTGAACGCACTGACAGCATCAGCCATGTTGTGTAACCGTGTTTACTCTATTCCTCTCCGGCCTTTTTCCCTCACAGTGAATCATTATGGGGATTTTACCCACTAACTACACACACATTCATCTAGCAAGTGCTTAATAGCAGTGTTTATGTGGCACGGCACACAGAAAATGAAGCTACTTGCCAAGACGGCATCCAAATACACACACACACACACACGCACACACACACACACACACACACACACACACACACATGCACACCCTCTCCCAGGCTAGACAGGCTAGAGGTCCTCTCCACTCAATGACATCCAGTTGTTGTGTCGGTTTGCCAAGTCCGTTTATGGTTTCCCTTCCAGGGGATCTGGTTTCCCCCCTCTACAAATGTACCTATTGTGCGGGGTCTCTTGGCACGGTGGCCGCGCTTGCTTTAATATTTGCGGGGCAGGATAACCCAGCCGATACAGAGGAGGTCAGCTTGCCTCTTTGCTCGCCTCATTTTCCAGATTATAACTCGTTTCCATGACTGCAAGTGAACTGAGAAGCAGCTTTATCACCAGCCGTGACTGAGTTACAGCACACACACACACACACACACACACACACACACACACACACACACATGCTGACTGTCTTTCTAGAACAAAGGGGCACAGGAAGCCCCTCGAAGATGAACCACCACGAGTGAGCATTCAGATGTCCATTCTCTCGCGATAAATTGAATTTACGACAATTTACTTTGCGTCTGCTGAGAGTCATAATTAGAAAGAAATGTAAAAAAAGGAATCCATTGTTGTTTATGTCATTATAGGCCTCTTCCGTCTGACATCTGTTTAGGATCAGTCCTGTAGGCAATTTCTCCCGACGCAGCCGAGCCTCTCTGAGCTCTGAAAGGCTGTTTTTTCCCCTCTTCGCTCCAGCACTATTCATGTAAATATATTAGAACCGAAATTGTGGCGAAGATTACCTTCTATCAATGGGGGGAACTAAGCCTCCGCTCCAAACAGAGCGATGAAGAAGTGCTGAAAAGCAGGTCACCGTGGCTGGGCGAATACAGCAACGTTATTTGTTTCTCCCTCTCTTTCTGCCTCTCTCTCTCTCTCTCTCTCTATCCCTCTCTCTCTCTTTCACAAATGGATTTGGAGTTGACCTCAAATTTGAGTAACAGCTATTTCGGAGTAATCCATTCATGGTGGAGAATGTGAACACCAACGCAGAGGGGAGCGAGGCAGGGAAAAAAAGCAAGAGAGAGGGAAAAAAGAAGGGGGTGGGATGGATGAAAGGCAGTGAGGATTTTTACAATGTGATTAGGAAGTAATGGGCTCAAAGTAATGCCTCCGCAGCTCATGGGAACTGTGTAGTGGGAGAAAAAAAAAGGGAACAGAGGAATAAAAAAAGGAAAAAGAAAGAAAAATGGGGAATTTCCACTAAAGGAAGAGTCTTCTTTCCCTTCACTGAAGGTCAAGGGCTCAAGCTGGTATGCAGATACCAGAATGGTTATGGGGCAAATGAACAAGCGAGGCCTGATTTGGTGCCCACCACCTTCAGCAACAATACACCCTCTGTATTTGTCCCCCTGTGATAAGTTACTACACACACACACACACACACACACACACACACACACACACACACACACACACACACACACACACATTCTACATCCACACCAACTCCATCAGTGGATAGCAGGCCCAGGTGGAAATGCTTCACCCTGTAATGGCTCCATGGAATGCAGAAGACTGACCCCTGTTGGTCGTGTGCCTTAATGAGAGCGCAGAACTGCAAGGTTTAGGCTTACACAGGGGTTATTAAAAGAAACCCAACAAGGCTTCTCATCAGGGCTGTTCTAGTCCTGTTTTTTGCACTTTGAAGCTGAGTATCAGCTAATTCTGATCTCATTAGATCTTCATAGAGGTTTTTTATGATTGAAAGCTTGCCAGGTTCTGCTGTAGCACAGCAGCCCCAACCCCCAGACCTTATAGCACTATCGTATAGTATCTTGTGACCTCAGTATATTATCTTGTCTCAGTAGAGTATCTTGTTGTCTCAGTATATTATCTTGTCTCAGTAGAGTATCTTGTTGTCTCAGTATATTATCTTGTTGTCTCAGTATATTATCTTGTCTCAGTAGAGTATCTTGTTGTCTCTGTATATTATCTTGTCTCAGTAGAGTATCTTGTTGTCTCAGTATATTATCTTGTTGTCTCAGTATATTATCTTGTCTCAGTATATTATCTTGTTGTCTCAGTAGAGTATCTTGTTGTCTCAGTATATTATCTTGTTGTCTCAGTAGAGTATCTTGTTGTCTCAGTATATTATCTTGTCTCAGTAGATTATCTTGTTGTCTCGGTATATTATCTTGTCTCAGTAGAGTATCTTGTTGTATGAGTATATTATCTTGTTGTCTCAGTATATTATCTTGTCTCAGTAGAGTATCTTGTGGCCTCAGTATATTATCTCACAACATAAATGAATGATGTTGTAGTCTCACTCTTAATAAATTACTTTGTCATAATATTTCATTTTGTGGCATCTGCATATCTCTTAACTCTCCACTGTCCTGAAGTAACTTCCATCATGTTTAGATGGGTCCAGTGGTGAACAGTGCATGTAACAAACACTTCCACAATTTTTGTCCTTTAAAGTATTCGGACAGACAGAACTCAGGCGGTAAATCCACAAGTAGTAAATACCTATGTACTGTATATTAGGAAGCATGCACGTTAGGAAAAGATGTCCTGTGCACTGCTTTGTTCCCTTGTTAGTAACTGAATGAAATTTCAGCTAGCAAATAACAAAGACACGAGACAGTGAGTAAAATCAAAGTCACTGCAGTATTTACAGGGTGGTTGGGAATAGTTTGGTAGCAGGAAGGTAGAATGTCACTACTAGCAAGTCATTACTAGTCTGTTAGTTCAAAGTGTTGGAAAAATAGCTTTTTAACCCAACTGTTTTTTTTATTAGCCTGCTGTTGTAAAAGCTAGAATTGTGTTCTAAAGTGGACATGGCTAGTCTCCTGTTTGCTTGCATACTCTTTTAAAAGTTTCTTCCTTTAGGCCCTGGTTTGCTCTCCAATCCACTTTGGCTACATGAACGCAACAACTCATCCAGCACACTTTGTTAAAAACTCCCAGTTTGAACAAAAGTACAGCTTACAGGTGTTGTTCCTGCCTCATCAGGAAATATAGAGGAATAAACTTCATTTACCAAAAGCCAAAATGCACGTTTCATGTTTGTGCCCTGAAGTAGCTTCAGAGACCAATATAGACCAATGTGGGCCTTCTGTTGTCCAGCCTGGGGTCAGGGAACGCATTAATGAAAAGAAAAGGCAAATCTTGAAAGAGAAAGATGGCGCCACCAGCAGAAATAAGGTGCTGGTGTAGAGAAAGACAGAAAAAACAAACAAGCGCCGTGAGCAGGCCGATCACTTATGCCGTCTCCAGAGAGATCAAAGCCTGTAAGAGCCGTCGCAATTGTTTGCTTTTTGTTTTCCGTCCTCCAACAACTCCGCATGCCGCCGCAATGTTTAGCATATGTTCCAAATCCACTTCAGGGATTACGCAATGCAGGACTGATGAGGTGAAGCAGTTTGGGTAATGAACGTTCGTGGTCTGTTTATTTGTGTTGATGTTGAATAGTTGCAATGATGTTTTCCCTCCATTTGAACCCGGCAATGTTCTAGTAGATGAAATGCCTGCATTGTCTGATGTCACGGCTTATTTATTTCTGTGGTATGTTCAAAACTCCCAGCCAATATATTACATCATGAAACTATATTGTTGTTCATTACAAACTCCAATGACCATCTGAAAAAAATACGTCCCATCTCCATTCACTGCTGAAATGTCCGTCAAGCTCAGGTCACCTAGAAACATCTGTAACAGAGTACAACTGAACCCATGATATTTTGACAAACAGACATAATACACCGTAACTGCCATTCAAGTACTCTCCCATATGTAGTTCAATGATTTATATTCAAAATGTGCTGTGATTTATCTAATTAATCCTGCATACTAATGATCTAAGCTTCATATCTTGGGATCTGAGAAACCTACAGACACAGTCTCACCACATCTAACCATGCTGGTCTCATCACTGTGTGACAAATTTTCAATGAGCATTTCCAACTGAATTAAAGCCCAGTTTAAAGGCCAAAGAAGCTTCCAGTGCATGTTTACTGCTCTGGTCACGTGTACATGCTCAACCTGCATACAGACTCTGACTGATCAGTGAGAAGGGGCGGGGAAAATGACATCACTGGATATTTGGTTATAGAGGAAAATGAGAAGGGAGGGACTGTTTGCTTTCTTTCTTTGCTCACACAGTGTTTAAATTTCAAAATAAAAGTTATGAGCAGGGATAATACTGCAATTTACATAAATAAGACAAATATTAAAGGACATTCAGGTTGTTTAATTTAATTTAATGTCATTTGGACCACTGTCATGCACTTTGGTGACTGTATTTTTATAAATAGCCTTGTCAATCTAATCATTACAAACAAACAAACACTCTGGATCATCAGTTACCAGTTTTATGATCAAAATATCATCAAATTCATACAAATATCTACATTCTCTTAATATCACATCTCTAATGAAGACAAATTTAGTAGTCTAGGATCTCCTGAAAATAATAATATCTGGCATTTGTGACTATAAATATTTCTTTAAATACTTTTCAAATTTTTTGGTGAATAAATGTACATCGAAGTAATAAAATATCCCACCACACAGAAACAAACCTGTTTAAAGTCATCAAAGTTGACAGGATATCCACATTTTTCAAAATGTATACTATCATGATAACAAAATTCATACAATATTATCATACAATTCATACAAGCAAATGTAGATACACTATATGTCCAAAGGTTTTTGGACACCCATTCTAACAACTGCATTCAGCTACTTTTGTTGCACCCATTGCTGACACGGCAAATGCACAAACAGCTTGTCTAGTCCCAGTAGAAAAGCACTGCCAATAAAATAGGACACTTTGATGGAGAGCAGATAAACATGAATGTATTGGCACCAGATGTGGGCTAGAGGGGTACAAAGCCCCCCCAGCGTTGAGTTGTGCATTTGGCGATGAGGTGGGGTGGTGACCATCCAACATCCTGACCTCACAAATGCACTTGTCACTGAGCGCAATCAAATCCACAGCAGTGATCACAAATCTAGTAGAAAGTCTTCCCTGGACAGTAGAGACAGTTGCTCCAACAAAAGCGGGACTTTTTAAATGAATGAGCAGGTGTCCCAATACTTTTGTCCACAAAATGTATGTTCATAAGCTGTGAGTCTTCAGATGCCTTCAGATGTTTCCACATAAATCTCTTTCTCTCTCCTCTTTTACATTTCTGGAAACAATAAATCATGCAGTCGTGTTTTGAATTGTCAATCAGAGTAAACGGAACATTGATCAGCCATAATGTTTGAGAGAAGTGAAGTAAATTACACTGATCATATGGTTCCAATGGTACCTGACAAGGGGCGCTCAGTTTACACAGCAAGTGAGCAGTCAGTTCTTGATATTGTGGGTTGAACAATTTAACAGAGAATATTACAAAGCGAACAGTGTAAATTTAAGCCTTACTGTGACCATAACCTAAACGTAACCCTAACCTTAACCCTAAACTTAACCATAACCATAACCATAACCTTAACCATAACCATAACCATAACCACAACCACAACCACAACCACAACCACAACCAAAACCAGAACCAGAACCATAACCATAACCATAACCAGAACCAAAACCATAACCATAACCATAACCAAAACTATAACCATAACCATAACCAAAACCATAACCATAACCATAACCAGAACCATAACCAGAACCAAAACCATAACCATAACCATAACCAAAACCATAACCATATCCAAAACCATAACCATAACCAAAACCAAAACCATAACCATAACCATAACCATAACCAAAACTATAACCATAACCAAAACCAAAACCATAACCATAACCATAACCATAACCATAACCAAAACCATAACCATATCCAAAACCATGACCATAACCATAACCAAAACTATAACCATAACCAAAACTATAACCAAAACCAAAACCATAACCATAACCAAAACCATGACCATAACCATAACCAAAACCATAACCATATCCAAAACCATAACCATAACCATAACCAAAACTAAAACCATAACCAAAACCAAAACTATAACCATAACCAAAACCAAAACCATAACCAAAACCAAAACCATAACCATAACCAAAACCAAAACTAAAACCATAACTTGACCCTTACTCTAACCCTAATCTTAACCGTAACTGTAATAATGAATGTGTGCAAATCAATTTTTGCTAACATAAAAAAATTCATCGGGTACATTTGTTCAAATATGTACACTTGGCACATTATTGAACATTATTGTAAAAATCCTGCAGATTTCATAATCAAAAATATGTTGCGTTTGGGTGAACTCGGATGATTCAGGGGAATTAAGGTGAATGTTACGTCATGCACCTCCCACAGCACTGCTTTATGAGTTAACACTGTATAGGTCACTATAGTGTCCGTACTATTTCTTCAGCTGCGGTCTGACATGGGTGGTTTTAGAACGGAGGCCAGCTCACATAAATTGTGCCTGTTGGGGGGTAGATTTGGTCTGACATTATAACATATTGTTGTGGAAGCTTACGCCTTTGCACGGCTTAACCATTTTCTGCTTTCAGTCGCTTTGGCCGGGACTGCAGCTAAGGAGGTGGAAATTGCTTACTTTATATGTGGTCTTAGTTATGGGGAGCATGTGATGTCATTGTTCCAATGGGCGAACTTCATTCATTGGGCAAAGTTCGACTCGGCGCTCTTCCTGAGGATTAAATTCGCTGTAAAGTTCACGTTGGCCTGGCGACTGGATGAGATGCTCTTAACTAAACTCACCTCTCCGAACGTGATCCTCCGTCTCTAAGTCTTTGATGTTGTTTTCCACGTCGCTCAAATCCTGTGTCACAGCAGTCAAATCTCGGTATTATGCTTGTCAGTGTCAAAAGTGCTGGGGTTTTATCAGCGGCCCTGTACTATAGTCCCAGTAAAGAGGACTCTGGATTCCTTGCCTCTCTGTCTCTTTTTTTTCCCCAGCCTAATCAGACGTTCAGCAGCAGAAGCTGCGAAAAAAGCCCTGCAGTTTAAAAAGTTTAAAAACTCATTAAAGCCTCTGGAAATTCTACATGCATTGTACTCCCCCCTGACAGAGATTTCAGGAAGATCTGGAGTGCCTAAATCCCTCCCAAACCACTGGGCAAACAAAAGCTAAGTAATAAATCCTAAATCTGATTTTGGTATCTGCAGTCGGCAGCCCATGTACCCCACTCCAGACAGGGCCTTATTGTGTGCTGGCTGCACCCGTCCGTCTGTCTGGATCTAAGGAAGGGAGCACCAGTAGCTGTGCAGAGCTACCGGGTAAGTGGGTTAAAGCAATCTGACGTGATTGGCTGGAAGCCGAACCCATTTCAGAACCATAAGCTAAAGGAAAGCAAAGTAAGACTCAAATAGAGAAAGGGGTCCGAGTAGAATCCTGTCCCTTAAAAAAAAGACATGGACAATAAGGTCACTGCAGTGACTGGACACTTTTATGTCGTTTTCGCTTGATGTAGATGAGGCCTGATGGTTCATTTCCGTGTTTATTATTCATATCTGTTGTTAATTGAACTCTTACAGCCTGAGATCCACATTCTGAGGGCAGTTGAATGCCAGTATTCTACGCTTCATAACTCAGGATTAGAGTAACCTACTGTAAGACTGTAAGACTACAAGATGTATATAACCATGGTGTTGTCGTCATTGTGTGACGAACTTGGAAAACAACTAAAATTCACTCGTTTCCAACTGAATTAAATCAGTTTTCCAGTGCATGTTTACTGCTCTGTCCACGTGTACATGCTCAGTGAGAGGGGGTGGGGCTACTGATGGCACTGACCCAGATATTGGGCAACAGAGGAAAATGAGAAGGGAGGGTCTGGTTGCTCTTTCTTTGCTCGCAGTGTTCACATGTCACAATCAAACGTTTTCCAAATGTGCTGAGGGGGACAAATACGCTGATACTGGAGACGGATGTACTCCTGTCCAACATGAATTTGAGTGTGTCCAGTAAGAGGCCACATTTAAAAGTGGTTCAAATGTAATTTGCTTGGAATGGCACACTACATTTGAGGCACACTGCAACCTTGTAATAAAGACATAGACTAAATGACCACTCAGTGTTGGAAGTGGAGTTAAGACCACCAGGTCTGGTCCTTCCCACTGGTGTGAACGCACGTCACAACAAGTGAAGCAAGGCTGACGAGAGGCCGATTTTCGGTGGCGTACAGGGCCTGTCTGAAAGGCGATATCACTGCGTGCATTTACATGCCGCATGGAACGATGACATAAAGGTGCTCCTCCAGGAGCCTCCAGTGAAGCGAACCCATTGCAGCATATAAAATACTCTCCCCTGCAACATGAAAGAGGAGGAAGGAGAGAGAGGGAGAGGTGGGAGGGAATGGAGGGGTGGGGGTGTTAGCGTTGGAGGCAGAAGGGACTCAAACAAATGGTGGAGAGTGGCAAGTCTGCATTGCCCATACCAACAAGGCCCTATCTCATTAACACACCGCTGAAATAAAAGAGGGCTTTTTTGGCTCACAGCTATAAAAAAAATTATCATAGTGATGATGTTCCTCAGCCGTCAACAGAGCCGCGATAACGTTGTTTGATGATGACTTTCCCATGAATGTTAAGCAGCCGCCGCAGCGGAGGAAAGGAGCTTATCAGAGCCTAATGCCCATCTCTAATTCCTGCCCTTCTTGAACTAGCCATTTTCTAACAGCGTTAACTGTCAAATTTACATCCCGTCTTAATGCCACTAAAGAGGACGAGGGATGAAGAGTAAATGACAGCAGTGTAATGAGGAAGGCATCTCTCTCTCTCACTCTCTCTCTCTCTCTCTCTCTAGGCATGAGATTTTCCACAATTTGGGAGTCCTTTTTTTTTCCTCCCTGCTTTCTGAACTGTGATGTAGAGCTTACCTGGCTTATTCTGCGGCAGACATGTTCAATTAGCTGCTGAATCTTTTATGCCATAAAAAAAAAGTGAAATGATTAATTTGAAATAAATTTAATTGAACAGAAAGGAATTCATGCTGGTTTCATGAGAGTATTTTATTAATGGGAGCTAAAATCACCTAAAGTAGCTTTAGATCTTTGTGCGTGGACTGGGAGCAGTCTGATGCACATTATTGTTCAATCATTTTCTTCTTTTTATTTTAACAATCAGTAGGAGACATAAATGGTTTCAGAACTAACTGGGCTTTCATCAGACTAATGACTACTGTTAATCAGCTAATCAGCCGCTCGCCATCCTTTCACTGTGAACAAGCAGTAGGGTTTCATGACAATGAGATTCATATACACCATTGCCAGCGTCATGTGCAATCAGGATGATCAGAAATCACAGTTTTTGTTCTTTCCTTCCTTTAAAAGGAGCATTTTGGAGATGCAAGCTTTCTTTCCAACGGTGACAACCTTCCTGACCAAAGTGGAACAAGATTATCCGATCAATTTGTAATTTAAAGAGGTCGTTTTGATGTCTGTATTTCTGCCCTTTACTCTTTCATCACAGCCGAGGAAAGGCTCATATCTGTGGTCAGCAGTAGGAAGTGCCATTTTTATCCTTTACCCAACTATGCAAGGTTATGTACGCCCCACAAAAGGAAGAATTTCATATTTCATATAGTCATGTACTCAATAAGCCTATTACACATTTCTTGAGGGTATCAAAACAGGCCTTTGTACTTATATTCACAAATTAAATCACATCAAGTTTCATTCATATGCACGGATCAGCCATAACATTACAACCTCCTACCTAATATTGTGTAGTTCCTCCTCTGCTCCGATCCTGAACTCCACAAGAACCCTGAAGGTATCCTGCGGTATCTGGCACCGAAACCCTTTAAGTCCTGTAATTTGTGAGGTGTGATCTTCATGAGCATCAATAAGCCTTCTGAGCTTTAGATAGGTACTAGATAATCTGGGAATGTTTTGGAGATGTTCTGAGCCAGTTGTCCAGCCGTTAGAGTTTCTCCTGTCCCCTATTTTGATGCTTGACCGTTTTGCCTGCTTCAAAACATCGACTGTCTCGCTGTCTTACAGATTACATACCATGTTGTGACCTAAGTAGTGCCCTATATAGTGAGCAGGAAATGAGTTAGGACAGAGCTGGCTGTTGACAGTTGGTCATCCAGAGTGTTTTTGAGCAGAAAATACAACAGTTCTGATGAACTATTTGTAATGATTAGATTGACATGGATATTTTGTGAATCTATATGTCCATCTTTAACCCAATATCTGGCTCAGTGATGTCATCAGCCCCGCCCCCTCTTGCTGATCAGACAGAGTCTGTATGCAGGTTGAGCATGTACACGTGGACAGAGCAGTAAACATGCACTGGAAGCTCCTTTGGCATTTAAACTGGGGTTTAATTCAATTGGATACATGTGTATTTTAGCTGTTTTCCAAGTTGGATCACTCTCTGATAATTCATCACATCATTGTACAGGATAATCTCATTTACGAAGCCTTAAAAAAAGACATCTAACTGCCTACAGTGTTCATTCTATTCATAGCAGAAGATTGTCAGGCGTGAGAGCGAAGGCTGAACATGACTTTGGTAGAGAATATGCACGCTGCTTAGGTGAACCAGGAAGGCTAGGCTGAGTTTTATGAATCAGGGCCACTATCTTTAATTTTCATGTATTAACTTTACTCAGTAATTAGTATAAGATGACATTTACGATTACAAAAGCTTTTTCTTTTTGCATCCTATTAGGACTTGACTACTTTAGTAAATTAATTATCATGGCTATTATTTGAAATATTTGAATGGTGATTGTTAGTAGTTGATTCAATTCCATTAATTTTGATTACAATGTAATTTGAGGACAATGTAATAGTGTTGTCGTGCAACATCTCTGCTATGTCACATTCCCTGTACACGGACAGTCTACTCACCTCACGCAGTGGAAATTCCCATGATCTGGTACCATACTGTCCTCAAACTACCAGCAGATTTTGGCAGGATGTGAAGATAACAATGGAAAAAAAAGCAAAACGAAAGCATGTGCATTCCTAAAATCGGTCAGATTAGGAATGAATGAGACTTGCCTCTGGGTAACTAGCAGCCCGACAGCACTGAAAACGTTTCAGCTCCTGTTGTTCATCAGAAGCTGTGCAGATAAACGTGTGCAAAGCAGTCCATTAGCCAATTCATTTCCGTTTCCT
Source organism: Acestrorhynchus altus (assembly GCA_034509495.1). Classification (NCBI taxonomy): domain Eukaryota; kingdom Metazoa; phylum Chordata; class Actinopteri; order Characiformes; family Acestrorhynchidae; genus Acestrorhynchus; species Acestrorhynchus altus. The sequence goes on along the minus strand of CM067506.1, from coordinate 3,932,561 downwards.
GACACTAATTATTGGATTGGCCTGTTGAATCTAATTAAAACATGTTAATGAACAAGAGCCCATTATTGTAGGCCACTCATTTCACCTTTTCAAAGCCGCTCTGTTTTGACCACATCTAAAAAACAAACCGACTTAAAAAGTGTTTGCCATTTTACTGGCCAACAAAGTGAATTGCACACTGACCTGAAAAGGCAATCAAAGCAATGAAAGGTCCAATGAAATCGCCTAATGCATAATGGCCACATGAAAAAACAGCCCGGGTGCCTGATGGAAGAGGGGTGTATCCCTACACTTGGCCATGGGAGCCAAGCAGCCAACAAGTTAGAAAACTAGACCCAATAAAGACAGAAGAATGACTGTCTTGTTTTCTCGTGTGGAGAGAACATCGATATTAAAACTTGAGTATTAATAATCCCAGACAGATCATTATGATTTCTTCAATGAGGGGAGCACAGACAGAATCAAGGCATGAAAACAGATTTTAGAAATAAAGGTGGAAATGCACAAAACTAGACGTGATATCACTGCTGTCCAATGGACCAATAGAAATACTCTAAAATTACTGCTTAGAACTCTTATTTTGCATTTTTGCACTTCCATTCAAAGTTAAGAGCAAAAGTGATGATATCCATACATATATATACATATATATATATACATATATACATATATAGATACATATATACATATATACATATATACATATATCTTCCATACATAACAATCATACCTTCACTGATACCAGACAACATGGCTAGAGAAAAGGATTTTCACTGAAAGGTACCGTAGTGTACTTTAATAGAGTACAGCCCCAATGACAAGCTTTAAACCAGTTATAATTACAAATCTTTACTTCATTTTATTAATGTTTATAACTAATTTGAGTATTTATCGGTCAGTTTATCACGACATTTTGACACGATGTACGTAACGACTGTCAGATTCACTTTGTGCCAAAAAGTGGTTTTTGCATAACAGTAATAATATATTAGCTGTGGCTTTATTCCACCCCAGCTGACCACGTACCCTCTATTCTGTTCTGGTTCTGCAGTGTAATGAAGCTCGGGAGAACAGGAGTCAACGCAAAGTCAAATTTTATCAATATAATTCTCTTTATTTCTGCACTGTTCGGCAGCGGTGGGTGTAAACACCTTTACACTGTGCTTCTTTATGGCATGTTACGATGATTTCGTCAGTCAGGCTTCAGAGGAAGTGTTCGGGGCAGGAGGAGAACCCGACTGGCTCCATGCAAATGAGACAAGTTGAAAGTTTTTTTTTTTTTTTTCCCTGCATGTAATTTAAGATGGCATTTAAGCCTCTTACCCCTGATCTTATCTGCTAAATGAATTCATCAGGTAATATTTCCCATTATTCAAAGGCATTATTTTATGTCAGAGAAGGTAATGGAATGATTACAGGGCCATGCTCACAAATTAGCAGTGAAAAAAAAAAAAAAAGTGAAACGTCTTTCCTGTGAAAACGATAGTGGCTTGGAATTAATTTTTTTTTCTTTTAAACTCCTTTTAAAGTCTCGGGATGGTGGGTTGCAAAATTCGCCACAATATATACTAACAAGTCTTGGAGGCCAATTCAATTTGCGATCCTCTTTCATCTTTAATGATACGTATCTCTCTCCTGTCCCTATTTTGATTTGCCAGCCATGAAGGAAGAGTGTGTGCGGGGGTGGTGGGGGGTGCTCTGGAATTAATATTTAACATTTTTCCGATGAAGGGAAAAGCAGAATCGTGTGAAGAAAGAGAGCAGGAAGAAAGAGCTAAAAGAATGGCCACCTCCGATCACCTGGTTTAAAATCAGGCATGTAAGTGGAGTTTCATCCGGGCAGCCCCTCTCCAGAGGCCATGCCGCCTTTCCTCACTCCGATTAAATCTGCTCCCGTCTGATCGGAGCGTGGAAGGCAGATTCGAGGCCCGAGCTCAAAAATTTCACACTAATCTACGAGAGGGTTTCCGACGGGCGAGGAATGAACACGGTCCGCATAAAGAAACAGAAAACAGATAATTGGCGGTAGACTCACTCGACAAAAAGAGAATAAATGTTTCAATTTAAATGTATGATTTTATCAGAATGTGATCCAGCAGTGGTGGTCTGCGATTAGACCACTTACACGCCAACGATAGCGAAGCACAAGGCCCACACAAGATATAATTTAATGGGTTATATACTGTACACTCACTGTATACTGACAGAAACCAGGCGCAGACACTGTAATCGAACAAATGCACTATATGCCAAAAGTATTTGGACGCCTGCTCATTTATTGTTCATTCCGAAATCAGGGGTATTAAAAAGAGTCCTGTGATTGTTGGTATAACTGTCTCTACTGTCCAGCAAAGCTTTTCCTATATTTTGGAGCATTGCTGTGAGGATTTGATTGCATTATGCAACAACTGTACTAGTAAAGTCAGGATGTTCAACATTCACCTCATCCCAAAACTACCATTTGCTCAGTTGATGACGTTTTCTGTGACATAACCTCGGTTCCATTAAAACGTGGAGTGGTTCCCTGAAAAGCACCAGGGTTCTCATAACTTATAATTGGTGGAAAATCTTTACTGGGACCCTCCTCAACATGAACTGGTTTGAGGTATAACAGCAATGAATAAACAGGCCAAATATGTCATGTAAAAAGTGCTCTATAGCCCTTGATATTATTGCTACATCGCAACAGCGTGAAACCCTGACTGTTAGTTCTACGTGGCACCACATGGGTTTAACTGTGCATTTAACACTTCACAGAAACCTGATTCCCGTTCTCGAATCAGAAAACAGAATCTGTGCTCTACATTATAGTGGGAGATATACGGCACACAGAACCCCAGTCTTCACTGTTCTATATGTGTGGATTTTTCATCTGAGGGTGGAAGAAGGATCTCCTACACATGTGGTCTTATCAGGCCTGGGAGATGAAGAACAGTCAGATCAGTGAAGGCCTGTGTAGATGTTTATATGTTTGTTGTGACATTCTCCAAAAGGTAAGTGCCATCTGCGACGCATGTGCATAATGACAGTGTGAGAAACAAAGCACCGTTTTGCGTGAGTGTGCTGCAGATTTGTGCGAGTACGGGCTGCTGAGCGTCTGGCATGAGCTGCTGTTGAGATTTGCCCATGGGCACTGTGGATTTGACACTAGAGTGCTGATGAATCTCATCTGTTTAATGTGTTTATGCTTGCTAAGCCTACAAAGCTTATTGCTGTTCAATGGAGTGTCTCAAATTTACCTCCTCTCTTTCCCTCTCTCCCTCACTCACTCCCTCACTCTCTCTTGCTCACTCTCACTCCCTCCTTGTTCTTGGCATTGTTTGCATTTGACTTGAACAGAGCATTTTCCCATTTCGGAGAAACACGGCCAGATTCCCTCTTTACACAAAAGTACAGCTGCTATAAAAACGCAACTACGTCTGTGAAAATCAGTGAACAGATTTGAATGAATGTACTTCTTAACACCATTATCACCATAAATTACTTTTGTTATTAGATGTGTTCCTCGGTAACCGGTGTGAATTATTCTGTCGTTGTGATTTTTCAACTGTGAAAGTCAGTGGGTAGATTTGAATGAATTGTCTCTACAACATCTACAGCTTCGGGCTTATTTTGTTTACTAGTAACCAATATGAATTATTCCGTAATTGTGATTAACACTCTAAACATCAGGGTTCTTATTCTTATCTATGATGTATTTCCCAGTGACCAGTATGAATTATTCTGTAAATAATATGTAATTTATGTTGCTATGAGAGTGTGGCATTGAAATGTGAGCCAGGGAGTTTAAAAGCTGCGTTGACTGAATCCAGTATGTATTTGTTTTATAATCACCCATTGGGCTAACATCATTCCAGAGGTGCTTATGCTAACACACTTCCATGGGTATTAGTATTGGGAAACACAGGGAATGCTACTCAACCGTTAGCAATGCTTAATTATCCCAGTCGATTTGTTGCTAACACATTTCCAGTATGTATTGAGGGTTACTAGCTCTGATGTGAATGAACAATTATAGGTTTTACACTTGCTAATCCTCTTATTTTCATCCATAATGTATTGAAAAATAATATTATTCATATTAATATTTAATATTAAACATTAAGTAAACACTAGGGAATTCCGCTCAACTATCATCAATGCTGCATTAGTGGTTTTGTTGCTAACCCATTTGTATGTATTGTATGCTAACCCAGTATGTATTGACAGTTACTAGTCCTACTATTATGAATGTTGTATTATTAGTTTTGTATTATTACTTGCTAATACATCCAGGATATATTGGAATTTAACAACTCAACCGCTTTTCAACACTGCATTAATCCAGGGAATTCTGTTCAACCGTTATTAGTTCTGCATTATCCTTGGGAACGCTAAGTGTTTCTTTTACTGACACATTTCCAGTATGTATTGAGATTAACTCAGCTATTACTAACAAAGAACATTTGTGTTTTACAACCAGGATGAATAAAGACTTTAGCAACAATGAACAACATTGTAATGTTCCAGGGAATGTTAGGGGTGTGTCTGCTGTCACATATCCAGTATGTATTCAATGTTAGATCAAGATACTGGATAGACAGACACACTGATGGTGGAACTTACCGAGTAGACTATAGAGCCATTTTCTACAGTCGTGTCTTTTTATTACTGAATGTCAGCGCGAGTTTCCCTGTATCCTCAACTTCCAACACTTCCCGTGCTTAGCCTAATAACATCACTAGTTGACTTCAAACAGCATGTATGAATTAAAACGTCATGCTGGCAAACCATTAAAGTATAATAGCTCAAAAACTGCTCCACGTTACTGCCATGATAAGTAGTACTGGCTGACAGGTGAGTCCGCCAAATAAATAGTTGAAAGTGGCGTGATGGAATTATCCAGTGAGAACATGTGCCATTAAAATGTATGACCCCCCATGAGATGCCTCCTCTCGCACAATTACAAATTAGCCACACTGTCACATTCGGTGCTGCGCTCCAGCAGTAGATACACAACTCCACTCCCTCGTGCTGGAGGAATACGTTACCCTGAGTATGAGCAGGTGTATAATGGGGGAGAGTGGCTGCATAGAGCCTTTCCACTGTAATTGGTCAACAGCAAAGCCTTTGCCAGCTGGATATGTGCTCAATTTTATATTCAATGATATCGATTTCTCATTCAGGAACCTGTAGATAACAGAAAAGTGTACCTCCAGTTAACACTGGCTCAATTACTAACACAGTTTCAGTATGTATTAGTTGCCTCATCCCAATACTGTGATTCCACGACAACATATGTTCCATTTGTTATTAGCAATAATCTATAATGTAGAAACATTTTCCATACCTCACCCTCATCCAGTATGTACTAAAATGTAGAAACTTGAAACATAGCAACCTTCATTATCCCAGGGATACTCAATTGCTAACACATGTCCAATATGTATTGAGGCTCACCAGCTTTCTCATGACCAATAAATTCATCCAGGGGAAACCTGTATTTCATTTCCTAACCCTCTTCCAGCATGTAATGAAATTTAACAGTTCACTCCCAGACAACAGTGTATTATAACCGTGATACTACCGATTAAATCAGTAACACACTTCCAGTATGTATCTGGTGTCACCAACAGCCCATAAACAGAGCTGTGTGTATTCTTCAGTATGACTTTTAGTATGTATTCAACCTTTTCAACCCACACGTCCAGTATGAACTAAATGTCCAAAACTCAACCAAAAACCCTGTGTTCTTATATGCAAAACTTTTACTCATTTATCGACACTAATAAATATCCTTAATAGCTTATTTTGATAAATGATGTCATTCCATGTCGACTTATGTCTGTTACAATAAAATAAATAAATACATAATATAAAATAAAATACATTTTTGCCACCTTTTACATCATGTTTTTTTCACAACTGATGTTGTCACAGAACAGCTTTACAGAAATCAAAAAATGAAATGGTTAAAACACATGAACAAAGGATAAAGACATAAACCCCCTGGTAAGCAAGCCAAAGGGCAAGAGTGGCCAGGAAAAAAGTTCCCTTAGAACTGGAGGAAGAAACCTTAGGAGGAACCGGGGTCTCAAGGGGGGACCCCTCCTCCACTGGTCAAGCTACTTATACATAGCTGGTTAAGGGACACTGGCCTACAGCAACTGTAGATGCAAACGATGTGAAATCTGTGAAATCCTGTCTGGAAGCATTTTTCACATCCCAAAAATTGGACATGTCTGATGAAAAAGACGCTATATGGGCACCCATTCTTAACCCTCACCCAGTATGTATTGAAATTTAGCACCTAACAACACTGTATTATTCCAGTGATATTAGTATGTACTCAACAGTTGGTGACACTGTATTATCCTGGTGAAGCTTCCAGTATGTACATTAAAACACCAGGTCCAGGGTTGCTATTACATATCCAGTATGTATTAAAAGTCAAAAACCCAACAGTTAGCAACACTATAAAAACTTGTGTTCAATTTTCTAATGCTCATCCAGTATGTACTTAACAGTAAGCAACACTGTATTATTCAGAATCCAGTGGTTATGTTTCTAACTCACTTCCAGTATGTATTTTAAAACACACTCATTAAAACATTGCATTAGTACAGGGGCTGATACCACTTATCCAGTATGTACTAAATGTCAGAAACCCAACGGTTAGCAAAAGTATGTAACTTGTGTTCAGTTTTCTAATGTTCATCCAGTATATCCTTAATTGTTAATCAGTGGTTCAGTTTCCAGTGAACTTCCAGTATGTATTCAATGTTCGCAACCCACCCATTAAAACACTATTATTCCAGGGGTTGCTAGTGAATTGCAAACACTCATCCATTGTGTACTGAAATGTAGCAACATGGCCATTAACAAAACAACGCAATTATTCCAGGGGGTGCTAGTGGTTCAATTGCTAAGGATGTTAGGAACACACCCATTAACAGCCTTGCTTGTGTGCAGCTGTGGCCCAAGGTTAATCCAAAGCCATTTAAGCCTTTGTTTCCTTTAGCTTAAAGAGCGTCAGAAAAAAAATCTGCCTAAAATCATCATTAAAGACGGCGGGCATGGACGACGGGCTACAATGTGACATTCTGTCAGAGTAAATATGGTTTAATAAATGAATTAGCTCCATAAATAATGGCTGTAATGACATTTTAGGGGACAATAAGTCTGAGCGTTGTCAGGAAATAGTTGATGTATGAGTTTCATGCCTCAGCAGTTCCTCAAAATGAATAGGCTCTGGAAGATAGCTGGGGCATTGCGACTAGCCTATTTCCCCCAGAATTATCTACTTGTTGTCAATTTGCACAGTGGAATTACACATGCAAATTGCGCTGCCTGCACAAACACCACTTGGAGATGATAAAAACAAATTAACAAAGGCTATAGAAGGAGGATTTATTTCACTCGCTCACCCAGGTCAAGCAATACATGTATTTGACGATTGTGTGTACCCAATTTTGGTGTAATTATATCTGCAAATTATTCTTTGTAATCTTATTATTCTTTCCCCCAACCTTCTCCTTACACTCATAATTAGCTTCTTTCGCACCCCCCTCAAAAACAATTCAGCCACCACCACCCCCCAACCACCACCACCACCACCACTTTGGACTGGTGATGAACAATCTGGTCCAGGCATCATCCCGTACGATGCTGGTAGCCATTGCTTGTAGAGCTGGTAAACGCAAAGGGCCAAGGATCAAGGGTTATTAAATGGTCGGGAACAAGAGGATGGACATACACTCGGACAAGTACAAGGCAGATCAGATAGGTCGACCATTTTCCCAGCTAAATGAGGAGTCCGCGGACCTCCGAGTTGGCTATTAGATATCTCATTTACTTTGTACACACTCAGCTAATCTGCTCTAATGAATTCCGCCACCCCAAGCCAGATCCAGATGACTTAAAATTATTACCATTTCCTCAGATGTGCTTTTTCTCATTTGAGGCTCAGCTCGGCTGGCTGGCGAAACCCAGCCTGTCACACTAAGATACTAATAATTAGGGGTTTAAGATGATTAGTTTATCTCGCCGCACTTACTGCCTCTTATCCGCCACAGCCAAAACTTAATAAGGGGGCTCCAAGTTTTAAACAGCCAACTCGAAATTACCAAGAAATGACAGAAATAATGAACTGGAGCCCGAGCCAAAGGAAAAAGTGCCACCGTGAGACAACAATAATTCAACTGTGAAATAGGAACACAATGTCTGGTAATCAATAAGAAAAATAATTTAGAAGTGGTCGTAAAAAGGGGCGCGGGGCTTGATGTAGCATGACCAATGACACTGGGTCACCAAATTACCTTAAAAAGTTCATGCTGCCATTCAGTTGTCACATATGTAATTAAATTGGTATTAGGCATAAGGGGAGGCAGCGGGCTATCGGTTTGCAGTGGAGGGGACATGGTGCAACAATCCTGCTGACATTTTTTAATATATCCGGGTGACTTAAGCGCATCAAATGCAGTTTAGGTCGGGCCATTGTAGATGAAATTGATCTTTAGACGGGTGAAATTTGCATAAGCTTACACAAGGTCAGACAAAGTTGGAGGACTCTTCTGGGCCTAGTCCAACACTTCTGGGACTTTCAGTTCTGGTCATTACATTTAGACTTGACAAAAGAGTGATTCATTACTATACTATGAGTAGTGAGTATGTACGAAACGTGGGACTAAAATGCTTATTGGTTGAGCATAACATTTATATATTTTTTATATTTTATATATTTTATATATATATATATATATATATATATATATATATATATATATATGTGTGTGTGTGTGTGTGTGTAGTGGTTCCTTCTCGGAACTGCAGTGACACTTCCATGGTGGTGGTATGTTTGTGTGTATTAGGTTGGTCTGAGTTGATCAGACACAGCGGTGCTGCTGGACTGTTTAAACACTGTGTCCACTCAATGTCCACTCTATTAGACACTTCAAAGTAGTTGCTCCACCTTGTAGATGTAAAGTCAGAGACAGAAGCTCATCTGTGTTGGTCATCCTCTAGTCCTTCATCAGCGCTCACAGTGGTGATGATGTCGGTTGGATAATTCTGGTTGGTGGACTGCACTCAGTCCAGCAGTGAGACTGATGGGTTTAAAAACTCCAGCAGCACTGCTGTGTTTGATCCACTCGGATCAATGCAACACACACACTAACACATCACCATTAAGTCAGTGTCGCTGCAGTGCTGAGAATGACCCACTGCCCACATAATACATGCTCTGTGGTGGTTCTGTGGGGTCCTGAGCATTGAAGAACAGGTTGTAGGGGGCTTTGATTAAGTTGATAAAATGGACAATGACCATAGAAACAATGTCACAATGTTATGACCAATTATTGTATAATAGTTCATTGTACTTTTTTTGCAACACAGAGTGACTGAATGATGCTTACACATAAAAAGGCTGAGATATCACATTGCCTTTATGAAGTGGCATGCAAAAATGTTGGGACCCTGGTCGAATTCTGTTACTGTGAATACTTAAGTCAATGCAAGATGAAATAATCTCTAAAAACCAAAAAGTTAAAGATGAAACTGAGATGAAATCTGTGTGTCATTGTTTGTTTGATATAACTGTAAAAATGAAAAAGCTCTTCAAGATGAGTTATATTGCTAGAAAGACAAATCAAAACCACTGTTTAACAGATGCACACTTCTACTGTGCAGCAACACCTGGACAAAATGACATCAACTGAAGAGTCAGCAGATGAAAACATTTCTTGCGTCCACACAGTGTTTTCAAAGAACATTTCAATAAGCCTGATGCCTGTAAAATTTGAGGGTATAAATATCAATATAGCCCTGTTTTGTCCAGGCTTTTTTTTTCTAAAAATGGTTGTTTATGGTTGGGCATTTCCATGTAGTGAACACTCATCATTCAGATGACCAGGATGAATACAGTTTCTATTGTAGGGCACCTTTTTTAAGGAACAGCAACTAAAAACGTTTCACATATTTTACTGAGCTCACATATAACTTTTAGCCCACAACTATCAAAACTAAGTTTGGAGAAAAAAAGATTTTCATGAAAAGAACACCTCTCCAACTGTTAAGCATGAGGTGTCTCAATCATACAGTCATGGGTTTGTGTTGCAGCCAGTGGAATGGGGAAATATTTCACTGGTAGAAGAAATGTGAGAGAGTGTGTTAAACTAAAAACCAGCAGATTCTGGAAGTAAACATGACACTGTCTGTATAAAGCCAATGATGAAAAGAGGATAAGCTTCTACAGCAGGATAATGAATCGAAACCCTGTAGGAGGAGCAGACCAAATATTTTCCCAAGGCCTTCAAAGTGCCCTGATCTGAAGATGTGTGTGTTATAATATATATATATATATATATATATATATATATATATATATATATATATATATATATACACACACAAGTGTGTGTGTGTGTGTGTGTGTGTGTGTGTGTCTGTGTGTTGTAATATACATTCTTTATATGTATTGTTCAGTTCAATTAAAAAGTGACAACCTTAGGCATTATTCAGGCAATTAAGACAATGAACGCGAGCATTTTCCTGTGTATCAGCACGAGCTAAACGGTTGAAGTAAATAGCATTTGCAGTCGGACCATTTAAGCACATAAACACTAAAGCACACTGATGGTAGTGGATCTAAATGAGCATGTTAAGCAGCAGGGCTTGCAGCCACAGGCTACGCCACATTTGCATACTAATCACGTGAGCGATAAGGTGACGCCCTCAGCTGTTTGAATAAATTGAACCAATCATTTTGCAAAAGAGGGGGGTGGGCGCTTAATTATCAACTGCCAAACACTGAAGCCGAGCTGTTGTTAGTTTGTTTCTGTTATGAATGAATGACAAAAATGCAGCTTCATGCTTCCACCAGAAGCTTAAAATCAATGCAGATTTTATATGGCTGCAGTTATTGCTGTCAAAATCAGGTGACATGTTATGTAGACATGGTAATTTTAGATTAAAAGCTTTTTTTGTTGTTTTTTTTAAGCTTTTTTAAAACATACTTTTAATTTTGGATCATAAAAATAGATTTTATCTTTGGATAAAATGACTGGATCAAAGGAAATGCTCCAAAATGACTTTTAATAAAATATTTTTTACATGGACTTTTGTTGAATTGTCCTTGTGGAGATATGAGGTGTTTGCAGTGACAGCTGACAGTGACTAAAAGCTTTTATGGTAATGTTTCCTGTTCTTTCCATGTTACAATTAACGGGAGCACATCATGGACCTTAGCACATAAGCCCTATTCGGACGGGATTAGTTTTACCTGAGGAGGTAAACTGTTATTACTACAGGACAGTCAGTGAAATTTGTGACTGATTCACACTAAACAATTGGTATAAATTACTGTAGTTGCTGCAATTTTGCACTGCCATCTCCTCCAAAAAACATGAATAATTAGTGGCTGGACTGCTGATAAAATATTAGATGGTGATAAACAATCCTATAACCCATTAGTGATGAAAATTATAGTTTAAAAACAACTACACTACATTCACTGTGAACTATATGAAACAGCCTGTAGCGACCCTCACACACAATCTGCCAGGATTTGCAGTAGATTTGAACAATTGTTGCAGATTTGAATGACCTGAAGTATCTGTGCCATGTACATCAAAACTAAATGCCTCCTCACTATCTCAGTACTGACAATATTTGTTGCAAAATATGTTAACCACATAAATTATGAGCCCTTTAAATTTTAGAAATCAAGATTTGCACTTTGCGGGTAGATACAATAACTGTTTCACTGTCATCGAATAATCCAGCTCAGAAAACGACTAAACTTCACTTGTTTTATGAATGAAATGAATTAAATCCCAGTTTAATTGCCAAAGGAGCTTCCAGTGCATGTTTACTGCTGTTCACTGTACATGCTCAACCTGCATACAGACTCTGACTGATCAAGGAGAGGGGGCGTGGCTAAAACGTCACTGACCCAGATTATAGAGGAAAATTAGGAGGGAGGGACTGTTTGCTCAGTTCTGCTCAGTGTTCAAATTTCAGAATAAAAGTCCTGAGAAGGGCTACTACTGATAAAACCATACATATTAAAAACAGTCAAAGACATCCACGTCAATTTTTATTGTATTTAGGCATTTGTAAAATATTTCGAAGAACTAATGATTATTAAGACCCTTGTCAATTTAATAATTATTAATAATTCATCGGAATTCTTGCATTTCAGCTCGAAAACATTCCGGATGATTTTAACTATGAACAGTCTGGGGTCTGGTGAGCAAAAAAGATGTCAAACTCCGAAAACATCGCGCAAAATGAACACAATTCGCAGAAAACGGTCTGAATATTTTCATCCGCTTCTATTGCTGATCTGGGATCAGTTTTAATCGCCCCGCCCTCCTTTGCGGGGCTTCAGCGAAAGCGTCAGGACTGATCACAGATCAGGGTTGCTGCGGCTACCAGACATCCAATGACGGCGCGGCTTCTTGGCTCAAATCCTCTCGACGAATGATTGCCCGCCTTCATCCCGAGTCCCGCGCCGCAGCCTAGTGTTGTTGTTATTACGCGCTCGCGCAGCGACCGCTGAAGCGTATCGATGTAAATGTCAGTATAAACGTTTCTAACGTCAACCTCAACCTCTGTGATAATGCAGAAACGTCTCAGAGACCGTCCCGGAGGTTGTGTTCCGGAGTGACATGTACAGCGGCCTGCTGCCCGCGGGGCTCAGCGAGGAGGACGCGGACGCCGCGGAGTCAGCCGCGGAGTCACCCCCTCCGTCGTCCCCTAGCCTCCCGGGCTGGACAGTGCCGGACACAACTGCTGCTGGAGGTCCGACCGAGGCCCCAGGTGTAGACTGCTTACCTGGGGTTCCTCCACAGCTGTGGCAGGTTCGTGTTAATATTAAAACTATTAAAAAACGATTATAACATCAAATTGCCCTTCACTTGAGACGGACATGATATTTCTGAGCTGAAAACGACACAATTATTAATGTATATATCAGGATTATCCCGGTTTAGGACTTTTATTTTGAAATGAACTCCGTGCGAGCAAAGAAAGAGCGCAGATAGCCCCTCCGTCCATTTCCCCTATATCCCAGTGGGCCAGTGACGTCATTAGCCCCGCCCCTCCCTCTGATCACTCAGAGTCTGTATGTAGTTTGAGCATGTACACGTGAAAAGAGCAGTAAACATGCACTGGAACTGGGATTAAATTCAACTGGAAGTGAGTGGTGTTTGGTGGTTTATAAAATGGATTACTGATTGATAATTTTTTACGCAGTCATGAGACCACAGTAAATTGGTAAGTTGTTGTTTGGAGTGTGGGTGTCGTGTCTGAAGGTCACTTGAATCCCGAGATATGAAGTATAGAAAATGTGAATCGGTAAATCAGGACGTTTCAACTTTCAGGGGTTCATTTGTGTGTTAATACGCCTCATCTTGTACCATTAACATATTTTAAAGCAACAGTTAAACCTTAAGATATCAGCTTCAGAATCGGGACTGTGGCTCTGTGGTTCAAACGTTTGCCTCCCTGTGCCCGGGTCTTGAGTTTGAGGCCCTGTCTGGGTGAACTTTCCACGTTCTCTCCGGTCTCTGTGTGGGTTTCTTCTGAGGACCAGTTTCCAATAAACATGGATGTCGGGTGAATTGGTTACAGGAAATATCCCTGTTGTGTATGAGTGAGTGTATGTCTGCATGCCCAGATATGTATTGGTGTATGTACTCTCATTTCCACTACAGTGTACGCATGAGTGTTGGTTGGGTGCTAAATGTGATTGTGACGAGTGCAGAGTATCTAGAAAGGTACTATGTAAGTGTAACATTACACATATTTCGATGGACAATAGCATTTTCTCCCATTCCTGCTCCGGCCTGTGACACTGCTACTGCACTATGGAACTAACACTGTAAATATATTGATGTAAAATCTTGTGATATTCCTGTACTTCTGTCCAAACACTTGTTGTATCTGTATCTCTCTGCTTGTCAACAAATGCACATGTACAGCTATCTATAAGGGGGTACTTGAGGTATGATTTGTACGTATCAGTGGTGTAAAAATGCGTTACACTCTTCGAATGTAGGGGCAAAAAATAAAATTCTTATGTAATGCTGCAGCCTTTTTATGTCTTGTATATTGGAGATTAGTTAAATGTTGAAATTGAAATAAGCTCAGCTGTATTGCCTCTATTACATTTAGTGAACATTCCTAACATATTACTCTGTGTTGTTTTAGAAATTTAAAGACCTCCGAAAAGAAAGAGAGGGTCAGAAGTTGGAACAGCCTCATAGAAAGCGGCGGAGAAAAACACGGCACCAAAAAGGTATGCAGGTCTAATATGAAGCTGTGCTGATGGCTTGATTGGAAATGCTCAGTGTTGTCCTTTATTTGGTATATTAGAGGACATTTATTGTTCCTTGTTCCTTTTTTCCCCTCTAACAAACAGACAGAGCTCAGAAAGAAGATGGTGATGTGGAGGAGAAAAGGTAGAGAACACATGTTCATAAAACAAATTCTTTTAACAGTGCTTGTAAAATGTGCCAGTTGCTGTCTTGAATGAAGATCTTTAATATCTGGCCGGGTGTTGACACATGACATGGAAGAGTACAGGATTAATCTGGTAAAGGATTGGGAAGAGACACAGTAAATGTACATATTGTCCCTGTAAGTGTGTGTCTTCTGTTACTGATGATCTACCTAAGATTTACCGTCCTTTTTTATTTATTAAATGAATTTACTTAAATAAATACATTATATCAGTAGGAATAAGTGGATTTGGCATATAACATTGGATTTTTTTCAAGTTATTACATGGATGCAACACATTGTACAGGGGTCTCTGTTGTTTATGAATCATTTTGGTGTAAGAATCATAGTATATACCTGCAAAGTACACACTGTATAATTCTCACTATAAATTACTCATCATATTGTCTGAAAACATGAAGCAAGATTGGGAATTTACAGAAATAAAACTGACAGAATGAAAAAATACATCCAGTTGTGTTTTGTGCTGTTCATACAAAGGATGGGGGCTCCTACGTGTCAGCAGTTTAGTACAGATGTAACGATAGCATGGGCACTATGTAAAATGTAGGCGAGATGTAGCTCTGCATTAACTCCATGTGTAGAAGAGAGCGGCGTATCGACTAGCTGATGGGGAGAGTTGGAATAAATGGAAATGCGAAAACCTAATTCCTGCGTTAACCGAATAACTGGCCCCGCTCTGCGGCGGTGCTGTCAGAAATGGACAAATATAGAAAGGTTGTAATCTAACAGAGTGTACAAGGTGGTCTCGCACTGAACTGATAATGAACACAAACAGCTGTCACTGTGGTCTGCTTTTGCAGAGAGGGCGAAGAGGAGCGTGTGAAGCGCTGGGAGGAGCTAACGCAGTATTTTGGCACCAACGAGCGATTCCAGCCTCCTGCCTGTAGCAGGCCTCCGCTTAAGGTAACAATGCTCACTGCCGTCTTAATGCAGCAGTCTGTGGGTGTTCTAATTCTACCCCGATGCCACAGAAGCATTTCTGTTTTTATCTCCCTACCCTTCTCTGTTGCATGCCTACTGTACGTGCAGCACAATTGTTCTCTATGTGAAATGTGAGCGACAGTCTGAAGAGGCATCTTTTCTTCAGGATGGCACTGAGAAGAACTGAATGGGAATGATTATATTTAATGATGAGATTACCTTAATCTTGACACGGGGATGTTGCTGTACTGTCTGTTCTCTGGTTGAGCTTTAAGACTGTGAGCGTGAGGTGGCTTTTTCTAAAGGGGCTATGACTGTAGTGGAAACCCTCAGCACACAAAAGTTAATAGCTCTTGTAAATGCTGTAATTCGATCATCGGAATGAGAATAGAAGATTCCATGCCTGGGATGTGAGATACTACATGTTGAATGGAGAGCAATGTAAGACATTCCTAACAAACATTGCAGCCTTGATGGGGCACCAGCTAGGATCGCTTTTAAGGTCCCTCCTGTGCTGATCGTCTTCTGATTGGTCTAAATAAGCCACTGAAGATTAGCATTTAGATTTTATTTTAGTTGGTGAATAATCATTATGGCAGTGCTGACCTTTGTAATATTTGAATGTATGTCCTTCCTGTACCACAAAATCTTGTATCAAAAGTTTTGAGTCTACTAGTTGACTTATTAAAATACTCCAAAAGGACTTGGAATAAAATCATTTTGCATTGACCTCCAAAATTCTTTTTTTATTTAGTTCTCCTGTAAATCTGCTGGTTTGGAGATATGAGGTTTTGATCTAATGATGATACTTTAACGTAATTTGAAAATGGCTGACGAATGTTATACGGCTCAGTGCTCATCTGCTGCCTTTGTTGTCAATGTTATGTGTCTTTTGGCTCTGGTAGGTCATGCTACACCTTATCAGAGTGTCTAATTTTTAAAGCATAGCCATGTATTCTGTGATTTGTCGGAGGCAAAAACATGAATCCAAGTGTCATGTAGGACAAGTAATCCAAGCGTTAAATCTTTTACTAGGTTGATGTTTCTAGCATCACTTGCAAAATGGTTAAACACTAACTTTCAGTAATGCCTTTTACTCCAATAACAGCTGCTAAATGACCAGAATGCGCTTCCATAATAATGTCATGGGGACGGAAATCATACATCCCACAGAAACATTTTGATCCAGATGGTGGAACATCTGATTTCTAATTGTTGTCAGATCTCTTTCAGTCCCTTCCCAGACTCATTTGCACCTACAGCCTTCTTTCTGAACGTCTCAGAGAGCTCTTTAGGTCTGGCCATGGTGATCCCACTCACTTCAGCAATCAAGAGCAAACCAAACTAATGTCTGAGATTTAAATTGTAATTGTAAGCAGTAGTAAATATTGGTGCTATGGCTTTTTTTCCTCACAAGAAAATTGCATTTCTGTATATTTAATTTTACAAACATTTTAAAAATATATATTGTTATATGGTTTAATTGTGTATTATATCATTGTTTATATAACCAGTTCTGAAAAATAACCCAGACCAGTTGTTAACCACAGCAGCAGTTCAGTATATCCAGAGATGTATTGCAAATATGTGGTCAGATCATGCAGCTCTGCTGAATATAGCCTAACAGTCAGTTTCAGACTAATATGAAATGGATTATGTCTTATGATCACTTCTACGAGCATAAAAGTCATATGTCCCTCAATCAAGCTCTTAGCTTGGGTGTATGATATTTATAATAACCTTTAGTTGTTGTAGAACTTTGACATCATGTGCTTTTTAGAGAGGCAGAACATTGTCTGTGGCATCATTCAATCAAACCCCTTTTGGCACCTTTAGGCTGCTTGCTAGTATAATTACAGAATTAAGTGTTGGAAATTATAGTATGGAGTTTGTTGCATTGAAATATTGGAAAATATTTTGAACCAGAATGAGCTTGTACAGCTCTTCTTAGAGATCATTTGCCCAGTATGAATGCTAAAATGTTTAGTATCATTAGTATTTTTGCTTTAAATGTCAGGGAATGCCATGTTGCACTATTTTAGAGGTAATTTCTTGCCTTAAACTGCACCTTTTGCTGCACTCTGCATTAGGCATTGGTGTCGGTGCATTAATATTGTTCACCCACGTGCTTTTGGATTACGTCTACTGATGTTGGAAGCTAATATTTTAATATTTAAGTGCCTTTAAATAGCTTTCCTCAGTGCAAAGCCTGGTAAACAGTTCATTTTTTGCAGTGATATATTGGGTATGCAGAATGAGGGTGACTGTAATTTGTTCAAAGTGTGGGAAGGTTTCTAGTTCTACTGACCGTAGAACAGTCATGGTTAAAACGTTGTTTCCAGCGCAGTTTATCTTGTAGCGCTGTTCAATTACGAGGTGCATTAGCCTCAGTTTCAAAGAGCGAGGCTGTTTTGTTGGAATAACGCATGATTATTAAAGGCTGTGCGTGTACATTTAAAGACAGTTTTTAGTGAAATTGTCAGTCAGTAAATCATAAAAGTGTACATTCTTCCTACTAGAATGAATAGTTTGGTATGATTATATTGCAGTATGGAGGTCATGCTTTTAAGGTTACATATTGTTGCTGTCATGTATAAACCTCTTATATACAAAAGAGTACTTGGAGCATCTCTATTTATAAATCATGAATTTATTTATGGAAAAAACAACTGCCAGATTAAAATGATGTATAATCCAGTGATGAGATTGATTATTTATTTATTTATTTATTTATTTATTTATTTATTTATTTATTCATTTATTTTTGCATATTTTGAGTTTGTTTTGTTTCAGTTTGCTGATTACTATCAAGATGCACCAATTCAACAGAAATCTTTGACCAGTGGCTTCATGTAAATATGGAAATATGTAATTACAAGACATCCCTGTTTTGTAATCTCATGATGTATTCTGGAAAGAACCCCCTTTTTGGCCTAATATTTAATCAAGGAACAATTTTCATTTGTTAGAAGAAATCTACATATTTGTTGTAATGTCAGTCATATTAAAACGAGAGCCAGGAGGACTTTTCTAAGTTACTCTTTGAAATTTTTTTTCCTTCTCTTCTATTTCTATTTAAAAATCACTTCATTTTATCCCCCCCCCTTTCTCATCTCCAGTCAGGCCTGGAAAAGAGCATGGAGCGTGCCATCGCTGAAGGGGACTACGCAAAGGCAGAGGAGCTGAGTGACAGGCTGGCTACTCGCGAGGTATGTCACGCCGATAAGCCATCTTAGGGGGGTGCTCTGACTGTGACAAATCGAGCTAATGGGTCTGCGACCACTTTGCCCGCAAAAGACACAGAGGCGACAAACACACACCCGCGCATGCGAACGAGCGTGAGCACGAGCAGTCGCTCAGAGCCCCAAATGTGCATACCCCATTGAGCACACAGGCAGAACGTCCTGCAGGCCTTTTCCATTGCAGTTAATGGAAAGCCCTCCCCCTGCAGTTCTGAAGTGAGACAGTGTCTACCGCACTTTTGGCTCCTGGTTTTAATGATGGGCACAATGCTCTCAAGCCAAGTGCTAAAACGCTTTTTTGAGGTGCGAGTTTGCACCTTTGAAGTGTGCTCGTACCTAAACGCAGGGCCCGCAGTTTTGTAAAAATGGCACATCTTCGGAAAGGTGCCCAGGATCAAGCGGTTTGAAGCTAATTTGGCAGAAAATGTAACACTTGCACACGTGTAATTGCTGTTAAAAAGACATTCAACTTCCCCAGAGTTTTTTTTAATGTCTCAGAACTTTGCTTCAGCAGCCTCCAAAATGATACGGCATCCTGCCATAACATAGGGTTAAGACTTTGATACTATTTGGATGGTTTGCCATGTGCATTCATTCAGTGTCTCCCAAAGGCCTGAACACAGATGTTTACTTTTAGTCAACGCAACAAGCTTGAACATGTGCAGTCTATATATGGTGGTCACTTGTGTCATGGTAAGAACCACTGCCAACTCAACCACTGAATCAAATGAAATGTACAGAGTGTCAGCTTTAGTGCAGCTATGGAATCATAGCCCATAGAACCATGGACATGTTACAGACTTATTAGAAACTGCTGGATTGTTAAGACACACAAATGCACTGGAAATTAGACAAACCAGAAGTCATTTAAAAGGATATTGACCTAAAAGGATATTGACCTATTCATCTCTATTTTGGAGATACAAGGTTGAGCTGTGACAGCTGTGATATATAATATAATTTAAGTATTTCTGACTTTTAGAGCATGTTTGCTATATGTTTAAAGGTATGCAATGTCTTAACTTTCAATGTAGTTTCTGTTTCTCAGGAAAAGCCATAACTGTTATTACAGCTGTCACTCTGTCTGTATTATTTTCATAGGTTAATAATCTTCCTGCTAATAAAAGATAAATTCAAAATAAAACACCTGTTTTCCTGCCAAAATGTTCAATCAAGCATGTGCAAAATAGTATTAATAAAACAAAATAATACAAATAAATCATTTTCCCCTTAATTAGTTCGTTTTTTTTTTTTTTTTAGATCAGCCAAAATGTATGTTTGTTTTACTGAGTTTTATTTTGACACAGTCTATTTTTTTCGTTTGTGTTAGTGTCTTTTATTTTGATACTGTCTGTGACTTGTATTTTGACCTCGTCTGTTTGTGTCAAAATAAAAGTCACTACTACAAACAAATAGTCTGTTCATTTAAATGTGTGACTTACTTTGACATGGTCTGTTTGTTCATGTGTGTTAGTGACTTTTATTTTGACACTGGTGTAGCTGCTTTACGGCACAATGGCTTCTCTCTCATAACACTTTTTCCTTTCATACCATTCCACATTAAAACTTCTCAGCCCATGTCCATATGAGACCCCCTCACCTTACACTAATATAACTCTGTTCACTACTAACACCTGAGTGATGTCCCTGCTGCTGTGTTGCCTTGTGTCTCCGTAACTCTTCTCCTCACACTCTGTTCAGGGGACAGACAGCTGCTCAGTCTTTGTTTTCAGCAGCTCTGCGTCCAGATTGAGGGAATAATTCCACACTGTTATGTAAACTCTGGTGATTAACTTGCAGGTCATGTACATCCTGAAACATTCCCAGTTTGAGAGAGAACGAGTCTGATAACTTCGCTGACAACTAATTTGGTCTTCAATTTTAGTCAACTAAGTTCATTAGATGTCAATGCACATATTGCTGGGAGTGCTCATGTTGAGCCTGCTGATGATCAGCTGTAGGAAACAGCCGAGTAGATCAAAGCAGACAGACCATACCACAAAGTAACTGGAGCTTTCTGATGACCTCTGTAACAGAATGAGAGCACATGTAAATATCCTCAAATTAAAGCTGCAGATCAGCTCTTTAACCTCCTCTTCATTGTTTAATTTCAGATCCGTCGTGCTGTCAAATCAACAAAAAGGGTCACTGTCCGTTTCCTCACAGACCACATTGTATGTTACTCATAGACAAACCTCCAGATCCTCTACGTAGCTGCCACAGTGCACCGTGTCGCAATGCCATGTTAAAGATAATTTGTTTCTCAAGCTGATTATTTTTGAATGCGCTTTTCAATATTGCAATTTCAGTGCTAATTCATTCCCAACTAAGCCAAATTTGCTACATTTTGTGGCTGAAGCAATCTTGGGTCACGCTTTCATAAAGTGCTCCATCGAAATAATTTAACCATCTAATTGGGTGGAGCATCGGTAATCTCGTTAACCTCAAATAGTGAGTTCCCCCTCCGTAATCAATTATGGTCCATATTTCCTCCGAAAAGAGTGTGAAAATGCCACTGTTTACTTGGCACTAATGAATTCCCATTGTGATCATATTGAGGGTAGGTTTATTTTTGTTCTAAAGAGAGGTGATAATCATGTTCCTAACAGCCATGCCACCGTGAGAACAAGCATTAAATGGCTCCAGAATGCAGACAACATGCTCGCGATTCAGGCAATTTCCCTTTCAGGTACTCTTTACGGCGGTAATCCGTGCCGTTGTCACTTGGGCTTATCTGTGGAGCATCTCGAAGGGTCTTATCTTTTCTTTTCTAGGTAGATCATGTCAGTTTATGTAGAAAGCATTCCAAGAAATGGGCGATTTATTGCTTGATGCTTTCTAAGCATGCTTGTACAGAGTAGTGTCTTTAGAAAGCTTTAGATGCTGTTGTTTTTTGAGATTACTGATATGCCTTCTTACAAGTGTGTTTATTTCTTTATCCAAGATCAAGAAGATCTGAGGTGTTCAAAAAAGTCTGAAACTCTTCTTTTATATCTGCGATGTTCGGCAGGTCTGACGCAGACTTTATTTTGTTGCATTTCACTTAAAAAAAAAAAAAAGAAGACGCATATTTAACTAACCTTGTTGAAACTAACCAAACTAACCTCAGTGAAATAACCCCACGTCCCCACAGTGCTGGGAGACACCTTGGCAGAGTGAGCGAGTAAAATGTTGGGCAACCCAAGAAACGAGTGGCTTTTCTTTTTGATTGACATACTAGGACCACGTTGTCTCAGAAAGCTTCTTATAGCACTAGTGGATTTGAGCAGACTTAGCGCAGTCTTCCCCCTCTCTCACCTTCCCCTCTCTTGCACTCTCGCAGCCAGACGGCTGAGGCCTGGGCCTGACAGAAGCCTGGCATCCACTGCACACAAGTGTTATTGCTAGTTCCCTTAAGCACTCTCAGCTAGGGGCATGCTGTTAAAGGCAGACACTACTGGTTTTAAGTGTTGCTATTCCTGGTAGGGCTCTTTAGTGTGAAATAGGTTGATATTAAGGTTACACGGACCTTAATATCTATGGGAATTCCATCAGGTTGCCGTGTTTGGTTTTGCAATTACATTTCATTACCTTGCACACATCAGCTACTGATACAATGATTCTGCAGTATTTTACTTAGTGCATCACATTAAATCCAGAGAATCTGGTCTAGTTCGGCACTCTTTAATAAAATAGTGTCTCTTAATTGCTAATAGTGAGTCTGAAGTGCTGAAAAAAAGTGTACTGTAATGAAATATCACAATACAAATATAAATCTAGCCATAATGGCCAGTCCCAGCCTCAAACCATGACGTTTGAAGGCCCCTGGTTGACACAAATCTCTGGTATCTAAAATAATGTTTGAGTGTGTTCCATCAAATATATATATAGCTCTGCAAAAAGGTATTGGATGGGACTAAGCACCCATCCGTACTGTACTGTCTGTAATGGAAAATCCTTTGGGCAACCTTTGGACATTCTGGAATTGTCCCTGAGATTCAGATTTTTTAGGAATAATGTATTTGGAATTCTGTCATCTTTAACTCAAACAAAATTTCCTGTAAGCTCTGCTTTTAATATTGCAAGTGTACATAATCTATGGTTGGCGTGCTGACAGCTGCTACGAAAAATAGTTGCAGTGCACCTCATTCTCTTACTCTTACACAATGATTGCAATCCTTTTTAGATGTTTTCTATGTAGAATTGTTAATGGAGTAAATCCAGCTACGATGAGCATGTGGCTGAGTGGAATAGAAGATGTGAAGACTGCTTTTTTCATGAGAATTTCTGAACATGAGGCTGTGAGAATGTTGGGATGGGTGGGAGGTTTAAAGGGGTACCGTGTTAATGTTTGTTAATTGTCATTTCAACTTTCCTTTCTTCTTTTACAGATATTTTTTACAGATGTTTTAATGGAGCCAAAAGTGTTTTTCTATGGCATCATTCAAAGAACACTTTGTAGCATCAGAGTGTATTTTTCAGAGTGTAATTTCTAGAGGAGGATGCGGACCAAGCGGTCCTCTTAACACCTTGGGTACTTTTGGATGGAAGGTTGTCCCAGAATGAAAGAAAATTTGAGTGGAAAACTTTTCCAAATTTTCCTTTATTCGGAGTCAGTTCTTGTGGAAAAGACAGTAAAGAGGAACTGTTTGCTTGGCAGTCAGTTGAAAAAGAAGAACCAATTTTGTTTCCATTGAATATTTAATAATGATGTGTGAACATTTTAGTGGAGTAGAAAAGTGGATGTGAAAGTTCTTCACTAACCTAAAGGTTCTTCTCGCTCATCTTTTAACCAAAAGTGACTTTGTATGGCGTCACTTAGTTGTAGTGTGTACTTCACACCATACTGTATGTTCTGTGTGCCGCAGAATGACCTTAATAGTTGACTGTTCTTTAGGTTCCCATAACATCGCCTAGCACTGCATCTGCTCTTTCAGTCGTGACAATTCAGTCCAGCCTCACGTTGATGTGCCGCCAGTGCTCCAACCGCGAGTCAGAGATAAACAGAGAGAAACATGTTGCCTGTACGGCGAATCCTCGGGGGCAGTGTGGGTGTTAGCGCAGCATTTTACGCCCTAATTTCTAATCCGGCTAGCGCTGATTATCACAGCTCTCTCTGCACTCACCCGGCACCCCGGCCAGCCCGAACGGCGCTCGAGACGCCGCTGTTTCAAAGCGGCACGACGAGCCACTAAATAATCAGTAATCCCAACTGTGGCGAGCCTCAATTTCAAGGTCTTAATAATGTTTGTATCTATGGACATATGGAATATCATACATTCTGTAATGTGTTTATATACTAACACAGCATTAAATTAAGGTGTTTAGTTGTGAGTGAAACAATGAGATAGCAGGAGGACTTGTGTGTTTGGAGCACTCATATTTTAATGTGAGTGTTGGGTTAAGCGTCTGACTGCTCTCTCTCGTGAATAGCATATGGATTAAAGCTGGTGCAATTTCAGACATAACCTGCTCATCCTCAAAGAGTCCTATATTTCTTGTATCACTTTAAAGAGGCACTGTCTCAAGATGTAAAGCGCCTGGCGAAATTCTCTTGTGTGTAAAGCGATTGTTTGTTGCTCTCATGTTTTAGCCTCTTTAATCAATTAATAACGTTTTGCTTTCTTCCCTTAATCTGTACGTTAAGGCAGTTTGGTAAAACCACGTTTGAAGCCTTCCTACAAATTGCAACGATACATGGGCTTTCATCTCTGTCCAAGTACTGAAGACACAGAACTGCGGATAATACAGGTTTCTTTGAGATTGCGTGCTCGTGGAAGTGTATTCAAATGTTCTGCAGGAGCTTTAACTCTTTTGTTTCAGATTTACAAAGCGCTTTTAAAGCCTGGTTCCATTTGAAAGTTAATACGGAAGTTTGATGTCCCCCAAAACAAATGCTTATGACCGTTTACCAGCTCAGAACATTTCCAGGTTGCAGCTCGTAACCTCTTCGCCACAACCAGGTTTCACAGTTTGAATCTGAATGAAATAAAGTTGTTCTGGCGTGTACGGATCCGTGTATCCGGGGAAAGTTCTCACGTTGTGTTTTTTTTTTTTTTTTTTTTTCGTGCCTCAAAAGCCTCACGAGTCCCTCTGTACTGGGAATAGCTTCCAGCCCCTAATGCGCTCTGTTATATTAGTTTGGTAGATTAACTGCTGTGCACATTCCAATTAAGGAACACACATGTCTTCATTCTTTGATTACTGTACATTCTTTGACACAGCTTTAAGTTTCATAAGGGGTAATTAATTTCACTAATTAGCATAACATTAAGTGACTGCTAAATATAACTGACTCACCCAGTGTCAGGAGATTTCATATGATCCTGCTTTACTCAAAAGAAGTGGATTTCTAGGCTCAAACACACAGCGCAACTTACATTTCCCATTTCTTCATCTTCAGGCAATTCTTCTCTCCCCAAAGTCGTGGGATATCAGTGTGTAAATAGATCACCTGTATAAGCTGTCAGGCATTTTCTTGAGGCCAGTAAGGGTGAACACTGGCCAGTGTGCTCATCTCAAGGAGAGGTGAGTTATCAGAGTTAGAGTGAGGGCTTGTGGTGGGGGGTCAGATTGGTGGGACATTGCCTTTCTGAAGTTGTGGGCATTGAACATTCCTCAGTGCACAATGTAATGATGACCGACAGTGTCTGGTTAGAATTGTCCATGCAAATAGACAAGAGACTGTGGCAGAAATCACGTCCATGTTCAGTGTACACACACATTAGTGCAATGTCCTTTAGATTCCACGAGGCATTGTAAAAATCATGGGACATGATAAGAACAGTGATCATACCTATAATTATTAAAAGCACAGTCACAACCTGTAAGAAGGTAAGTTTAATGGTTATTATTCAGTTATTAATTCTAATGCAGAGACTATTATGAATTATTTAGTAGCTGTTCAGTATATCGTCTGGAGTCCCACAGGGTTCTACTTTAGGGCCTCTGAAGTTGATGTTAATTATATTAATTTAGTCATGAATGTGAAGAATCGAAGGGATTAAACGTGATTATGGTCAGCTCTGCATTGACCATAGAGTTTCTAACTGCGTCTAAAACACTGTCAATTTTGAATTTTGAAGATAACGCTATTAGAAAGTGCTCCATTCATTGTAAGAGGTTTAGTTTTTTCCCCCAATAAGGACAAAATAATAAGGCGAGGTGCTGTGTGAGCTGGGCTGCCATAGACACACAAAGCAGCGCTAAACAAAGCACTGTCACACTGTTTTATTTCCCACTGTTTGCCTCTGCTGTGATCACCTTTATTAGCCTTACATTACCACTTCAAAACACAGAGGCTTTGGTGTAACTCTACGGGGGGTGTCATGTCCATTTCATGTGCTCCAGGAGCCGGGGAATATGAGTAATGATTAAAGACAGCGACTTACTGGGAATGAGGAGAAAGGGTAATGGAGAAAGAGGAACAGGGTGAGGGGTAAAAGAAGGTTGGGAAAGAAAGGGAGATCAAGGATGTATAAAAATATAAATATTTGTATAAAAAATGTTTCTACCTCTCCATTTAAGGATGGTGTGCACACAAAGATTTGGATGTCTCTGTAACCTAGATGTAAAAAGTGCTTTGGATGTTTTAACTGGTAAAGTTTGCTTATTATGTTTGTTTGTGTGAGTAACACTGTACAGGGGAACAGTGCACCACCTTCGTCGTACAGCTTCATAGCAATCATTGGGGATTTTGATTGGTTTTACCAGCATACAAGCAGCATCTTCTGAGGTTTCTTGATCTTCTGTATCTCATCCTGAGCTTTACTGTTGCCCTGAAGTGCTGTTGTTTCCCAGTGTGTATTGTAGTAATTGAAAGCTGAACATTCTTGGCCTTTCCTTGGCTTGGAGACATTGATTCATAATATTTTTGATAGTTGGCTTCAAATTGGACTGACAGTATAGACAGTATGTCTGTTTTTTCAGTGAGGACAGGGGTAACCATCAGTGTCCTTCCAGCTTTGATGGAATAGATGACAGATTGCTATGACAAATGGATATGAGGTCACACTCTCTTCTTGTCACACTCTCCTCCCCTTAGACAGGAGGCTATTGATAGTCTTGTGGGGATTCTCTGACACCTGTTCCTCACCGTTTACAAGAAGTGATAGCTGTTATCACACAGAGGTTTCTTTTTTTTGGACCTATAATCTTCTGCGGGACACATTCATAATAAGATAACTCTGACATATCGTTGCTGTCTTTACCTTTTCTCTTTTACAACATTGCAGCAGCCACTGCCTCTCCTGATGCAGTTCGTGATGAGTGCCCGGATAGAAACGTTATCCACATTATCCGTGTTTTTACGGTGCCTTGGTCTGTTGGTAGTATATTGTTTGATATGTTATCTTTGAGAATCACTGTTTACTGTTGTGTTTTCAGCATTTTTAGGTTTAAGCTGCTGTATCACGTTTCAGATCCTTTACTGCCTCTTCATCCTTCCCCCGTTCCTCCATAGAAATGCAAGACCCTCTCTGATTTCTGCGCCGGCCCCTCCGGCGACATGAAAACTGTTAAGGAAAAGTCTCCTCTTTGTTCCTTTTTCCTTCAGCATAAGCAATTTATCACAGAATGAACTTTTATTATATCTCTGGATGAGTCACATTAATTTTTTTTTTTTTTTTTTTTGCCCATTAATTTTGAAATGGGTTTAAAATGGGCACTAAGCTTTTATCAAATGCTGGGGAATCTCATTTGGATTATTGTATTTCATTAATTACTTGATAGACAAAGCATACTTTTCAATGTAGATTTTTTGTGCTGTTTAATTAATTAGCATGTTTTCTCTTTTAATTAAAGCTTTTTTTTTTAAATTAAAGCCCACAGCAAAACACATATATAATTTGTTTGTAATTAGCCCTTAATTGGTGGTAGTGGAAGCTTAGCACCCTCGGTTTCTTTTTTCCTGATTGCCATTTTATTGCCAGTCAGTCATTAATTAAACTGTTTTTCTAATTAGCTTATAAAACTGTTGATGGCACATTATTGTAAGTGTGAGTTCAAAGCTC
The DNA here is from genome assembly GCA_034509495.1 of Acestrorhynchus altus. NCBI lineage: Eukaryota > Metazoa > Chordata > Actinopteri > Characiformes > Acestrorhynchidae > Acestrorhynchus > Acestrorhynchus altus. Next base: position 3,904,903 of record CM067506.1, on the reverse strand, counting down.
GCTAATAAGCCTTGCCTACTCAGAAGAGGGAAGATAATGGAACACGTACAAAGCAGAAGAACTTTCAGACTTTTTTCCCTCCCACCCACCCCTTCCTTCCCTTTCTCCCTCATTCCCTGAAGATGACAGTCTTGTGTATCTGGAATCAGATTATTGGGCCTGAAACACAGACAAAAGCATTATACCAAAGGCTTTTCCACTAGATCCCCCTCTGAGAGACTGCCTCTATTGCTTGTCTTGTAATGCTGTTTGTCAAGTTGGTGGCAAGATTACAGGAATCTCTTGTCTTTTCCTCCCCAAACCTCCCTCACTACCCCCCTTACCCCCACCTCCTACCCCCGAGACTGATAAACGACGTTAACTGCATCTTTCAATGTGGCCAAGAAAATCAAGCATAAGACATTCAATTTGTAAGCATTTTGCTTAAAGCTTGTGACATATGCTTTATTTCAGATGTCATATTATCAATGGAGATTTGGATGCTTTGATGACTCAGAGTGACGTTTGCAATGAGATTCGCTGATGTACATGGTTACAGATTTTACTGTATAGTCCGGAAACCAAGGGTATATCAACTTCTAGAAGGGCATTTTGGACACCTTGAGTTCATTTGCTGTGGTCCAAATCAGTGAGCATTTTTAACTTGGAGCAATAATGTTTTCTCTGCTTATTGGTCAGACCTGTCTGGTCTGAGGGTAAATACAGGAACAGGGTGCTGTGTTTCTGTCCAGTGCTGATTTCTGTGCAGTTAAAACATGGAGCAGTGGCATTCGTGCATAGCTGTGATTATCTGGCCAATATGCCACCTTAAGCTACACCCGCTGAGCCGTTCAGCTCAAACTTACAGATATAATATCCAAAACATCTATTCTCACCACAAACAAACCACTCTAGATTCTACTTCCTTGAAGGGTCTCTTATTGTTGTTTTGGTACGCTTTCGAGTGCGATTACTGTTTTCACACCTTCCCAAACTAATAGCACCAAGGGGGAGTTTGGTTTGACTGGACTAGAATGTGCTGGCGTGAAAACGCCATAAGCATCGAAAAAATCCACTTCGAAGCATTTTAAACTGATGAAGAGTTTTATACCGAATTTTAAACTTCAGTGATAATCTTTGTGGAAGCAATCAGAGCTCTGGGTGTATCAGAGGACGACAGGATAAAAGGGGATGTGACACCAGGCTTTTGAGAAATCTGAAGACTGTGGGGTTATTTTTTATTACAGGCAGCACAACAGGCAGTTTTTTTCTGTTGTAGGTTCTTTTCTTCATCTGAGCCCAATCCAGCCCGAGTAGTGTAGTGTATAGTGTTACTAATAAACATTTGAACATGCAAAAGATTTAAAATCTCATTAGGGCTGAGTGATATGTACCCCCCAAAAAATCATATCCCGATATATTGTGCCTGACTGTCAAGATACGATACGATATAGGACAAAAATGTAGGACACCCCATGAAATCTTTCGTCTTTTTTTACTACATTTTAACAATTTTAAATTTGATCTCTACACACTAAGTCTAATGTCCCGTGCATAGTGTGTACATGTGCATGAATAGGGACAGGGCGCGCAGAGTAGAGGAGGAGCTGAGAGCAGGGGGTGGAGCAAAGCAAGGGTGCAGAAAAGAAGAATGTGAGTAAACGATTATCTTTGAATTCTGAATTTGAACATGAATTTCTTGCTTTGTTTTGCTGTGTACACACTTACGCTGCACAGATTCTGATTAATGAGCAGATCTGACCTACCAGAGAGTTCAGTGGAGCAGATCCGACTCCAAGCACATTAGATAAGTTTTTAACATGGTCAGTTTTACACACGTTCTTAAAAATGTCAAACTTTTCAAAAACATCAAACGATGTTTGTTGAAAAGTAGCTCGATATTTTGTTAGATAAGATGTACAGTTTAACCCTATAATGTGTATTTTTTTTCTTCAGAAATGTAAGTTAAGCAGCCTAACCAGAGTCAGTAAAGTGGTTCATTTGGAAAACGCTGTGAGGAAAAGAGAAAAAGAAAACAGCTGTGAGCTCGGTGTGCTGCACGATTTTGATAAATGTGATAATTGCTTCATTATTTTAGGCAGTATTGTGGTTCTGATTATCAACCGCAATTAAAACAGGGGAAAAACGAAGGAACAGAAACACTCCTGTCCACACAATCTGAAGCTTTGCCTTTATCTTCACCTTGGCAAAAAAAAAAAAAAAAAAACTTTCCAGTGTCCGACTGAGCAGTACAATCAGCACAATAGATGGTAGGAAGCTTATTAATGAATAGTTCCATTTGTTGCTAGAATTGCCTAATTGTCACGCGGTAATGAAACATAATAAACGTGGCCTTTTTCATTTTAGTTTCATAATGTGTCGGTTATCACGGTATTCCTGTACTCGCAGCATTTCCTGGAATGAATGTGTTTCAGAACACAAATGGTTGAAAAATGTAGTCTAGTGGATGTGCTGCTGTGCCAAATTTTGGCACCTCTGGTCCAATTTCATTGTTAGTAATACATCATCTTAGGCTGTTTAAAACAGCTTCGCACTGCAGAGTCTAAACTCCCGATGGCAGCCAAGGCTTAGAATGATGTCCATTAATGGAGTCTTGTGGGCATCAGATGGTGCTCTTTACATTTTTGTTAAAACAAAGACTCAAAACTGGATACGGACTAAAATAGCCAGTACCTGAGCCATTAAAATATGCTTGCATCTGCCTCGATCCCAGTACACTAAATCAGAATGGGACATCACTAGAAAGTTGAACTCATTAAAATCTGCCTAATTGTCAGGGCTGTTCATAGTGAAATGGATCAGATTGTAAAATTGGAGCTTTCTGTGGGCTACCATGTTTCTGTCCCTGTATAAAGAATCCTCATTTGTCCTTTATTGTTGGGTGCAGTGTCGCTGCAGTGTTGTTAAAGGGGCTCGTCACACATTCTGAATGTTTAATAATTACTTACTGTTGACCGGTGTAATGAGTAACAACCAATGCCCATGTGATGTTTATTCTTATTCGTATGCTTTCTTGGTCAAAACGAAAAAGATGATCGACTTTTACTTTGTCTTTTCTTTGATATTAATTCAGTGCAGCAGCACTAAGAGTGTGTTATTAAATGCAACAGTTGATTAAACAGTAGATATCAATGTTGTTTTCATTGGTTTGTACTGAATTTGATCTGGTTCTGTTGCATTAGTCTGATGCAGATAAATGATATTGCTTGAATTATACAGTTGCCTTGCAAATCTAATCTACAACCCCTGAATGTCAGGCTAGAATGAAATGTAAGCAGTAGTTTTAATGCATGTTCCGTTGCATTCAGGGAAGAGCTGTAAAAGATGTGTGATTTACTTGATATGTGATTTGTGATTCGCACTGCATGGCATTGTGAGCAGTTTTACCACCATTACGTAGGGCAGGAGTAGGCAGTCCTGGTCCTAGAGTGCCAGACCCCTGCACAGATTTGCGCTCGTAAGTACACCTGATTTCAACTCACCTGTTAATTGCCAGGTTTAGTAGGTGTATCCGGGATTGCCTACACTTAGCCTAGGGAAACGAGTGCTACCCAAGCGGTGACCACTGACTACGACATTTAGGCATCTCTAATGACCTTAATCATGATTCAGGCAAATTATGACCCAAGAAAAAGTCAGTGGGACCTCACGTCGCATTAGGGTAAATACGAAAGGCTAATTTTTCAACTGGGCCAATGGGCCGCCCCAATCTGATACTCATGCTGGGTTGTGTGGGTCTGCTTTCTAGAGTTGAGTAAGGGCACATTATTTAGGTATTAAGGTTGTGATAAGGGAATTAGGCCAGTCATTAATCGTGCACACGTCAAAGGCAGTGGAGCGGCTCTGTGAGATGATTTAGCCATCCAGAGCCATGCTAGCCTTGCTAATCCACTTCTCGCACGTTTTAATTGGAAGGCGCTTCACTGAGAGAGGGAAATTTTATGAATGGATTTTGGGTTTTGTGTTTAAATGCATACTTTCTGGAGGGTTTGTTTGCTGGCCTGTGTGCATTTTTCTTGGTTCTGATACAAATAAATAAAGGAACAAAAATAATGGCTTTAAAGGGAACCCTGAGTGTTTTCTATAGCCCACAAACCAGTACTACTGAAATATGACAGACACGTGTTTTTATTGGAAAGAAACTATTACTAATGGGCAAACTTGCATTATATAATGTGAATTTTGCAGTTGTTCTTGAATGGGGTGGAAAATATGTTGAAAATATGTTTCATCATATCATGATACTTTTCTGATCATGTTGAGTATCATCAATGATTAAAGTACACCCGTCACCTGTACATTTCATCTTAAAGTGTAACTAGTCCTGAATAATTGGACGCAGTGCATCAGATTTAGAATATAAACCGCTGCACTAAGTATGGGAGAGTGTTTCACAGGTTTAAGTATCTGCCTCTACTGTTTTATTTTGTCTGTCGAAATGTCACAGCAAATATTGTGCATTGTGAAAATGTCTTTTCATATTACGATATAATATTTTGACATTTGCCCACCCCAGTGCCTAAATTTCACGATGAATGGACTAATAGAAGTGGTCCACGATATCTTAATTTCATTGTAAACCAAGGACGTTCTAGTGTAAATCTTGCTGTTTTTGGAGATTTACTAAGTGCTCGGAAAAAATGACCATTTCACACCACATCTAAAGTAGATGAGAGGTTGTGGCTTTTTATATATCGAGGTTTACTTTTGAACAGTTGAGGTTCCCTTAAACTCTAGACCTATTTATAATCTTAATTTTTAAGGCTTACTGTTAATTACTTTGTAACCAGTGGAAATAATTCTTAAAATGTTCTATTACTTGTGGTGTTGTGAGTATAGTAATGAAGTTTGGACAATCATACAGTCCTTTTGGTTTTCGAGGTTTAAAAAGTGCCACTATGCATTTAGTTGTTGGTCTTGAGGTCTGCTTCTAATTTAAACAGCTGCTTTCAACCAATGTAAAGAACACTGTGCTCGCTGTCCGTCGCTGGAGGTCCCCAGATGATCATGTCAAAGGCAAATCTCCACATCCTGGCATGAGGATATGAGGCTGCCCTGGATGTTTTAACCCACCTAGTGGTGTTGAGTTGCAGCTGCACAGAATGAACACATGCATCCCTGTACCTCTCAGACCTTTCAAAGGTCACGTCATTAATCCCTCTAAATAAACCTCACAGTGAAAAAAGGAAATAAAGCCTTTAAAAGAGGGGGTGCACACACACACACACACACACACACACACACACACACAAACACACGCACGCACACACAATATTTATTTGTATATTTTTTCTGCCCGCTTTGTTGCTCTTATTTATTTAATTCTTTATTTCCGCCTGTGCCGCTCTCCCTCGGCGCCCGTGTCTGATGTGAAAGGATTTGGCAGTAAGTCACGGATTGAGGGGAGGGGTGGTGGCAGTTCTGGACGGGGGGTTATGTGGTGTATGGGTGGGGGGGATTCGAGACAGAAAAAAAAGAGAGAGAAATCCTGAAAAGTGGATCAAAAAAAAGTAAATGAAAAATAATGTCACATTACGGCAAATATGAGAGGCTAATTTGCAGCGACTTTTTTTTTTTTTTTTCCTCCCCTCCCTGCTAATTTCACTCTCTCGCCCCGCGCCCGAAAGAGGAGCCGACACCTGCTCAGCTTCGCAGCGATGACAGCGGCAGTGATCCATGAAATAAGCTGCCGCCGGCTTTGTTCCGATAAGAATGAACAAATCTGCACAATGTACTTGCTCCCCGAATCTCATTTTCATACTTGCATGCGGGCTAAAAAGAAATAAGCTGTTTGCAAGGCTTGATTAATCAGACGTTTGAGGGCCCCCCCTTTTTTTTTTCTTTTTTTTTTTTTTTGTCTCTCTTTGATCTGCACCGTCTCCTAGGTAACTTGGTTGACATTAACGTCGAGCCTCGGCAAAGACAATCAGGGATTGTCGACTGGACCGATTATAGAAAAAAAAGCTTTAATGCCTTAAACGGAGCACCGGTTTGGCTGTGCGTTTGAAATGGGAGGGGTCCAGAGGAACTGGGGAGGTGGTTGGAAGGGAGGGGAGCAGGGTGGAGTTTTAATTTTTGGTATTTCCAAGGGGGGGGAGGTAGGTGGGTGGGGGTTGTTTTTGATAGACCTTTCTGCATTTTGAAATTCTCCCCACAGGAGAGCAGGCTAATGTAGGTAATCCGTGTGTCGAGGAAACACAGATAAATCTTGGGGTGTAAACCTCAAAAGAAGCCATTTAGTGTCCTCCACTTGCCTCCACTCTCCCCCCACACACACACCCACCCATACCCACGCTCAGCTCATTCTCTCTGTCGCAGAAAACCAACGACTTACTTTATTCATTCATTTATTTTCCTTTTTTGGGAGCAGACATGAAAGGCAGAGCCATGCCGCGATTTGTCAACAATTTAATAAAGGTGCGAGTCGGGATTGTGGCGGGCCACGCCGCGTTTAGCACCTAGTGCCTCTCAAAACCCGCCCCCTACCCCGCCTGTGACTTATCTCTGACTGCATCTCCACTGAACGCGAGCATGATCACCCATTATAACATCCCCTTTCTCCACTCGTCTGACTAGAAAACATGATTTGTGCCTCTTAAAGCCTCGCGAGTGAAGAAGAAATACAGTGAGGAATTTAAAAAACTGTCATAGTGCGTTAGCTTCAGGTTATGCAGACGATTTGCCTTTTTTTTCCTTCTTCTTCTTCTTCTTCTTTTTTTTTTTTTTTTTTTTTTTTTTACAAATCTTCCAAGTGACTGTATAGATGAATGCCTCGAGGGCCCCGGCTAGAGCCCGCGCTCTCTCTCAGCCCTGCTAAAGGCCTTATCGTAAATCCAAGCAAAGTACCATTAATCTTTTTGAAAGACCTTTATGGCTTTTAATGTATCCCAAATTAGAACATTTTACACCCTTGGTTCCTGAAATATGGTGATAAAAAGCCTTTAGAGTTTAATTTCTCCTGCCTGCTCGCTCTGACCTTCCTAATCCCGGCATGCATTAGGAGATATTTTAGTTTCAGTCTTTCTAATAAAGTTTATCCCACTTAATTATAATTGAAACATTTTTTTTTCTCCCCCCTGTCTACTACTTCTACTTCTTCTACTCCTGCATTCGTCCTCTCTCCAGGTTTTTTTCAGCTCTAGAAACGGTGGCACATTTCTTCATTACCTAACAGCCTTTTTTTCTTTTCCCTCCTCTCTCTCTGTTCTCCCTGATTGTATTCTTCAGTAGTATTATAAGGAATTACCTCCTCCCGCCCTCCACCTTCCACCATAAAGAAAGAGAGAAAACGTTTTTTTTTTTTTTTTTTTTTTGTGATTTATTCGAAAGTGTTTATCAAAGTTTCACATGGTTCAATAATAAGCCTGTCTCGAGAGGCCACGATTCTCCTTTTGTTTCCTGAACTTGATGGTTTTTTCTCTCTCTTTTTTTTTTTTTTTTTTTTTCTTTTTCCATCCCTGCCTCCCGGGATTATTCCGTATTACACGTCGTCTCTCCCGACCACAATACAAATGTGGCGGCTTTTCCTTTCCCTTTCATTCGTCCCGATTGCAGGCACTGCAATTTGCAGTAGTGGCCCTCCATAGATGAAGCGATTAGCAGAGATAATGTCATTAATATTTTTTCCCCCATCCGTGGCAAACGGAGCAATTTTGGCTGTGGCTCTCTCCCAGTGTGGCGTGAGTAATATTGTCTTATTTATGAGCATATGCGCTATTCATAGCTGCAGTGTAGTATAGGATCCAGCCTATTTGGCCTCGACACAAAAGAGGTCTGCAGGCATTTCGGGAGGAGCTGACGAGCCACGCCGCCGCTCTTTTGCCAAGCAGGCCGCTAATTTTCCAGCTAACAGAGCTCATCTTCTTTCTCCTTGTCAATAGCTGGCTGTGAAGATTGCACAAGCCGCCGACTGCCGTGACTTCGCCCATAACAAAAGGCAAGAGGAGGCTTCCCAGGATGCCCGCAAGAGGAAGAAACAGTTGGTTTGGGGGTATGTGGTTTATTTCCTTTTTCTCATTTCTTCATCTTCTAACCTCGATAACGATGATCTGCACTTAAGTGTTGCAGAGACCACTTGTTTTGAACGTATTCATTTTGGGACGTCACAAAATCAAACCCGTCTTACAGCACACCGCGGAAGAACCACATCCATTCACAGCCCTCGCTGTTCTGACCCCTGCTACCACAATCTGCAGTTTCATTAAAGGATCCCAAATAGAACTTTCCCAATTTTTATGTTTACATTTTTAAAAATGTCATTCACTCCCAAGTCTGTATATATGGAAGTTAAGTTGCATGAACAACCTGTTTTGGCTTGTAAATTAGTCACACCCGTTCACAGCTATAAGGACTGTTGCAGCTCAAACTGCCCTTCAGATTAGGCACAAAACAGGACATCCAATCGGACATTAGGTCATTAACACACATTAGCCTTAAAGCCACAGCAACCAAAACAGTCTGTTGGGTTGTAAGGAGTAAGAAAAGGGCTTACAATACGGTCTTGTAAAAATGATAATCCCACACGAACATCAAAAGTGGACCTCAGGGGGAGAGAAAAGGATAAAATATAGAGTATGGACCCTTTAAATCACTGCAGATTTCACACTTTGCATCCCCCCTCTTGTCTGGAAATCCTCCACTATATCTGATCCTCTAGGCCGTAATCAGTGTGTATAGAACGGGGTCTTTTGAAGTACCACTCCATGCCATCAAAGGCCCAAGTGTGAGCATTTTTCTGAACTGTGCCTGGACCCACTGCCCTCATCACACTTTTCTCGTTTTCTGTGACTGCAGTATCGTCCAGCAGGCTGTAATTTGCTTTGTTGCTTGACCTATATAAACCTTGTTCCAAGATCCACGTGTTTTCACAAAGGAGCATTTTATTCAGAGCGTTTTTTATATGTAGCTTCTTACATGCTTGTTAAAACCCATTTCTTGTTTCTCTGTTTCAGCTTTGAGGCAAAGAAAAGGTGGGAAACCAAAAGCAACATGGGCTTCATGTGACGTTTTTCCCAGCACGCCAGATGACCTGATGACTGTTTGTGACGTGGAAAATCTCTTTTTGCAGATTTCTTATTATTTTCTTTCTTTTATATATTTTCTTTTCTTTTCTTTTTTTTTTCAAATAAATCATTTCATTTTTTCAGTGGGAAACACTGGCAGCCAAAGCAGTGTTTGCTGCTGGTTACTTAAATAAACAACCTTCTCTTTACCATTCTGCTCTAAATGTTCATTTTGAGTTCACTCGCACTGTTTTTCTCCCTAATTAAATCTGGACCACATTAGCGCGTGCCTGCGTTCAGTTCCCAGAATTAACTGGGTTAATCAGCAGCCTCTCCTTTCTTCCATGGAGGTATGGAGCAGGGGAAGAGAAAGGAAAGATTAGAGGCCTAATGCAATGTACAGGATAATGTGCAATAGGATTTGCCTGAGCAAAATGAAATTTGTTGGCTGTAAGGAGGTTTGAGCAGGCGTAAACGAGGAGTTTAGCACTGGGTGAGTGTAAGGTGTGTGTGTGTGTGTGTGCGCGCGTGCGTGTGTGTGATTGTGTATAATGCTGGCCTTTATTGCATGATTCAGTGGGAACTTAAGAATAAAACCAAGACAATTTGAATATTCAAGAGTCATTTTAAATGTAAAAATTTCAGATTCATTCTCATTTCTACAAACTAATTTGCATTAATTTGAATCCTTATGAATGTTTTTATATTCAGGTTGGACATCATTTTCAGTCAGTTTGAGCGTGTTTTGGAGCTGCAGCACTGCACACACCAAGAGGAAAGTCAGTTTGCTGGGGCACAACCTGTCTCACCTTTATAGGCACCATGCAGAGGTCAGAGACAACAGCGAATTCCTGTCAACTGACAGAGTTATAGAATATAATGGGGTCATCAATTATATATGTGTTTAGAGTCATTCTTTAATTTGCAAGTATTAAGCTTGCAGTGCAGGTCTTCAGGATGTCTACTCAGATGGTAAATGAACTGTTAATACTGTATGATAGTCCATGCAGTGTTTTTGTGCTTTCACAGACAGAAGATATGGGTGAGAGTAGAGTGTGTTTTGAGGAAATCTTACATGCAATCTTCCTGCAGCGTCAGGAGGAATTGGCCTGGTCCAACATGCAAGGTTAGAAAATGAGAAAATACCCTTAGAAATGTTGTAATGTACCATGATGTTCAAATCCTAGGCTCAAACATTGAGGTTAAAAATGAGCATCAGCCCGACACCAGACATCTGATTCTGTCACTGATCTGGCTTGAATCATAAAACATAAATGTAGATGAAGTACAGTGTCTTTTCCAGAGCAACAGTAGACACGTTAAGCCCAACTTTTGACATAAGGGTAGAAGAAAAGTACCTAAGTAAGTAAATTAGGTACTGTTCTAGTAGAAGTACAACCTCAAGTCCACATTTTACAGACAAGCTAACATGCCGTATTCTAGGCTTCTTCATTCAGGATCAGAGTAACCTACAAACATAATATACATATTATAATAAACTTACAGCAGTGGCGTCGACATACGACATCATGTAAATGAGTAATCGAGCTTGGAAAAGAGCTGAACTACTGGTTTCCAAATGTCAAAGAGGTGTTTACTGCTCTGTCCACGTGTATACGCTTAACCTGCATGCACACCCTGACTGATCAGTGAGAGGGGTGGGGCTGATGAGCGATGGCTGATGTCACTGATGCAGATATCGGGTTATTTCTTTCTTTGCTCACCAAGTGTTAACGTTTCAGAATAAAAGTCCTGACGAGGGATAAATACTCATTTTATTGAGTATGTATTTTTTATTTTATTAGGACCACTGTCAAGGACTTTGAAGAACTTACTATAAATATCCTTTTCAGTTTAATTTATTATAAATAACTCCAAATTATTGCTGCTTTCAAGCAAAAAAGAAAACAAATTTAGGTGTGAAATATATTTTTGATCAAAACATGGTCAAATTCATTCAAATATCTAAATTCTGATAATATTTGCATCTCAAAGGAAGACAGTTTTGAGTAACCTAAGATCTGAAAATACATGCGGCATGTGTGTCTCCTATATATACTAAATAATGAAAATGATGAATAAATGTTAAAGAACCTTTAACATAAAACAGGAACATGAGTTGTTGAACATGGCAGTGTTGGAATGCCACAGAATCTGAAGTGGTTTCATTAACAGCTCCAGAACCCGTACCAGGGAAACCCAGGTATGCATTAAGACAATATGTATTAAGGAAATATGATTTAATATGCCATTCACATCTAGTCCATACATCTGTTTTCTGGACATTCATCTGCACAAGTTTGTTCTGTAACAAAAATTGAGCATTTACCTACAAACTTCAGGTAATACTTCTGAAAAGGGTCTGCTTTTACTCCCAAAACAGCTTCAGCAGCTCCAAAAACAACCAAGAGTGTGCAAAGAAGACATTCCACACCCTAATTACATCATCTTGGATCCATGGATTCATGCCTTTGGCACAAAAGTCTGACCCTACCATCCGTGAGCTTCAGCCGAAGTCCAGATTTATCCGACCAGACTTTACCCGTCCAGTGTGGGTGAGCCTGTGTCATTTGCATCCTCAGCTTTCTGTTCTTGGCTGACAGAATTGGAACCCAACATTGTTTTAAGGATATAGTAACAAAACATTCTGTGTAATTCTAAGGAATGAAGTGAAATTGGAAAACGGTCATGTAAAATGAATTATTACTGGTTTCAAAACATTAAAGCACACTGATTTGGGCTCAGATAAGACGTCAACTTAGTTTAAACGTTTAATAGGAATGATGGATCAGTACTTAGTATCAGTATCAGTAAGAGAAAAAGAGGTATTGTGCCATCTCTATACATACATAGGCGAATGCATTAGCTTCATGCCACACATGCTTTTTGTCGTGTGTCTGTTTAACACCATCTTTCGTCTCAGCAGGAGTGAGGTCACCACTCACAGCTCTTGAGTCAGAATGCAGATAGACAGAGCTGGAGCTTCTGATTTATGCTTCGCTGGCCCGAGGCACAGCTATCTGCAAATAGCAATTTTAGAGCTTTAAACTACCCACCCTGACAACAGCCATTTGACAACTGTGGCACAAACTAGCCGGTGTAACCCGGAGGCATATGCTTGGCACTGGCAGCTCCAGAGACAGCTTGCTAAAGAGGTGTAAGAGAGAGAGAGCCAAGCTTTACCCAGTTGTCATCAAGACCATCTGCAACGTATCAGACAAGTGGTGCTTCTTGGCAGGACGGCAGGCCGACGAGTCCCGCTTGCTCTCGCAAGGCGTCTTTCTGCAGAGAGATAATCTGAAGAAGTGCCGCTGATGGTTTGCTTTGATTAAAGCCTTGAATGCGGCTAATGTGGATCTACGCCACAGCTTTAGAAAAGCTGTCAGTTAGTGTATGTAAATGAGGTAATTAAACTCACTTAGCATTCTTTAATAAGAGGGTTATTTGGCAGCGCTTAGCACTGTTTTAGACTTTACTTTGATGACACATTTCGAGCGCTGTCATAACATTGGATGCAAGTCACTGTTTGTTTTTTTTGTTGTTAATGTGTCACTTGTTTGTGTTGGGCAAACATCTCTGGAAGCACCGGTTCCAGCGCTGAGGCACCAACCGATGGGAATGTGGGGTTTGAACATGCTGTGTGCCTCATTATGGACACAAGGTGGAGAAATTTAAGGCTCAGGTCAGATTTAAATTCACCAGCTTGGCTCCTCGTTAAGTAGAATAATGAACATATAAAATATAATTTACATCTCACAAAGTGGTGCTGGTTGAGCTGGTCATCCACAGTGTATTCTTGTTTATCTGGTGACCAGGATCAGCTTCACTTCCTGTTTCAACCTTACATAGCAGTATGTACATTGATTATGAAGCGGTGTTACCTTAGGGGATGACTTTGGAATGTCCACACCTGTATAAGTTGTGAGGTGTTATGTTGTGAGTGAAGTTGAATGCTTTTTTGAGCACTGATCCACAGAGTCACGTTTTCCAGGAATACGTCATAGAAGACATTACCACCCACTGCAGTGTCTATTGTGGGTGGTAATGTCTTATGTGATATACTGACTGCACAGAAACTTCTAACCAGATGCATCCAGTCACATCCACATTCAGCGCAGGAGACCCACACAGACATTGATTGGACATAGATATAGTCATGGGACACCGTACGTAGTTCCAGACCCATAACGTATAGGTTTTTCGTGGGTCATAAAATATCGGTTTATGAAGTGATAGATGCAGGACAAATGAAAACATGAGCAGCTTGAATCACTTGGTGTACTTCTAAAATGGCAAGGGTTAGAACGTGGTCCTGGTCAGAAGTCTATTCCAACATAATGTCTGCTGTAGCCCAAGTAACAGAAATGTTTAATGTTGGTTATGGAATGAATTGGTCTCAGCATACAGTGCAGTGCCCCCTGCTGCTTCTGGATTTGTGAATCCACAGCCCAGTCAGTGATCATGCAGATGCCTGTCCACTATGGGAAATGCTTACAGTGGACCTTAAAACTGAACATTGAACTGAAGTAAAATGACCTCTGCAATGGCCCTATGCAATGTCAGTGGTTGAGCTCCACATCGCAACTAACAGGACTTGACAGATTTGCTATAACGTCTTGGCACTAGATCCTGCAGGGTCATTTGAGGTGTTTAGGTGGCATGTGAAGGATCAGCAGTATCTCTGATACCAATCTCAGATACTTAATATATCCTGATCAGGACCAAAGAAACTGAACTCGAACGTGATCTGTTGTCAGCACTTGCTGCTTCATCTTCTGGATGTGACTTACACGGTAGACATCATGGTCTCCAAACTTCTTATGTTGCCATTTGGCAGTCTCACACCAGTCTCAAGAGGATGCTTTCTGATATATTTCCCAAATATTTTGCTCTGTTGCCCTGCTGATGTCTGATGAAATTTCTCGATCGTAGAACTCGGACCACCCAGCCATAGAGTAAGTTATAAGGGAAAAAATGGAGGCCATGGTAGACAATTTTGTCTTTTCCTTTCTGTGTTCCTCTTGGAGTTCTGTAATATATATCACCTGCACCAAAAGGCCTTGAGACGCAGACGCTCGTCCTGGCCAGCTTGTTTTATGATCTTCGGTATTTTTGAAGGCTGACCTGTTCATCATTTGTGGTAATCTCTTACTGAACCATCTGGAAGGAATGCGGAAAGCCTCTCCCAGGCGGCATACATAAACCATTTCACGAGCCATAGAGAACATTTGAGAGAACACAAGCATCCTTCCGCTCAGAGCATTGCCCGACGGCTCCGTCCCACCCCTATCAATAGCATCTCAGCCTATTAATCTCTTTGAACGTGGTGCAGTGCCTCGAGCCCAGCGGATGCGGCATTAAAATAGCGGAGAAATCCACTTTGTGGCGTCCTCGTGTGGAGCGGCGGCTCGCTCACTCGCACGCTTGCACTCTTTCTGCAGGCCAGGCTTGACCCCTTGACCTGTGCTGATTTGTTGTGAAGCACAGAGGCAGAACTCTCCGGAGCATGTGTTGAAGCACTTAAGGGAAAAGCGGGTATTGTTAGAAAGAGAATGATGAGGGGAAAAAAACGCCCTCCGCAATTCTCAATCCTATTAAATGCCTGAACAAGGACGCGGTGCATGAAAATGCAGTTTTTTTTCCCGTGGAAAACAGGGACACATGTACTTTGTAATCCCACTTCAGCGGAAACCTGCATCACTTGATGACAAAGAACAGACAGCTTTAATATAAGAGGAACCTGGAGGAGATCTGCACAGCAGAGCAGATGAAGTTGATAAGTGTTCCAAGTGTTGGATAACAGGCAAATCTGGCTTTAAGCACAACTTGAAGCTATTTAAGTCCCAGATTGTCAATGTAAGAAAACCATACATTTAGGACAGTTTTTATTTCCATGTAACTGGACATATCCTACATTTTTCTTCCGTATTTTCTCTTCAGAAATTTTGCACTTATGTCTTTGCTGTTGAGGTATTTTACATGACCATTCTTCAACCTCTCTGTGGCATCATGAATACTGTTTCTCCAGAGTAATGCATATTGCATACTGTGTACCGGGATTATAATGGGATGTTATGTCAAGGAACCGTAAGCATTAGGTCAGCAATCATCAGCATGCATTTGAGATAGTCCTGTAGTTTTTAATGGGTGATGTTTGCTTCCAGATTTTGCCCCTACTGATGGGAGTTTTGATTTTTATTTCTAGCTGCTAGGCTGCTGTTTAGAGGAGCCCATGGCAAATATAGATATTTGTATAGCTGTAAAATTTGCATCACAAGGTCTTTGCTTAAAAATGACTGCAAACAAGACATTGTTCTAACAAACAAACTAACGGTTCGATATCGTTGTAAACGTTCAGGGATATTTTGAGAGTCACAACATTTGAATAGTACTCTTTCCTTTTTTCCTCATATTTTACAGAACTACAATAATACACGAATCTCACTAAAAATGATTCCTCCTCACATTTATTTCTTTTGTAGGACATTTAATTTTCTGTTCTATTAACTATTCCCATTAATAGACATTTTGACCAGGGGGGCCTAAACTTTTATTTTGGAGATGTTGTGCAAATATGAACTTGTTGGATGTGGTATTGAAATATTTAGAATACTACAATAATATTTACAATGTATATATATAAATATATATATATATATATTAATTTATTTTCTGAGGTTTCAACATTTTGTTGAAATACTGACTTATTTTGTTGAAATACTGACTGAATCATTTTAGATTGATTTCAGATTTTATCTTACTTTTCATTCACAGCAGCACAATTAACTCATGTAATGATGCTATGATCTTAGGAATCAGTAGGAATAGTATCCAGTTAAATTTTTTTGTTGTTGCCAAAACAATCACACAATATGGGGGAGGCTGCCATTTTTCAAATTATACAGAAAATATAATTCTTTATTTATCACAAATAATATTTTCGTATGATATCCTCTGTGCATAATGCTTTTCCATGCCTTTAAACACTGCTAAGTCACTGACTATGGGTCTCCTAAACCTGGCCTCAAATATTGCATTCATATGTATCCACACAGCAGAGAGGCAGGAAAAGAGGAGCTGCCCGTCTGCGAGGATGTTGACATTTTCCTCGCCTGATTTAATGACCTGCTTAATTCCGCCACGTTGGCGGCCCCGCGCAGATGTTTTGCTGCTTTAATTAGTGTAATCATCGCTCTTGAGAGAGGCCGACGGGTCACTCAGCAGGGCCTGTTTGTCAAGATGCGCCGAGTAATAACACAAAAGATGTAATTTATTCTGATGCTACGTTCATTAAATAATGATGTGTTGAGACAAAAAGATTGTTAATCAGATGAGGGGAAAAACAGATTCATTACAGAGCCAAAATTAACCTCTAGTCTCTCAGGAAAATGAGTTTGAATAGTTGTGTTGTGGTTTCAACCTTGGTTTTATATTGTTTTCCCTGCTTTTAGGAAAGAGTGTAACCCTACTGTATGCTGAAAGGAGCTTCTGTAGAAATGTAGACAATCTGCAAATGGCCAGGTTGACCAACTCCATCTCCAAACTTCTCCTCATGGGTGTCCGGTGTTATTTATGGTTCTCATCCAACACCTGCTTTGGTAAATCAGTGTTAATGATGTTAATAGATGATGGAATTGAACTCACCCGTGGTGTGATTGGGGGGCGTCCAGGAGACATGTAGCTCTCAGTGGCTCAGATCTCAGCTACGTTCTTCAAAATGAGAAATTCTTGTTCATGGTTACTGTATTTGAGTTTACCTGCATCTGGAGTTTTACACTAAAACCCCTCTTATTGCTGAGGGATATTATTTTAAATAGTGAACTCTCTGCACTGTACTCTATACAGTATAGTGTAAAGGTTCAGACCCTCATACACACCATGTGTGTATTCATTTTAGTACTGTATTTGTTTTCCTGAGTAAATAACACTTCACACTCATCTTTACAGGTGAGAAATTGTTACACAGAACTGTAAATCGTCAGCCGTACTCTAAGCATGTCTGTATTTCCTGACATTACTTTTACACAGCAGTGCAGTTAAGAGCACGTCAGCACTACAGTAGTCATACGAGTGGCTCAGTCTTACATCTGCAGTTTGAACGGGGACGAGGAGTCTCCTGGGCTCTTGGTGTGCTTCAGATCGAATTATGAACCTATGTTATTTCAAATTTATTTTCATTAATTAAAGTTGGGGAAGTCTTGATAAATTCCAATACCCGGGTTGCCGAGAATCAGACAGGCGAAATTCCCAGTGTATCTCACTTCAATTAGTTACATTTAAAACCCTCTCCCAAGTTTTCCTCGAACCATCGAACTTACTCCGTGCTGCAGGAACGAGGTCAAGCAGGCAAGGCACTCAGCAATCTGATTAAAACACATTCAGTCCAGAATAATTTCAGAAAGAAGCATATACAAGCACATCATACATTGGATTGATGGGCGCGTTGCATCAGTTCAGATAGAAAAACTGTGTTTTGCTTGGAGAGCACTTTTAAATACGCTGCTTATTAGCCTCTAAAAATAACTGTGGAAAACCAAATCATGGAAATGAGCTTCCAATTAAAACTATTGTAACTTTTAAATGAAATAAATGTTCCCAAGAACAAATATGCTGAATATGCACTCATAATGCTTTCTCATCTGAAAGGAGTAACGACATAATATGCTTTTATCTGGAAGTGTTATTAATTAATCCAATGAACATTTCATTTTCTGCTCATAGAAACACTGCAGTATGTTTAAGGAGAATCGTCTCGAGTCCTTTATTAGGCCAGAGCTACATTTGCCTCATTCTTTGCTGCTTTAAAATACAACAAAGCTGAAGGACAGTTTACAGTGAAAGTAATGGAAGCGGATGGATGATCCTGTAGATGCTTGAAACATCTTTAGCCTCCAGTTCTTCCACCTTTAAGTGGGAATTCAGGCACAGTTTCAGAATATCATATAATGAAATGGTTATGGTGTAAACAAAGCCATTCGGACTGGGTTTGATGTGAAATGCTTTGTTCTAGCAAAACTTACTGAGACAGAAATTGTTCACAGTGCTGGTGAATAAAACCAGGCATCTGAAGAATGTAATACCTCTACAAGCTTCCTCATAGACAGATACACGTTTAAAATGGGTTTTCTTCAGAGGTTCTTTTTGATCATTCCAAAAAAATATTTCAAAGCATTAGAAAAGTATTATGCGAGAATTGGCATTTCTTACCTCAGGGTCCCCGAACAGTCGGGAGGTGTATTTTGCACCACTTTACATGCATCTCTGGACAAGCTGAGAAATCGTTGCAAGTGAAAGAAGCATGTGGACCGAGGCAGTAATATTACAGGACTTTACACTAACGTGACTGATGAGGTTAATCGTTGAAGTTTGCTGTGATGCCTGTTACTCGTTTTGCTTACAAACGTGTTGCTTGATTTTGGAGATTGTTATTTGTGAATAACATGATTTTACGAATTTATGATACAGATTTATAAACCGTTTAAATGTTATAACAGTACGTACAGGATGTTCTAAAGCAGTATATTCCCCAGATTTCAGAAGACTTCACGTTCCAGATTAAGCACTTTTTACCATGACATTACATGTGAAACGTGTGTAGCTTCCAGTGGGGTTGATAGTAAATAAGCCAGCTTAATTTGTGTTGTAGACATTATGTCCCCAAGTTACTATCACACCACGATAAATAAACCCATTTCACAACGCTGAAGGACTTTGTCTTTATGATATATAGAAATCTGAATTTAAATGTTAATATTCACATTCAAACATGACTCAGTTGTTGCATTATGTTGTCATATTTGAGGATTCAGTGGAATCCCCTTTTAAAATGACTATTAACACTCATCAGATATTATTTGACATTATAATGTTCCCACCCCCATCACATGCCCAAAATAAAGCTGAACCTTGATATATTTTTCATACAGTAATATACAATATAGTCAAAATATTTCCTCTTTTTTTACCTGTTATTACTTTTTTTTTGTCTTATTTTTTTCATCAATTATAACTGTTCTGTGTCTCAAACTGTTCTCTGTCCCTCAAACGAGGATTATGTACAGTACAATACGTTCATTAAATTAGTAAATAAAAAATAAATGTTCTACAAAGGGTGCTTAGGAATGCTATAGAAATACCCTTTTTAAATATTATATATGCTATTATTTTGCTTAGCATAGAACCTTAGAACCTTCCTTATGAACATAGGGCTGGGCAATTAATCCAGGTTTTTTTCCAACTGTTATTTTTGACTTCCAGTAATAAAAAATTTGCGATAATGCGATTATTGTGATTCTGATTGTTAATTTTTGTTTTCTAAACCCTGCACATTATTTTCCTGGATAGCTGGGTGTCTCCACCCCTTTCTGTTATTTATTATTTGTTTTATTTATCTTTTTTACAATGACTTTTGTCTGTTTCTTCAGTTGAATTATATTTAATGGAAGTTTATTTGTGATCTTAGTATTGGCTGAAATAATCATGAGTATGATTTTCTTTAGAATCGAGCAGCTCTTCTGGACCCCTCTTCTTACCCCCCCAACCCCCCTTTTTCTGCGTTCACCCAAATCCATCTTTAACGGCTGGCGGATTCAGTTGCAAAGTCTCAAACAAGACGAACCGATGTGCACAGAAAGGCCAGTGTCTCATTTCTTCTTGCACTCAGAGCACTGGCGCAGGCCGCTGATCACAACAAATGGCCGAGGAGCTGCGGTGCACTCACTGTGTAAACACACCTGCGGTGGATGATTCACCGTGGGCCTCAAGGTCCCGACACCCTGCGATCCAATCACAGAAACGCCCTCGTCTCTCAAACGGACACTGAAGGGCTCATGAAAACAGCCCGCGGGGCATTCTGGCCAAACAATCTTAAGTGACGTAATTAGCATTAGCTTGATTTGCCTGGTGAGCGGGTACTGTAAAGCCGAGTGCGCTCACTGTGAGGAATGAACACCACCCTCTACACCGTCTCTTTTTGGGAGGGGTATTTATTCTCAGCTTCCTAAACAAAAAAGCCTCAACCGGCGAATAATTACCCATGTTAGCTTGATTGGAAATAGCCCTTTAAAGGCCTCTGCTGTCGTAGGAATAGTAATGCCAAACTCGTTCCACGGATGAACTCGGCATGACCTCATCTCCAAAACAAAACACTAATGATGAAAAACAATGGTTTTTGGAAGAACTTCAGCAACATTAATATTTTTTTTTTACCCAAGCAACCTTCACTTTACCACACATGAGAATGGAAGCCTTGTTTCAGGAGTAATTTGGGACAGAACCCTTTATTCCATGAATTTATTATAAGTTCTTCGACCCTTTTTTCCCCCCACACTTTTATAGGTCATACAATAGAAGATCCATGATTGACTTCATAAAGATTCTTCTACTTCTGAGATATGAGAACGTGAAGAACCTTTGTTTGAAGGACCCCCACATAACATATGCTCTGAGGAAGAACCCTTAAATTGGAATGGGATCTTAAATTAGGTTCTCAAACCTGAAAGGATTCCAAATACAGGTCATGCCAAAGATCACATTTGGCCCCATCAAGAACCTACCAGTTGCTAGCTATGAAGAATGAGATGAGTCAAGAACCTTTTAGGACCTTCTAGGAAGAACTGTTAATTTGGTATTATATATACTGTGAACATTGTTGAACATTATGCATATATACATTATATATATATCAGCTGTGTGAGGAGCATTTAATGATCTATCATATTAATCATAGGTTCTATGCAAAGTTCTTCCTAGAACCTTTACATTAAGTGACTAACTTTATGGGATATTTACGTTATAATTTGACTCAGTTACGGTCCTGGAATACCACTGCCCTGCTTCTTCACACTTACAAATCCAGTTTACCGAAATGATTCTCTAAGGAACCAACCCCTGAAAGATTCTTCGGGCAGTTAAAAGTGGTTCCTCATTCGAAGAACCATTTCCTGACACCTAAATACAGAGAGTTCAGACACTGAATAGCTTTTAGACGACTGGCGGCGTTTAGCTGACTTTAAAGAAAACAGTGTTCTTCAGCTGTAAGCAGGTCAATGTATAATTTTAATGATATCACTGGAACTTCCAGAGTAGGACCCCTTTGAAAAACAAAACTTGGCGAGTTGTGAAACGTTGTAATTTATATCCATCATCATCAGTTCAGTAGTAGCGATGATAATACATTTGCACTTGCAGTGAAAACAAGCACATCGGCAGTGCTTTGGCTCGTCGGGTTGTGCGTGTCTCAGTGTTTTTTCACGTCGAGGGCAGAGCTGACTTTCCGAGCATGCCTGATGAGCGGCTGAACCAATTTGTCTCCCCGAGCCCCCAGGAACTTTGCAGAACTCTCTAAAGTAATTCCCTCAATTCTGGCTGCCTAAAACCTTGTCCCGGCACAAACAATAGCATTGCTTTGTAAAAGCCATTCTAAAACCTCTGCCAAGCATAATTTATCATTTGAATTACAATAGGCCACTTAACACAGCTTAAATTATTTCTCTGCACTATCAGCTACTCGACTGGCTTGGTGTTGTAACAGCAGACTATCATGAACGGGTGCGGGTTATGAGGTAGTCCCTTATCAAAGGCTCAGCGCCTTAAGTTTCAGGGAAACAACTGCTCGCAACTTTCTTCCCCCTTGCTGTAAGGTAGAAACCAAATGACATGAATTTCTATCGGTGCCTTCACATGGCTTTGAGCAGTAGGTGAGCTGTATGTTGCATTGAATACTAGTAGATGATGGTGGGGGCAGTGCGGGCACTGATTCAGTGAACGAGAAATTGTCCCTGTGTCTGTTCATTCACACCTAAATGTAGCAAAACAACGGTTTAAAGGATTGGGATCTTTAATCTGTAGAACCCTAGGATCATTTTGATGGATTCACAAGTTTCAGAATCAGTTATGTTACAAGATTCTGAGGGATTGGTCTAAGACATTGCTCTACTTCTTCTTCTTCTTTCGGCTGCTCCCGTTAGGGGTCGCCACAGCAGATCATCTACCTCCAATCCTGTATAACAATCATATTTATGATCCGCATTACAGTTTTATGCCAGATGCCCTTTTATCAACCCTCACCATTTATCCAGGCTTGGGACCGGCACCAGAAGTGCACAAAGTACACCCCTAATGGCTGGTTTTACACCCCAAATGGCTGGGACGTTGCTCTACTATGGACATTGCTCTACTATGGTATGGTCAATACCAACACGGCTCAAAGGTAGAAAACAAATAGTGGATCAGGGGTTCCCAAACTTTTGCAACTTGTGGCCCCCTAACCCACCACAAGATGTTGTGCTTCACACACATGAAATTGACTAAGATCCAAACAAAAATCAGTTATTACTGCATTTATTGCTTTAGAAATGCATTAAAATTCAACCAAGGCACATTTTAACAAACGATTGTATGTATGTTTGTCAGATGTGTGTGTAGAAGTGAGTTTAGAGTTAAATGTCATAGGGATGTGTCACAGCAGCAGTTCTTTTTGGATGGTCCCTTAGCATTTTCAGCGCCCGCTGCATGCATTTATTTATTTATTTATTTAATGGAATCTGTTGCATCACTGTTTAGAAAATGTCATTTTAAAGAATTTAGGACATTGTTAACATTATTGTGAATATCTAACATCAACCTGTTGCTCCTGGAATGAGTCAAATTTCTATATTTGAAAACTTGGCTAAACAGAAAAACAATTCAATCTTTGTCCCAAGGTCTCCTTGTAACGCGGCTTCGAAATCACTGGTCTACGCCAGTGGTTCCCAATGCCGACTCTGGATGATCACCGGTTCCACATATTGCAATGGTTATCCACTGCAGCACACCACCTTCACGTTTGGGAGGCTTGTTAGGTAGATCAGGTCTGGAGACAGGTTTAGCACTAAGCTGTGAAGGACAGGGGGACATCCAGGTTGGGAACCACTCTGGCCTTTCTGCAGGTCTCAGCTACAACACAGGATCTACCACACCTCATTCAATCAGCCAAGAGCTTCTGAAGGCAGTAATGAGTTGGTTGAGGTTGGGTGGATTAGGGTTGGATCTGTGGGAAACCAACACTACAGTGGAGTCCAAAGATCTGAGACCACCAGTGAAAGCGCTTCAGTTTTGCATGTTGGACTTTGTGTAAAAGCCTCTAATGCAAAGATCAGATCGACCTTAAATTGGACCCAATGAACATCTGACCATTTTGTTCAAGGGTATAAATGAAGACGGTCAGTGGAGATGGTCAGTGCCACAAATATCCTTAAATGTGAATATTGATTTATTAATTTCACATCCCATTTTTGGTCTTTTGGACTTTTGGACCCCACTGAAATGACAAACACCACTTCAGTGCTACCTTGCATGCAGGCCTGGCCATGGAAGTACCTGGAAGTTTAAACACTTCGACTAGATATGAAACAAAATCCAGTGATCAGCCTATTATTGCTGGTTGTCCCAGAACGTGATACACTGTGTAACGCCAAAGAAGAGATAATTAATGAACGAGATTAAGGCCCCTGACAAAAATGCCCCGTTTTCGTTCGTTCCTCATTCGTTAAGGCTGAATGCTGGCTGCCTGACGTCATGTGGCTTAGCTGAATTAGGCCCGTGTTTGTGAATGCAGGACCGGGCAGCAGCGATTCCTTTGGAAAGCCCAGATTTAATTAGTCCGTAAATCCCCTGAAAAATTCATGAATTTGTCTTGCCCCCTCATTGAAGTGACTTAGCCAGTGATGTGAGGCCTTTTCAGGCCAGCTTGGTAAATCGGGGACTGTTCTTGCGCATACGTACTCACACACTCACACACACACACACACACACACACACACACATATAGAAAGAGAAAAGAAACAACTGTTTATGTAAATAGGGGCTGTGTGTTTACTTGATGGAAGAATGGCGGAGCTGTGGTCTCTACGCTCAGCTTAGCGAGGCCCAGCCAAAGGGGACCTCTCACCAGCAACTTCAGCCTTATTAAACTGATTACCAACTCCAGCTAATTAATCAGAGCCCAAAGAAGGAGCAGTGTGTGTCGCCCCCAGATTCTCTCTCTCTCTCTCTCTCTCCCCTTCTCCCCCCCCCCCCTCTCTCTCTCTCTCTCTCTCTCTCTCTCTCTCTCTCTCTCCTTTTCCCCTCCCTCCTTCTCTTCTTTCTTTTCTTTCCTCAGCTCCGATGGAAGGGAGGGGAGGTGGTTATTTTCATGCATCATCAGAACTGGTGGGACGGGAGGACGAGTAGTAATTACCTTACACAAACAAGACTGAGATTGCCTGTGAAGCTGGCTCTTTATTTTAGCTGCTGAGGAAAAGGGGGGAGCGAATGTTGCGGGGGTTTGGTGGTGGTGCGAGGGGGGTGTTGCAATGACTTCAAAACACAAGTACAAGTGTGCTTCCACATGAATACGCTTATTCTTTTATTCGTAAGCGACTCTTTCGGAATCACAGATGTCATGCAACCTGTGAAGCGCTGCAGACATGAAAGCGGTGGATTAAATATTACACAAATTTGCTGTTACGTCAAATGTAGTAGGTCATCCGAGACTTAGTTTGGTCTCTGAAGTTTGCATCTTATCTTTGCGCTGTACGTGCGAGGCTAAACAAGTAATGAAAGTTTATAATCCGGTCATTTGCACGGTGTAAACCACACGCCTGCATCAGGACACACCTCGGAGTTTCAGTAGAGAGATTTCAAAATCGACTTATGTAGTTTCTGACGTTGAAGTGCATGTAATTCACTGCTGTATTTAAGTATTTTAAGTACTTCAGTATTATAGTATTGCCGTTTCCTGAGATTTTCCTGTGCTTTCATCCCAATTTTGTCCCCCAGTTCCCCCTATGAGGTCATGCGACACTAGGAGGGCGAAGATAAGCTTCATGCTTCCTCCAATACATGTGAAGTAAGTCACCATGTCTTCCGATATAACAGCTAACTCATGGTTGTGCAAGCCAGCATCGCTCTGGGTGTGATGTGGGGAGAGAGCGCCATCTACCCACCCAGACAGAGAATCACACATTCTGCTCTCTCAGACGCCGGCTGCCGATGACAAGCAGCATGGCCTGGGGTTCAAACCTGCGATCCTCGGATGATAGTGCTACGACAATAGACCACTGAGCCAATCAGAACCCGTGTCATTAATATGGAAAGGGGAAATTAACTGACCTATGACAGAGTATAAGACGCACTATCACACTGAAACAAACCAAACACAGCGTAACTTTAACCTAAATGCTGATTTTGCAGTCAGGTGACTCTAATTGTTCTATGTTAGTTTTAGGGTCTCCAGGAGTTGCATAATTTACCCATCACCACGCATACCTACAACAGTTGTAGTAGTGAACAAAATGGTGTAATTGCCGAGGAAACCACCACAGACATTCCTCGAGGCTTTTCGTTGCTATGTTGTAAACTCGCCACTCAAACACACCTATGAAAATTTTGATTGGTTGGTGCTTCATTTGAAGGGATGTTACTCTTCCAGTAGTAATGGAAATGATCCTGAAATGTCATAGTTTCCACCTGCCGTACTGGTGGACTCATAATGCCTGCTAAAAAGAAACTATAGGGAGTTCTTTCACTTTGTGAGGTTCCTTTTATTAAGTATACCTTGATTCCAAGGCCTTTAGGGATGCAGCATCATCGGACAGATGTTTATGGTTGATATTTTAATACGTGATTATAAAATGGCTAAAAACTAAAATATCGGCATTTGTAACTCAAGAAATCGATGTTATTTTATGAATTTAATGCAAGAAACATATCCAGTATCAGCATAGGTCCACATTACCAGTATGTCACAAACAGTTTGGTTAGAAAATGCATGAACACATCTGTTTGAAATGATGAAACTCAACCTCGCTCAACAGTTTACACAAATACTAATAGGTGTGGAGCACCTGTTCCTAAATGTGAGTTCTGTTATGTAGCTCTAAAGAAGCAAACTGCAGTCAACAAATGTGTCTTGGCTGATCTTCTACATTTGGACTGAGGGGAAATTTAGACTTTTGGCCAAACCATCCCTTTAAAATGTGTCATGGGTTTGACATTTTCTTGAATTGTGTCTAAACATTAGAGTGCAGTAATGCAGCGTATGTAAGCGGCCGTGCCCTCTCTGTTTGAGCCCCAGCCCGTTGTTCGCTGAGATGCCATTGTCTGTGCATTAGAATGATGCTCCGGCAGTTTTCCCCCAGAGATGAGACTAACACAGTCTTTTCTTTTTTCCTGCCAATCTCTGAAAATGCCAAGTGCAACTGGGTGCCCTACTGTTCCTAATTACTGCATGATTAAAGAACGAAATCAGGGATTCTGCTAAAGATGTTCCCTCTCTCTCTCTCTCTCTCTCTCTCGCTCTCTCTCTCTCTCTCTCTCTCTCTTGCTCTCTCTTTAAGGAGTTTGGATTAATCCCCTTTGGATCTAGCTGCACCATTTCTGCATTCCTCTTGTTCTGTTTATCAAATAAACCCAAGTAATTAGAGACTTTAGATAAGTAGGCTAAATGGGTGCCCGCCCTGCGTCGTCCTGGGTTCGATAGGAACCCCAGTGTGTTCAGTTAATATCTGCTGTTATCCTTGTTGGAGAACAATGGCACCATGTCTCGCATCCATTTATTATGCGCAGGGGGGCTTCCTTGACCTTAACAAACACTTTCAGTCTTCATTTAGATAAACGTATTGGCCAATTACGCAAACCACAAAGCTCTGATTCACACAATCAGTGTGGAATATGACCCCTTTAAGAGTTTTAGAGCAGGGAGGGGCAAAGAAACGAGGAGTTTAATGATTCGCAAAGTTTAGAATTGACTTGAATACAATACAGAAGTGTTGATACATTTTCCAGTAAAGCAGAAATAAGCAGTGGCTGAAGATGGAGTGAAGTTGGAGTGCGCTGATGCCACTGCTAGAAACCCACAGTGTCACTGTGCAAAACAGCGAAAGCTGTTGGAGTACTAATAGCGCCACCTTGTGGGCTCTTCAGCCTGCTAAACATGAGTCTGTAAATGACCAGTCAGTCACGTACAGACACTTACACACCAGTTCTTTTCGATGAACTTGCTGAAATTATTGAAATGAACACTAGCTTCACTTATGAACATACATTCATTGCCAGAAAAATTGTTGCGTCCAGAAGGAAGTGCTGCAGTGCTGTTTGGGAGGACGATACAGGTTTGCAGGAACAGCAAACGATAGAAATGTAGACTGATCTGATCAATATTTATTGATCTACACATACAAAAGTCGTGTCTCTCAGTACGCAACGTCAGACGTCTCTGCATGGAGTTGTAGAGGTTCCTAATGGTGTCCTGTGATGGTCCATCTCATGCAGCTTGAATGTTCTCCCTCAGTTCTGCAGATGGTGCAGTAGGGGTGGAGGGTTGATAGAGCGTCCAATAGCATCCCACACATTTTCAATCAGGGACAGGTCTGGAGATGTGACCAGCCATGGTATAGTATCCAGTAAGTTCTTGACAGCAGTATGTGGGCAAGTGTCGTCCTGAGTGTGTGTTCAGAAAAGGAAGGGTCACATGTTGCATTAATGTATCACTGGACTGTTAGAATGCCTTAATGAAACCTAAACGTCTGGCACTGTATGAAATTACACCTGGCCTTCTGGACATGTGGCATGTGACAACAAACCATTGACCTTGTCCCTGACCACAGTGTCTCCACATGTCTATCACATGTTCTACCTAATGTATGTTGGGTGCATTCAGATCGACACAACTCCGTACACTCTCACTGTTTTCTGAGATCCAGTTTAAGGGCCTAGTCTTTTAAAAGATCTCTGGATTTGATCCCAGAGTTGAAGTGTGAGAAAAGCTTTGGTGGTGGAGCTGAAGAGCCCTGAGATCGCTTCGCAAACAAACTGGGAACTTAAACATCAACACTTTTCAGCTGTTGAGCTACAGAGCCAGGATTCTCTGAGGATCTTCAGATGAGACAGAGCAATCACCCTTCTTAACTCACCCCCTTTAGCTTTAGACACTTAACTTCCATGATGAGTAGCTTGATCACATAACCGTGCAGCCCTTCATTGGGGGGCTCCTCTAAAGTGTTCTACCTCACCTACAGACATTTTGCATTGTGTTGGTGGTGAGCTTGGAGTTTGTAATGTAGTTGAATTGTTGGTTCTGAACATGAACGTGAAGATGGCACAACCAAAACAGAGCTGATTCCAAAGCCAGGTCTACCAGGGAGATGTTCAGTTTTCTAAGGCAAGCATCAAAGAAGTGCACCTCAAAAGTGATGCCTGAAGAAGCTGAATCCGAGGAGAAGGTGCTCGACTTAAACTGGCTGGAGTCTCTTCAGCCAGCTAACTGCCCACAGAGAGGACAGAGACACTATTTGGCAAGACTCACCACCTTGTCCCCTTTTGACTCCATTCTCAGTTAACTATTTAACAATATAAACACTACAGTGCACTGAACTGAAGCTCACAGCGAGAGTGTAATACGTCGAATTATTATAAAAATAATGTGTTTCTTCATCTTTAAACCAAAAACACAACATGGAGAGCTTTCCTTTGTTGGAGAACCCTGTTGAATAACCAGGTCTTCGATGCTGAATGCTCGTATTCAGAATGAGAGAAAATGTTAATGTGAAAATGTTCGAGCCCAAGAGTACCTGAATCGACCTCATTGCCAACCCCCCCCCCCCCTCCACCCCCACCCCCAACAAAGGCAGGATTAGTGTTCTCCACTTTAGATGCCAAGGCAAGTGAGACCACACAACAAAGGATGGTGGGATCAAGATCTTTCATGTGTCCAGCTTCTGAGTGCCGCTCTCCTCTTCCACTTGAGTGTCTCAGGGCTTTCGAGTAGCGTCCATCCGACTCGCATGACCTCCCCTCGCTCGGTGTTCAATCAGCCGCGGGCTAAATGTTATTGAAAGCCCACCGACAGCAGTGTAAACCAATTTTGTTGAGCGAACACATTGTCTCTACTAGATAAACTGTCAAATCCCTGCGGAAATAGAAACGTCTTGAGGCGACGTCCTGTTTGAGCTACTTTTTTGGGGATTGCAGAGATTTGCAGAGAAATGCCTCTAATTGATTGCGTGATTGGCTTAATGGTTCTCCAGGAAAGGGGGACGTTGAATCAGATCATTTTTTGGGGGGATATCAAAAGCAAAGGCCCACTATTGCTGGATTTAGCTCATCCTCTGAAATGACCCATTGTTCTCCTCGTATTATTCTAAGAAACAGGATTTTGCCTTCAAAGCTTGTTTGTGACTGTTTTCCCTCTATTGTTCTCCTCGGCAGAAAACAGATAATCAGTCCAATAAAGCAGCGAGCCCGAGCCTCGGTTCTACGTTACAGAGTATCCTTATACAGGTAGGAAACCGATGGCTTAAATGATGAGGTTTGATGAGGTAGGATGAGCCAAGTACTACGCTTGTTTGACTTACTCAACACGTGAGCACAGATGTCTAATTTTCTTCTCATTCTGTTTATAGGGACCAAAAAGTGCTGCATTGTTTTCCGAGGCGACGTGCTTTTAATACCCTCTCGGTGTAAAGGAAACACTAACCGCCGAAGAAGAAACGGAGCTAAGTAGGTCAAAATATGATTACGCTCCGGTAAAGTGTTTTAAGCTGTTTCAATAATCCTGTTTTTGCAGCTCTCTCTTTATTTTAACAGCTCTGTCTTTGAATTATGTTAATTCTGGGCTTGATAGGCCTCCAATCCTGCATTCTGTGAGAGACAGTAGCTAATTGCATTGAAATAAAACACACTCGCAAATGTAGCTGTTTGCTCTAATGCTCAACCACTCTCCATAAGTACACTTCAAAAACCTTGGCTTCAGCGGCGCTCTACAGCATAAAGAGCCACGGCTGCTGGCTCAGTCCGACTACACGGGCTAGCCAGAGGATTAACATCACAAGAGTGATGCGTCGCTCGATACTTGACATCCAGCAAATACTGCTGCTGCAGGAAGGGCGCGTCGTTCGCATTTTGACGTCTTAAGTATATGAAGTCCCCGCGTCAGTGACCAGCTGATGATGCCGGAAACTGGTTTTCACCACAGATGCTTCATGCTGTGGAAGTGTTTGCACAGTGATTCAAACGTGAACCAAAAGTGATTCTGAAAAGAGGTTCGGTGTGAAACGTTGATCTAGAGGAACAACAGCGGTTTAAACTTCCTCACAATGGTAGTAAACGGAAGCAGACCTTTGAAGTTTTACGGAAGTTTAAAGCCTTAAAGCCTTCAGCAAACTGAATCTGCTGCAGGATTTTCTTCCAGCTGACTCGTGCCCTATGAAATCTGTTTTATTTTTCCCCGAATGTCAGAGTCTGTATGCAGGTTGAGCGCGGACACGTGAGGCAGAGCAGTAAACATGCACTGGAAGCTTCTTTGGCATTTAAACTGGGGTTTAATTCACTTGGAATCGAGTGAATTTTTGTTGTTTTCCAAGCTGGATTACTCTCTGATAATTCATCACATGTTTGATTAGTAGAACGCGATCTATGAATGTTTGTTAATGTGTTGTTGAGTCTGGCAGGTTTTTTGAAAGATCCTAGAATTGATTTTTCTTTTTTTTTTAGTATTTTTATTCATTTATTCACACAGTTGAATGCTGACTTTTGACATCATTAGCAACCAGGACATTTAGATTCATTGGTCAAACCTTCAAGCCCCCTTGTTGTATTTACCACCACTATGATAGAGTAGATAGATAGATAGATAGATAGATAGATAGATAGATAGATAGATAGATAGATAGATAGATGAATAGATAGATAGATAGATAGATAGATAGATGAATAGATAGACCCATTTTCTCAATTCCAGTAAGACTAAAAAGGAACATTATAGGAGCATCATATTGTCATTAAGCGTAGACCTTGAATATGTTCCACAGTCTAGTTCATTTACCAAAGTTCTGTTCACTCTAAAAGCGTTCTTTGCCTCCCCAGACCTAGGAGAAACCCTTTGTTGGCAATGCTCTGCAGGATCAGGTAAGAGTACATCCAAGTGCCAGATTATAGAACCGTACTTTCAACAGGGACCCTTGAAAAAGCCCCCTTTGATTTAAACACTGCATGTATTGATCAGCTCTATCGGGGATGCACTGAATGGAGTCGCTCGTTTGCATGGACTGTGAACATGAATCAGGAGGAAAGTGCAAAAATGATGAAACCTAATGTGTGTATTATTATTGGCATGTTTTTTCTTCTGTTTTGTCAGCAGTGATGGCAGTCTGTACGGTTGCCAATGAGGAGCCTACATGTTGGGATTAAAGCTGCCACTTTGCTGGAGTGGATTTCAAGGTAATTTATTCAAATTTAGTGGCTTAGTTCAAAATTACATATCACTGGTGCAACTCCGCATAGAACAGCAGACAAGAGAAACGTGCTTTATATGAATCACTCTCTGTCTCTCCCTGTCTCTCTGGTGCTCTCTCTTTCTCTCTCTCTCTCTCTCTCTCTCACACACACACACACACACACACACACACACACACACACACAGTTTGCAGGAGTTTCTCAAGCCCTGTTTTCACCCAACTAATCTCTGCCTCTTTGAGTTGGGCCTGGTGTGTCGCTCCTTGCTAATTAGATCAGGATTTATAGTGTGGATTAGTTGATGGTGAGGGCTTTTATTTATTTATATATATATATTTTTTTTTTGTTCGCCGGGTTCCTCTGACCATGGTAGCTGTTTCAAATCACCATTTCAAACTTGACCGCACAAAAACGCTTTCCCTGCCTTCCCCTCTTTCTCTCCCCTCCATGTTTTGCATTAGAAAACAGCTGCGGGAAGAATGACAAACACCGTTAATCTCTTGCTCGCTGGCAATACGGTACAAAGGGGGGGTTGTTGGGAGTGGGGGCGTGTGGTGGGGTGAGGCAGGATTGGACTCCTGCATGGTAAACACTCAAAATTCAGAAATTGTCCATTACCTCTAAAACCCAGTCGATAACAAGCCTCATTAATTAAACGGTGGGTGTAAGTGGGGTTACACGAATCGGAATTAATAATTGGCCTCTAACGTCAGAAAACCGCAGAGTTTGGATTGTCTTCCCTTCCCCAATGTCGGGATGCAGCTCACCCAGGCTTCTTTTTTTCCTTTCTCTGCGGATGCGCCATTTCCATCCAATCCCAGGGATAGGTTTAGTCATGGAGTGCTCCTGTAATTTGTTTGCCACATTTTTTCCCTCTTTTTCTGAAAAAAAAAAAATAAATAAATAAAAAGTGATCAAGTAGGCATTTAATTGCTTGAAGAAAACAAATCTATTCCTAAAGCCATTGTTTGTATTGCACACGAGCTGCAAGGAACATGAAACATTTCGGCAGCTAGTTTGTCCTCAGAAGTTGGAATACAATGAATGGCTTGTAAAAAAAAGACCACCCAGAACAGACCACCACTCCTACTAAAATGGGCCTTTCTGGTCGTGTTTACTATAGACCATAGCACCATAAAAACACTTTATTCATACGCTTTAAAATAAAGCATCTAATTACCATAAGCACAGCATGGGGAAAGGGGAGCTCCACCGAATTTTCAGAATGCATGCTTAATTTAATGAGACACAGTGTGGATTTGTGTGCAATTGTAGAGAAAGTTACCTACAGTGGTGGCGTCCAGATGCCTATAATACCATTATAACCATTTTATTTTCCAGCCTAAGCCACCAGTTAAACTGCACCTGTCCTCTGAGCTCCGAGTGTGATGTTGATGATGATCAAATGGAAGTTTTGACAGACGTCCATGATTGGCATCGATTCGTTTGTCAGTAAAAATCTATATTTTAGACCAAATTTGTGTTTTGACCTAAAACAGTGTCTCAGGAACCATTTCCCACCAAACCCAATCAGAATGACTTTGCTTCTTGTAATGATTTAATGATGTAGATTTGTTAAATAACGTGGCCAAGGAGTGGAAGCACAAGATAGGTGTTTCTAATAAAGTGGCCAGTGAGTGGAAGCGAAAGGTAGGTGTTTCTAATAAAGGGGCCAGTTTGAATAAAGTGGCGAGGGAGTGTAAAGTAACCATATATGTCCATTGTTGTTGTTTTGTTTTTGTTTTTGTTTTTTTTTTCTTTTCCAGCTGCAAAAAACAGTGGTGCATTTAAGCATTTACATGACATGCGACGCAGCATGTTGTGATGGTGCTGTTGCTGCTGCAGGAAAACGTGTGTGAAAAGCCCCACTGTGGAAACGCACCTGAGTGTGTGTGACACTCGGGAGCTCCAGAGAGGCAGAAGGAAGAGGAGACAGGTGCAGACATGCCCATCATCATCTGGCGCAGGATACGACATCTTTAAAAACAGACCGTAATTTAATTAACTCTTTCTTTCCCGAAGGATGGCCCTCCTGCACATCTGTGGCTAATGTGAATGGAAGTGAGGAGGTGGGAGAAAGAGCAACTGGACTTGTTATTTACTAGATGGTGTCATCCCACAATTGGACAGTCAAAGCTCTGTCAAACTAGTGCTGAGAAAACAAAAACAACTGTCATGATAGTTTAAAGCCAGGTATTCAGCAATAGCACCAGATGAAAGCAGTCCGGGACCTGTATTCAGTTATCGTCAGGTCAGATTTCCCTCTTATTTACAGTGACTCTGCCGACTGGAACTGATTCTGGATTAGTGTTTCTGCACTGAGAATCTGTTTGAGTCAGGGCCCACGTCTGGAGCTTAGTACAAGAAAACACTAGTCTAGTAGTGTCGACAGCCTGAACTGGTTATATGTGTTTCTCGTTTATATCAGCAGCATTTTATACATTATTTTTGGATAGTTAGGACATTGCAAAACATGTCATGAAAACACTTTTATTGGTTGTATTTTTGGTTTGCTTTATTATTAAATTAGTAGTGTAATTTATGGTCATCGGGAAAACTAGTGAAAAGTATTTTCAGTGCAGTCTTTTGGCTGCCTTGTATGTTGGTAAAAGTGTTTTTTTGGTTACTTTTTACATTGTAAAAATATAAATTCGTTATATAATTGTTTTCGGGATTAGCTAGAATATTCAAAATATCTTTTTGAATAGTGGGTGCATTTGTAAATATATTGTTTGTTAGCTATTACATTGGTATTATAAAAAGTGTAGCATGGGTAGCTATAATAAATGAATAATAAATTATAATCAATTTTCAAACTTCCTAGTAAAACTGTAAAAGGTTTTGGGTTAGTTGTTATAATAACAGAGATATTTTTGGCTAGGCTGATATTAGTAAAAATTATTATTATTAAGCACATTATTTAAGTTTTTTCTGGATCGCTGATACATTATAAAAGCATCTTTGCCAAGCTGTTATATTAGTTACAAACAAAAAGTTACAATTAATTAGCACATCTAGCACATTGACAATAATGTTTAAGTCGATAGTACATGTTTTTGGATAGTTATTACATTTATTAAATTATTATTGTCTAGCTATTAATTTAGATAAAATATAATATGGCTAGATGGTACATTGGTAAAAGTAGTTCTGGTTATCTAGTACACTAGATAAGTATTATTGGCACATTATTATTATTATTATCATCATTATTATTATTATTATTTTTTTTTTTTTTTTTTTTTTTTTTTTCTAGCTATTTTATTTGCTAAAGTATTTTTTCGCTGGTCAGTACATTAGTAACGTTGTTTTGACTAGTTATTTTATTAATTCGATTATTTTTTGGCTAACAATTACATTACTAAATACCAGCCATTAGGAGTGTAGTTTGTGCACTTCTGGTGTCGGTCCAAACCCCGAAGAAGAAGAAGAAGAAGAAGAAGAAGAAGAAGAAGAAGAAGAAGAGGAAGAAGAAAAATAAGAGGAAGAAGAAGAAGAAGAAGAAGAAGAAGAAGAAGAAGAAGAAGAAGAAGAAGAGGAAGAAGAATAATAAGAGGAAGAAGAAGAAGAAGAAGAAGAAGAAGAAGAAGAAGAAGAAGAAGAAGAAGAAGAAGAAGAAGAAGAAGAAGATATTTTAACCAGTTAATTTCTATAGTTGTTGTTGTGGTACAACAGATACCCCCACCAGCGACTCACCACACTATGTGGGAAACTGGGGTTCAATTCCCAGTGTGAGTAACTGTGCTGTACCAATAAGAGTTGTTGGCCAGAGACTCGTAACACTACTAGGACCCACCTCTGTGATATGAGTACGTCACTCTGGATAAGAGCATCAGAAATTAATTAAAAAATGAATGTATAGTGTGTTACAGTAGGTAGCCAGCAATGCTCCCCGTTACTCATCACTGTTATTTTGTTTTGCCTGTTCATTACTAAAAGTGTATTTTAGTAGTTACTATATTAATAACATGTATTTGTGATTCTAGACTGAAGAATTGTTACATAAATGTATCCATACGATTCCATGTAAAACGTGTTTGATTTGTTCCAAAGTATTGAATTCAACTTCTCATTGGTGCAGTTGACCTGTCAGGTGGTGTCCCAGTTGAACCATTACAAATCTGTGCTTTAAAGCTCATTCAGCCGCAGGAACGGTGTCAGTGAAACAAACGTGCAAACCTGCGTTTCTTATGAAACAAGACGAACACATGTCAGCTGTGCTGGGTCAGATCTCCAGGCCTGTTTGATTTGCTAGAACAATGTTTCCCAGCCCGACGTTACACGTGATGCTGCATCCCAAGTAGTCTCAGTCCTGCCCTGCCAATCTGGAATCGGCTCTGTCACTGTGGAGAGAGGAGCGCGTGTTTATAATACAGGTCAGCCGTTTCTTCCAGCTCAGGCCTTCTCAGCTCCAGTCCTGGAGGCCCACCTGGGAAAAAGGAAACTGTACAGTGCTGGTGGGCCTCCAGGGCCGGTGTTGGGAAACTCACAGGATGACCATTATTTAACGCTCACTCCTCTGTTCTGAAGAAAGAACGCTGGTTTCAGTTTGCTGTTGCAACATCGGGACCGTTCGGGAAGCATCACCCGCCCAGCCCTGTGTCAGGCGCTGATCGTTTTGGATGTAGTTCAAGAGGTCGTACGTGTTGGAGCTACGTGCTGTCTTCCACTTTTTTTGAGAGCTGGTACAAAATGGTACTCGGCAAAGGTTTTGTCAGCCGCAGAAGTGATTTAAGACACTAACATTAGAATAAATACAATATATATATATATATTCTTTTATTTCTGTTTGAACGAGTACGTTTGACATGTCCAAAATTATTCATAATTTAATAATTCTTTGCAAACAGTCCAAGCTGTTCTAAAGCATCCTAATGACCCTGATTCATTGTGAACAGCGGTTTTAATCAACTCAGCAGGTGAAAAACAGCAGCTCTCTGCAGTCGGTTCGTGGACTGTCATAGCTAAGACAAAGGAGCTCACTAAGGACCTGCGGCTGCGCATTGTGGCTGCTCACAAGTCAGGAAAGGCCTATAAGGACACGTCGAAATGTTTTCAAGTTCCAGTGGCTACAGAGAGAAATCCAAGCATCACCACCAAGGCCTTCCTGGTGAATCTGGGCTCTGCTGGTGGCAACATCTTAAGATGGACAGTCATGGATGCACGGATGCAGACGTAGGAGGATGCCTCTGCTCTAGAAAAGGCACACAACACAACCGCTTGGCCTTTGCAAACGCTCTTCAGAACAAAGAAGAAGATTTCTGGTCTTCTGTTTTATGATCAGATGAAAACAAATCGAATCATTTGGCCACAATGATGTATCACCGTCCCCACTGTCAAACATGGTGGTGGGAACCTAATGATTTTGGGGATTTTGTTTTTCAGCCAGTGGACCAGGGAACCTAATCACAGTAAATGACACCATTAAAGAACAATACATTAAGATTCTCAACAACAACATCAGGCCGTCTGCTGAGAAACGTAGCCTTGGTCACCAGTGGACATTTCAGCATGACAACGACCCAAAAGACACAGCCAAAAAAATGGTTTGTAGACAAAAACATTAACGATTTGCAATAACGTTTAAATCCAACTGACAATCTGGGAAAGGAGATACAGATCAGGGCGATGGCAAGGAGACCCTCCAACCTGAAAGAGTTGTTGCTCATCGCTGAAGATGAATGGGCAGAAATGCACAAATCTGGTCAGCAATTATAGGCAACATCAAAGTAAGCTGTGTACATGCACTGAGAAATCTGATTACTAAGCTAAAATCCAGCTCTGTTCACTGGACTTCTTACCGATTTCAACTTTTTTTGATTTAAGAAACTGGAGTCTACTGAATAATGCAGAAATGAAATTAAGAATGGATTATTAAAGGCATTTAAACACTCACTGTCTGACATTGTTGAAAGACACACAGCCAAAACAAGCAGTAGGTGGCGCCATGGGTGTCTGTCTGTCAGTTTTCTTGGTGGGGGGGGGGGTTCTAATGTCAGTGTGTTAACTATCAAACACTGCATGTGAAAATAAGTGTAGTCATTTTGCAAAAAGGTCGAATGTCATTTTTTAACATCTTGCAAGTGTTTCAACTAAAGTCAGCTCAAATCTTCAGAAAATAAAATACAAAACAATTATTTTGGCAGATTTTGTTGGTGTACATAACACACATCCTCTGAGGATCATATCAAATAAAATACTGGAAAATTAAAAAAGCTTTTTTAATGTTAAAACTATCCTAAATCATGTCTAATATATCTAAACTATCATAATATAAATGTCTCAGTCATCAATCCAAACACACACTATGTGTCCAAATATTTGCGGACACCACTTTTATTGATTGCATTCAGCTAAGTTGCACTTATTGCGGACACAGACGTGCAAATGCACACACACGACGTGTAGAAAAATATGAGGCTAATGAGAGGCATGGGCTTTAGGTGTTTAAAGCTCCCCGGCATTGAGTTGTGGATCAGTGAAACTGTGTTCCCTGGAATGATGGAGCTCCATGCAATACCTTGGGATGAGGTGGGGTGGTGATCATGCAACATCTTGACTTCATATACACTCTTGTTGCTGAATGCCATCCTCGTAGCAATGCTCCCAGAAAATGTAGAAATATTTATTTGGAAATATAGACTGATATGATCAATTTTTATTGATCTACACATACAGAAGTTGTGTCTCTCGGGCGTCAGGTTTAACGCAACATGTCAGACGTCTCTGCATGGAGTTTGTAGAGGTTCCTAATGGTGTCCTGTGATGATCCATCCCATGCAGCTTGAATGTTCTCACTCAGTTCTGCAGATTGTGCGGTAGGGGTGTGTTGATAGAGTGTTGATAGAGCGTCCGATAGCATCCCACACAGATTTTGTCAGTTCAAATGTTTTAAAATCTTCAGTAAAGTTGACATCTAAGGTGCTGTTCATTTCTAAAATATGAAATCTTGATCATTTGTGTCATATTTACATAATTCCGTCAAATAAAAGCCACATGAAAGGTGTGGTTTTGTTGTTTGCAGTTGAATACACTGAGCTTTTTTGTTCTTTTTGACTCTTGGCTGGATCGGTGTGCGGGTCGTGGGTGTAGTCTGTGGGTTATTCCCTGTTGGCCGGAGATAATTGGTCCAGTTGTGCAGCTACGGCACAAGCCCAGACTTGAGGAGCATGAACGTGCATACGTGACTGCCTCATTGGCTCTGTGGGTGGGCAGAAGGTGGTTAGGGTTGCTGAGGGATCTTGTGTCATATGATTTCACTTTTTTTCCCCTCTTCTGGAGTGAAGGGGAAAGCGAATCCCACAGATGAACCCCTCAGGCGCTGGGTCATCTGGTGCCCAGCCAGCAGGTTGAACAGTTCCAGTGTTGGCCTGGCCTTCTGAAGCCTGAGGAGCTATAGAGGAACATGGCTGCTTTTGGACACTGACTGTAAGATATGAAATTGACAAATGTCACAATAATATCAGATTAGATTGTGAAATTAGGAATGATTTAAGACTCTTATATGCATTTGAGCTCTGTTCTGATTGGATATTCTTCATTGTGATGAATTTAACAGCTGTTCAGGCTTAAACACTGTGAATAGGTGGAGCTACATGGGTGTATTAATGTCAGTGTGAGTTAATTAATGTAAGTGGGCCTAAACTGCTACACTAAATTCAGTGTGAGTAGGTGGGGCTAAACGGTTTGGGTAGGCGGAGCTAAACTGCTGCAAAAAAAGTAACTGTGAATAGGTGGGGCAAAACTCTTAGGTGGAATTGTGCTGGTTTTATGAAATCATAAAAAACAATTAATTTAAATTCTACTGTGTCTATGTTTATCTAGTATAATATATATTATTATATATTATATTATATTAGACCACTGTGAAAAAAGTTAATTTAATTCAAAAGTTAAACTGTCATATATATTTACCTTTTTATTTTATTTTTTTATATTTTTTGAGATTCTGGATTTCTGGTTTTCATGAGATATAAGCTGAACTAATCAATAGTAAATTAAAAATAAATAAATAAATGTAAAAACCTGAAATGTCATTTTACATGTAGTGAATATGAAATATGACAGTTTACTTTATTGAATGAAATTATGATCAAAAATTAGCTTTTTAATGAGCCTGTTAACATACTAATCAGCCAATGATAAGGTCTCATTAAAGATTAGACTATTTTACTATTACTATTTATTATTTGTGCTATTTTCACACCACATCAGGATGTTTTAGTAACTCATTTCTGAACCTCTGTGTTATTGTTGCAGTATTTGTATATGGTGATTGTGATCGTATATGGCTGTATATAGCCAAATTTTATTTACTTATTTATTGATGAACACATATATCCTGAACTCAGAGATGAATTTTACATACAGTATATGCACACACTTTACCAGTGGCACACAAAAACCTTACATGTAACCCCATTTTTAACAAACATTTTTGATGTTTTTCAGTGTTTAATATAATCTGAATGCAGCACTAGTAAAACTCCAGATTCACTTGTAATAAATGAAACTTCTTATACTTACTTCCAACGAAAGTTAAGATGGGTTTTTCCTTCCTAGCCTTTGTGTGACAATGGGAGCATATACTATACATAGCACATACTCTACTGGGGTTGGTTTATAACTACATAATAAGCAGACCAAATGCCAGTACAATTGGAGTTGATGAGATGGCAGAAGTTTAGAGCACATAAGGTTAAGAACACTACAGGCCTTGAGGAACAATATTTATCTTCATCACTTTCCCACTCAATCAATAAAGCCAAGCTGGAGTTCTTGAGACTTACTTACAAAAATAATCAGAGTCTTGATCAATCCAATAATAATAATCAGTTGGCTACTATAAATATTAATATTGGTGTTAGTAATTGAACATATGGATGGAAATGGAGTGTTGTTTTAAAACGACCACTAAAATATTGCATTTTACTTTTAAAGGGCTCATATACGGCGTTCTTCACTCATTAAAGTACTGTCCATTCCCTGGTGCATAGCAATGTTTAAGCTTTAATTAAGCTGTGTGGTTTGAGTATGACGTTGTTGTGATGTCACACAAACAGTGAATTTACACATACAGTATATCCATCTATTGGGCCTCTGCAGCCAGACCCCACCAATCAAGTTGCGATTGTATGGGGTGTTTTTAGGCTGGACTGCTTTTTGTATTAGACATAATATAAGGAAGCCAATCAGAACAGGGGTCATTTACATATTTCAGTCTTAAAAGCATGGCAGGAAAAACAGTCCAATTCTAAAAGCCGCAGAGATGAGAGGTAAGTTAACCTTCATTTGGCTACATGAATAAATGCGTTTGTCAAACTCAGCTGTCTTGGAGCAAAATCCTGGACTTGCGACCATATTCCAACTCTGCAACGTTGATCTGACAGCCCCAGTGTTGAAAATTATTGTGGAAAAGAGGATGAAGCTGAGACTTTCTACTTATTGCTGGTGGAATTAAGCCGCTCCACCTTAAACATGCCGCAGTTACATCCTGGAACCAGCCGCCTTCATATTAGCTTGATGTTAAGTTTGAAACATTGGTATTGAAAATTGTTCTGGAAAAATGGATACATTACAATTAAATTGCTTGCAGAATTAAACCATCACACTCTAAATGGCTTGGCCCAGTGTTGGTCTTGAAAAACGACCTGTGGAGCTGCCTCTCCAACAACTCCCTCCTGCTATGTAGTGCACTTTGTATGCTGTGAAACAGCAGCGCCTCCACCCAGACCATGAATGATCTGTCTGGTCTAAAGTCATTTCAGCAATCGATGAGACAGCTCACTGTTAAAGAGATAGAGACAAGAGAAACAGAGATAAAACGATACACTGGAACATGTTGTCACTGCTTAACTGCCTTTTTCTCTCTTTTTTTAATAGCGCACTATATAGGGAGGACGGTGTGATTTGAGACAGTGTCTTCTGTGGAAGAGTAAACTGTGCAGGTTAGTGGTAAAAGGAGAACGGGGGGACTTTCGTTGTGGAAATTAAAAAATAAACGTAAATGTGCACATATTGTCTGTGATTGCACAGAAGGGGAATTTATCCTCCCCAGCCATGCAGTTAAACACACACATACACACACGATGGGGCAGCAAGCACACATGCCTGGAGTGGTGGCCAGCCCAATCAAGAACTAATAAGAAGGGTACATTTTGGACGCTGGTGCACCATTGGAGAAATGCTAGGCTCCTCTATGACAGTCCAGCAAAACTAGACTTGTCTGTTTTTACTTCTTTGATACATAAATAAAGGAACACTGTCATAAAAAAACAGAGCATGTAGGATATCGATGATTGAACAATAAAATTTTATTATCTGTTCAGTGTTCAGTTCAGTGTATGTCAGTCTCTGTTTACAGGGAGGCTGTAAAATGATGGTGTAAAAGGATTTACAATCTAAGGACCACAGTGGGAAAAATAAAGAGAACCTTTCATTGGATGGTTCCTTAGAGAACCATTTTCTGTAAAAGAGAGCACCAATAGCCTTTAAAAGTTACATAACAATGTCAAGCCTTTGACATAATGTCAATCTGACCGTTGTTGTTTACATTGTCAGAATGTCAGCATGAATGGACCAATAGAAATGCTCCCACATTGAAATGAAGTCTTTTTACATTGACTTCCATTGAAAGTTTAAGGTTGTTGTTGTTTTGTTTTTTTTTTCATTTTCTCGTGCAGTTTTAGAACAAATGAAAACAACCTGTTTCATTTTAAAGGGAGGCTGGAAATGCTTACGTGGAATGAGTTATGGTCTACGTTTCCTTGGGAAAAATGAAAATGTAGTATATGGAGCCTTTAATGATGCAATATTGAGTATTGGGTCAATATTCTTGGCAAGCTGGTCCAACAGAGAATACTCAGCTTGTCAGATTTACTGCTGCATTGACATTTTTTTTTTTTTTAACTACTAGTTCTGAACCCACTAGAGATCTGCCTCGTTCTGCAGTCTTTAGGAACTCTCTCTGGGCCCTGCAGAAAGTCAAAAGAGGTGCTGTCACCCCCTCCTCTACTTTACAATAGCATGTTGTACCACCGCTCACTATAACAGCCACTGAACGCAGCACTTGTACAGATATAATTGATGTGGGATTTTCCGGACTGTCTTTGTCTCTCATACTCAGCCTGCCTAATAAGATCTGCGTATCCGACAACAGTTTGTCCTAAGCGCCGCGATCGTACCCCTCCACCATGGGAATTTCCACTGAAAAAAGGGTTCGAGGTGGGGAACTGGCAGGGATAAATAAAAGGGATCCTCTGGGGAAATCAAGGCAACATGCAGATACATGTTAAAACTCTGGAGAGGCTGCTCATTGAGGGCGGCAGGGGAGCGGCTGAACGCTGATGTGATGGAACCACAGATGCCACATGATACCAGGATTGGGGTGCTGGGGGGTGAAGTAGTTGGGGGTGGGACTAGGTCTAGGGACCTGTACCGAATAATGAAGCAATTAGGCGGACAATTATGAGCACCTGTGATGCTGATTGGCACGCTTGGCACTCCATCTGTGTTTTCCCTGGCGCTAAAGACATCTTAATGTTGCTAAGTTAACCTCTAACAAGGTCCGTAATGATTAGAAGTGCCCAAACCAGGCCTGCATAATAATAAAATGTCCTCCCTACCCATGCTCCCTCTCTCTTGTGCATGCACACACACACACACACATGCACAGGAGGTTTGCATTAGGAAGAGGAGATCATCCTGAAGAGCAGGGGATTGCGTCATGTATTATTGAAGCTTCCCCCTTGTCTAAACACAACTCCAATAAATTGGGGTCCCCATTTTTCCGATTCATTAAGGTTAATGCAGTTTTAATTAGTACTTGATTTGAAGCCTATTAGATGTAATTTATAAGTGCTCTCCAGGACCTGCAAACGGTGCTGCACGGGATTAATAAGATAAAAAGGGCCCCGAGTTGAATTAGTCACTGTCTGGTGCGGTGTGTGGACTGTGGGATTCCTCTGCTCCGAATCCGAAACTGCCCTGTTTATTTGCACAAGTGCTTTCAATCACATTAGACTGGGCTAATGAATGGTGGCTTTCTCTTCGGGGATTGCATCACCAGGCCAGTGGACTCAGAGGCCACCGGATTAGTGTCCTGTAATCAGATTCGGACAGAGGTGTTGGACAGATGGCCTGAAATACTTCCCATTTCCCGTTATAAACGGCTGTCCAAAAGTTTGGGATCACTTGTTATATTGACGTTTCTGTTGTGTTACAGCACAAGACATACAGTGTGGATTAGAAATCTTATAAACATAAGAAGTGTTTTTTTCTGTTTTATTTTTATTACTGATTTTAGTTTATTACTGATAAATCATACAATTTGGTGCGATTTGCTTTGTTTGAGCTTTTTCTTAAAAGTTATGTAAATGTAAAAAAAAAATCAATTTCATTTAATAGTATAGAATCAATAAAATAAATTTTAATAGTGTTAAAAGTTTAAATTCTAGCAATGTTTTTGAGGGACATGAAACAAATAAAAATGTAGTGTGATAAAAATGTAAAAAAAATGTAAAAATGTAAAAAAAATGTAAAATGTAAAAAATGTAAAAAATGTAAAAAATGTAAAATGTAAACATTGTAAAAAAAATTGTAAAAAAAATGTAAAAATGTAAAAAAAAATGTAAAAATGTAAAAAAAATGTAAAATGTAAAAAATGTAAGAAATGTGAAATGTAAAATGTAAACATTGTAAAAAAAATTGTAAAAAAAAATGTACAAATGTAAAAAAAAATATATGTAAAAATGTAAAAAAAAATGTAAAATGTAAAAAATGTAAAAAAAATGTAGTGTGATATGCAATAAAAACTGTCCAGAGGAAACTGAATTTTACTTTTTAATAGTAGATGGTAAACAGATGGATTAAGCGAGTTTGGAGAGCAGTAAAGAGGAGGAAACTGTAAATGAGTGATATTTAATCCAATAAACAAAATGTAATCTACCTTCTGAACTCAACAGAAGCGACTCCATGCCTTAAAAAGTGTAGATGTTAAAATATCCTCGTTAATGCTGAAAGCACTGAAACTATGCAGAACTGTGAAGGTGTCAGAAACCTCAAATTTCAGATGATTATTTGATACAATATGATTGTGTGTCAATTCGATACTCTGGACAAATATTAATACGTGTCCCAGTCTAACCGCAAACTAACACAGTTTGAAGATGACATATGATGGGACATAATACTGTACAATAAGTAGAATTGTTCCA
The DNA here is from genome assembly GCA_034509495.1 of Acestrorhynchus altus. Taxonomy (NCBI): domain Eukaryota; kingdom Metazoa; phylum Chordata; class Actinopteri; order Characiformes; family Acestrorhynchidae; genus Acestrorhynchus; species Acestrorhynchus altus. The sequence continues at coordinate 3,860,436 of CM067506.1, read as the reverse complement.
AATATGATCATCTATTACAGAAGGATGCACACACTCCGTTCAGCCTAACAATGTCTTAAACTGGTGTTTAACAAAGTAAACGTTTGACTCTGAAATCTACAGAAATCAGTGTCTGACCAACTGTGTTCCAGTTTTCCAGGGCAGACAGAAAGACAGACAGACTGGGAGCTAAGTAGATGACTTCATTCCTAACAAATTCATTTCTTTTTTTTTAATTATTTTTCTTGTGCCAATTTTAATTATTTGAATAGAGTTTGTTTCTATTAAAAGAAGTAAACATTATTAAAATGTTGTCATGTATCATTTAGAAAAAATAATCATTTTAAATATTATTTATTCTTTTATTTTCTTTCTTTATTTTCCTAGATAGATAGATAGATAGATAGATAGATAGATAGATAGATAGATAGATAGATAGATATAGCATCGAAACAGTGGACAGAGATGATAATAATAATAATAATAATAATAATAATAATAATAATAATAATAATAATAATAATAATAATAATAATAATAATACATTATAACATTATGATTGTAATTGCACTTCTTTAACTGCTATTGCACACAGTCCACTTGTGTTGTGGTGGTCATCGGCTTGCACGTTACTGCTCCTTCCCATCCTCTGTGTTCCTGTTGTCCCTCCTCCACCCCAGAGAGGAGCTGTACAGTCTGATGGCGTGCGGGACAAAAGAGTTTTTAAGTCTGTTGTCCTGCACTTGGGAAGGAGCAGTCTGTCACTGAACAGGCTCCTCTGGTGGCTGATGACGGTATGCAGAGGGTGACTGGCATCGTCCATAATGTCCAGTAGCTTTCTCAAAGTTCCCTCAAAGTAATCTCTGCCACTGTCACCAGAGAGTCCAGCTTCATGCCAACCACAGAGCCGGCCCGCCTGATTGGTTTCTCCAGCCTGAATGTGCCCTTAGCTCTGCTGCCCCCCAGCACACCACAGTGTAGAACAGGACCCTGGTGACCACGGACTGATAACACATCCACAAGAGATTCCTGCAGATGTTAAAGGATCCACTTACTCATACGTCTAACTGGAACCAGGCTGGTTGTCTCTTACAGAAACAGTGTCTCCAGACTTTTGAACTGTATTATAATGTGGCTGAATAAAGCAGCCAATTATGCATTAATGAGGACGTGGCCTTGGAATTAATGGAGCCTATGATCGTCTCTGTTGCAGTTGTGATGTGTCTGGCCTGTTGACACTATATGGGAGGAAGATTAACGTGGAGATTTATGATTAGGAGTCTTAGCAACCTTTCTCACCAGGCTTTGTCGCAACACACGAAGTGCGCGGGGTAATCGGGCTGTTGGGTGTTTGTCTTCTGCAGGCTGTTCTGGCCTGTGTTACGACTGTTCAACTTTAGACCTAAATTAGACACACAAGTGTCCTTACTGTTCGCACTACGATATATGTGTATTCGTTTTAAAATCGAATTAATTGTGTTAATTTATTACTGATTTAATGAACAGGTTGCTAGAATGTTTACATACAGTAGGTAGGATGGAGTGAGATACTGTAAGGGCACAGCCAGACATCACTGTAGCTTATTAGATCCAATATAAATGTAAGAATATGGTATTTTATCCCCAGATCAAACTATGTGTTTTGATTTTACTACTATTTTACAATTATTGTACCATAATGACCTCATTCCCAACACCAACACTGACTTCATTTCCAACATTTATTGTGAAGAAAGTTTGAAAATTGTTGTAATGCCTGTTTAAACAACAGTAGCGTTTCATTTGGGGGTCCAGCGCCTAATTCAAGACCTACTGAGTTTAGTTAATACAAATGAATGTTTGTGTGCTTGCATGTGTAGAACATTAAGACTTTAATCATACAAAAAAAAAAAAAAAAAAAAAAAAAAAAAAAAAAAAAAAATTATATATATATATATATATATATATATATATATATTAATCTGTCTCCTATATATCTCATAAAATATAATCACCCTTTCAAAATGTAAGTGTCCTTTATTGATACTCATGAGGGGTCTTGAAAACTGTGAAATGCTGGAGGTAGATATACTATTTTTCTATGCAAATGCACCCTAAATGTATCTGTTACTCCCCAGTCAATACAGGCCGTTTACGGAACTGAAGCTCTTAAACTCACTCCGTTTTTGTGAGTTTATTGGAGCCCAAATTAATTCCAAATTCATTTTAAAAGTTAAAATTTCGACCCTGAATATTGTCCGTATGTGGCAATATATGGCAGCCAATCAGAAAAGGATTCATTTGTATATTTCGTGATCATGAGAGGTTTGAAGAATGTCACGTTCCCATGAATTATGACTGTTTTTGTCGCAGAACAGCAAACAAATATCATAGAAATGGAAGGGAAGTGTCGGATATGGACCCTTTAAAAGAACCAGTCGCATTTACAGTTTTGTTGCACTTTTTCCGGGCGTGAAACACATCGAAACTGTAGAAGTAGCCCAGGCAAATAAGTGGAAAAGAGAGAGATACTCTCAAACAGAGCTGTTTGGTTGACAGCCACAGTCACAACACATTAGGCGATCCAGTGAATTGGAGCTTTTTCAACATGACATGCTCACTGTATGAGAATGAATTGTTAACATGCTCCGTCTGAAGGCCTTGTCACACATGCTCGTTTATCGAGCAGGAGAAGACAAGAAAATGCTCCGATCAGAGGAGGTTAAGGAACAGGTGGAAGACTTCTGGCTCGCAGGTTCTCTGGAAAAGAGATATTCCCTTTCATAGAGTGTGTGTGTGTGTGTGTGTGTGTGTGTAAGTGTGTGTTCTTGAATGTATGCGAATTGCCCCCAGAAGTGAATTAAACGTTCCCATCTGCGACCTCAAAAGGCTCACCCTGGCTGGCTAGATCTGAGATCGATTTTGTGCACTTTGTGAAATTCTTGGAGAGAAAAAAAACACACACACACACACACACACACAATAGCAGTTCACCGGGGATCATTTTTCAATGGGATAATGGCACTGTGATGGAGGCTCTTCTGGACGATGCTTTCACACGTTCTCATGTGTTCATATCTCCATAACCCGAACCACACGGCCGCCACGTTTCAACTCCTCCTTCCTGCCCCGCCGTGGGGCACAACTCTGCTCAGCATTATGCTGACGGTCAATTGCTCGCTTCAAATTCAACGTTGCCAGAACCACCTGCGAATAAATTATACAGCAGGCCTTGTTGTCTTCAGCTGTTGGCGCGAGGAAGGAATAGACACAGTGATGTCCTGTGGTCGGAGTGTGAAAATACAGAAAGTCATTTAAAGAATACGAGGGCTTCGTTTTGTTTATTTGTGTAGCTGCTGTGTAAAATGTTGATTTATGATTGAATTGTACTTTCTCTATATGTGGGAACACATACACGCTTTCTGCCGTCGGACATGGCAACCTGAAGGTCACATAACGTGGAAAAAACTGTGTTGGAGTTTATGTATTATGTAAATAAATGACCATTTTGCTCCCAGTGCATGTAGTTTACGGGTGGAAATTAAACTGTAAACACAGCCTTTTAATGCCATTTTTAAATAATAATATACATTTTTCACAACTTTTATCTTTATTCTTATTGTTAGAACTTTCTAGTGGTAATTGTATCAAGTAATTACTAGTAACTATGAACAATAATTAGAGGTTTACAGTACTTTACACATCCGGTGGAGAATTGACAGCAACATCTAAAACTCCCCTCAGCTGTGTAGAATAGTGTTTATTCTGCAGACTTTAAGATGAAAATGTAGATTCAACAGCAAAAATGATTCATATTAAAAGTGTTTGCAATTTTTAAATCAACAATTCGACATCCCTCCAGACTTTGAACTTCCTGCAGGACCACGCGGTCCATATCTGACAAACTTAGACTAGATCAAATAAAAATGAATTAAATAATTAATGAATTAATTAAATAACAGTGTATTTGTATGGGTTGTGCAAGGCCTGAGTAGATATCTGTTACAAATATTACTAAACTAAACACTAATATGTCATTTTTTTGTTTGTTCACTAGCAAATGTTATTACATAACAACCTGTAATTATCTGTCACAAAATTAAACATTATTATTATTATTATTATTATTATTATTATTATTATTATTATTATTATTATTATTATTATTGTTATTATATTATTATATTTGTTATTATTATTATTGTTACTGTTGTTATTATTATTATTGTTATTGTTGTTATTGTTGTTCTTGTTCTTATTATTATTATTATTATTATTATTATTGTTGTTGATTGTTGTTGTTGTTGTTGTTGTTGTTGTTGTTGTTGTTGCTCACTATTGATGATAGGGTCTGATTCCTGATGGGACGATTCTAAAGCATTATGCAGGTGTGTGATGGACAGGTTTGATCACAAGAGATTCAAATGAAATCTAAACTGGTTCTCAATGCTTATAATGTCAGGCCTGGGATTACACTCTTAAAACTCTTTAAGGTGCTAAACAAGGTTCTTCGCTTGTGATATAGAACTTTCACTAAAGATCTTTCAGTAAAATTTCATGTTTGAAAAACCTCCACACAATGTGAAGGTAGAAGGAAGAGCCTCATAAAGGGTCCTCAAACATCGCATAGGCATTATGGAACTTGGGGTACCAAACATGGTGCTCCCACTGTCTTGCTCAAAGAACCGTTTGTGGCACCTTTGCTTTGGAATGTTGAATGTATGGTCCTGCTCAGGTTCTGCGTTTTATATGTGGTTGTGGTTAGATTGAGGGTCTGGATCGAGGTTAAGATTCGATTGATGGAGGCCTTTTTGATGCCATAGAGCCGTTTGTTAATATAAAGAAGAACAAATTCAGCTTCTTTGAGTTGTACTTGTTTATGTAGAGCTTTTTTGTACGGAACCCTTAATGAGTTTGAAGGATGCAGGTCCTCATAAACCCCAGGCGTCTCCTGTGGACCATCTAAACAAAGCATTTTCTCATGTGCATATTTCTGCTTACATCTTTCTGTGCCTGCCTGTGTGTTGTCAAGACAGATGGAGTAGAAAGAATACAGAGAGAGAGAGAGAGAGAGAGAGAGAGAGAGAGAGAGAGAGAGAGAGAGAGAGAGGGGCCATGGCAAACATCCCAGGGTAGAATATCAGCCCCTGTGGCCTCCTCTATCTCCCCTAACCCTCTCTAACCACTAGATGGTGTATGATAACCATGAAGAGGTACTCCCAACCTCCATGCTCCCTGGGCTACTAATGGGGAGGGTTTGAAGGTGTGTGTGTGTGTATGTGTGAATGCGTGGGTTTGCAGTGTGAGTGTTTGGGCCTGAGTGTGTGTGTGTGTGTGTGTGTGTGTGTGTGTGTGTGTGTGTGTGTGTGTGTGTGTGTGTGTGTGTGTGTGAGAGAAAAGCAGCAATCAGGAAAGTTAAGAATAGATTCCAATCTGGCCTTTTCGCAGGTGATTTACGGTTTCTTATTCCTCAAATGAAGCCTTTGCACTCAGTTCAGTGTGCTGTCATCAGTTTTATAGCTGTGTTTTTTTTTTTTACAGGTGGGAAATTGCATTGTTAGGAACAGACCAATAAAGCCACTGGTAATTTATGTTAACAGCAGCGTATCAGGTTCAAATGATACTCCATCCACTCAGCCTTTGTGTACTGTGCAATTTTCTTGGTGGAATGCAACCCAGCCGTGTGGCTGACTGTCTTTGGCTGCTTTGTGGTGTTGGGGAATTCAGACAACTATTAAATGACGGTCCAGAGAGACGTTTTTGCTGATATTAAATGCTTTTCAATTGTTTAAATCATACAAAAATAGCTAAATGCATTGTTTTTGGAACTTTGGTTTATCGGTAATGCGAGATGAATTATAGCTTACAGACATCAGTTCAACTGTTGCTTTAAGAGTTTATATTAAAGTTGAATACTGACCTTAAATTAACCGCTTTTCAATGAGCAAAGCTTATAAATGAAATGTAGAAACATATATATGTTTAGTTTCTATAGTCTTTCTGAAAGTATTTAAATAATGGGATTTGGAGCATTCATTAAGAAAAAGAAAAGGCGTGTAGATATTGTATTTGCATTCAAATGCTTTGGTAACCCTGGTCAGGTGACATGAAGTAAATGGAAACAAACAAATTGAAATAAACAAACAAACACAATTTAATTTTTACTTACATATATATATATATATATATATATTTAAAATTTACTGTAAAATAATTGTAAAATGTGAACAAATGTTCAAAGCAATATCATTTATGTTTAACATTTTTAAGAAGACACAACATTTAATAGATTTAATAGATTTAATAATTTAATAGATTTAATAGATTTAATAGCTCATTATAATATATATATATATATATATATATAATATATATATATATATATATATATATATATATATATATATATATACTGTTCAATGGTGTAAATTATATATATATATATATATAATTTACAGTATTGAACTTGCTGATGAACCTCTTTTTTAAGTTTTATTACAGAATATGTGTTTTGAATATATACAAGAATATCAGTCACAGTGTTATCACTTGTTTGTGTTATAGTTCTTAAACTGAAATAAGCACCATGCCGTGCTTGGAAAATCACAGCGGACCTGACAGGGTTGCAGGTTAGTGATGCATGTTTGATTTTGGGTTAAATAATGAAGATCCTTTCCAAGAAAACATGTTCAGCTGGGTGGTTGCAGCACACGGCCTCCGTACGGATATAACTAATAAAGTTAGTTACGCCAGTAAGTGGATTAATCCTGGAGCAAACACGGTTTTCTGAATCCTGTGCTCCGTTCACCGTCAGGATGTGTATAGATCACACCCCGTCATCTGCTCAGCCTCGGCCCTGTAATTCAATTAGGCAAATATCTGATCCACAGAACCGTCATACCTGGCTCCACTGTCATTTCCCATTTCGAAATCCGATGGTTGGATTGGTCACCCCAGTCAGAATAGCTCTGTGTGATTTTTCCGAAAATGGGCTGCTGAAATTTTCCTGACATTGGGAACGGCTATTGGGGCCTATTGGCTGCTAATGCGTAGGCGAGTGGCGGTCCACTTAACGTGAAGAAAGGAGTGTGGAGAGAGAGAAGTATGGAGGGAACACAATTCTCCACCTGCTCTGCTGTGTATGCAGGGTTCAGAGAAGGTTCAGTCCCTCACGCTGAAGCCGATGAGAGTTCAGCCTCCTTAGGGCGAAGCGGAATATCAACATCAGTCTCTCTCTCTCTCTCTCTCTCTCTCTCTCTCTCACACACACACACACACACACACTTGTTCATTTAACATAAGTAGTCAAATGTTTCTCGTAAGCTTGTAGAAGTTCAGCAGTGTGAAGGAGGTCCAGATGCAACAATTGTGGAATTGATTAGAATCACATTCAGGAAAATCTGAATTTCCACAAACTGGTTTTTTTTTTATCATCATAAATTTTCAGTCACTGTGTAAATCATTCCAAAAGTCACTTTTGTGGTTTTATGTATTTTCTTTTATTCTGAATTGTATCACAACAAAATCACATTAAAATCAACTTTGTCATTAGGATTTTTATACAAATGATTCAGTGCAAAATGAATCCCATTTTTCACCACAGATTCATTTCCAGGACATGATGGAACCTCAACCAGAGCTACACGCTTATGCATAATGGGGTTCTAGGGTTATCTGAGCAAGAACAGCTTTTGGTTCTATAAAGAAAGTAGGAAGAGACATTAAAAGGCAGATTTACAGAAGAAGAGAAAACAAGAAGAATCTTTTGAAAAGAAGGTTTGAAGAACCTTTCAGGAGAAAAAGTTAAGAACCTTCTACAATGATCTAAGCACCTTTATCAGCCCCTATATTTCGAGGTGTGTAGCTCAGTTTGAGATTTCATCTGGCACTCAAATGTCGCCTGAAAGAATTTGAGAAGTTGGCACTGAATCGTTTCTAAAGAGTCGTAATGAAATTGAATCAGTTACGGTGAAAAGTGAGCTTTATTAATGCACTGAGACACTTTCTAAAGAATCATAATTGAATCATGGAGAAGTTATGGATTTACTCTCCTGATTCCACTTGGTGGAGTGTGTGTGTGTGTGTGTGTGTGTATAGGGCCTGTGTTTCCCACCTCTAGAGGGCCTGTGTCAGTATGTTGGTCCGGCCGCCTCTGTTACGGTGTTTAAAAGAGACAAAATCAAACATTTGCTTTCTCTACTTTTCTGGAGTTTAAACAAGCTGTTTTCGGATGAGCCAGTGTTGGATTTGTTGTAAGGGTGAGATATATATGGGAGAAAATAATCCCTGTCCAATTGTAACCCCTTTGCACCCCCCATCCCATCCCATCCCATCCCATCCCATCCAAGCCTAAATCCACCTCTGCCACCCCCATCACTTACTTGCCCTTTCCTCTGCTGCCTTGCCCCCCCAACACGTCCGAATAATGAATGTCTGCTGACGAGCTTGGAAGGGCGACCCGTCGCCTCGTCTCGGCACTGCCGGAATGTCATATCTCCCCCAAATCGCCCAATCAGCATGCTGGAGTGCAGGGTAAACAGAGCAGGCACGGCAGAGCCCTTGCGCCTGGGCCTGCAGAGCACCCGGGGAGCCTTCCTCGGAGTGGGCCGTGTAATAGACTGGCTCAGGGTGGGTAAATAACACACTACCTTTAATGGCAGCTTTCGTCCCGGCTGCCGCGTTTAAATCACAGGGGAGTCTCCCAGCCCGAGCGCTGTCCGCGGCCTCCGTCTCCTCTTCCCCAGCTAATCCAGTTGACCTCGGGCAGGGCAGGCGCTGCAGGACTACAGGGACCCCCAGCTGGTTTAGAGCACAGCACCTGCCGGGCCAAATCCCACCTTACACAACATGTATTTAGAACATAATTCAGGCGGAGGATTTCGCCCAGTGCCGTGTCATAAAGGGCAGAGACACGTGGTTTTAAGACATGTGTATCTATATGGTCTGTAACTGCCTGTGTTTTATATAATACACTGTACAATTCGTGGGCAGCTCTGACAACTCTTTCACACTGTTGATCATAAAACTAAGTGTGTATAATCACAGAATTAATTCATGAATTAATTAATACCAGCCAACATACCTGCAGAATAAAATCAGTTCCATTGATTTTAAATATATATATATATATTAATTTATTGGTCCAGTCTTATCCAAATCGGTCATCATGTTAGTGTAAAGTGATAATCACATTTAGATTTGTTTCATTAGGAACAAGACATTGATCTTAAACACAACCATCTGCAGATAACTTTTTATTACTTTTCAAAGTGAAAGCAGTGACACAAGTTAAGGAAGGAAACAAACTGGCGTTTTCTGCTAATTTAAGAGTTCAGTTTTATTTCTTAACAATTTATTCAGTTTAGTTGTAGAGAAATTACATGTTTACACTTCAAAGAATCAACACATGTAACTGAGCACGGTTGTGTGTGTGTGTGTCTGTGTGTGTATATATATATATATATATGCATATTGTATATACATATGTACATACAATATGTATATAATGTACATGTGTGTATAAACCTGAAATAAGAAGTAGAAATTCTCCAAAGTTATTTCCACTGAAAGATTCTGTTTAAACATTCAATTTTTTAGCATGATGGCAAAAATATTTAATAAAAATCTTATTTTGCAAATATTGTTTTTTATTTTTTTCCAGTTTTTATTATTGTATTTACATGTTTTCTGTTACCTTTGAGATGTTTTTTTTTTTACTTTGTTTTGCATTTTACATCATAACACACACACAGACACACACACACACACAGACACACACACACACACACACACATAGTTTGTACCACACACAGATTTTGTCCAATGTGTGTGTTTGTGTGTGTGTGTGTGTGTGTGTGTGTATCACTGTAAAATAATATGTTGTCTTTATAATGAAAAATGAAAACAAAAAACTGAGGATGTATGAAAGCTAAACTTATGGGCAGCTGCAGGACAGCGTGCAGCGGTGGGTCAGCTCTCCGTTCTTTATTTAGAAAAGGAGTGTGAGACATTTTAAGCATAACTGTTCCCACTGTATAAATAATAACACTTCTTAATTCATTTTATTTAGGCTAGTTTTTCGATTTGCTCAACAGCACTAAGATGATTAAAGGTTACGAAGGAACTATTAAGAAATAACTTTAGATTTACAGTCATTTAGCACCACATTGTAACAGCAGGATTACACTCAACATTAAATTCTCTGCATTAAATTCTTGAATTAAAATGTAATTTTGCCTAAATTGCTGACAGATTTGTAACTTTTAATTTTTTTATTAATGCAATCACATGCAAATGTCAACTGTATTTATAAAAGCATTGAGTGCATTCAGTGCAACCTTTAAAAAATTTGCTTTTCATTTCAATGTCCAGCACCGGACATTCACACGTTCATCTGCAGAATCAACTGTAAACTGAATCGTTTTTAATTTTTTTATTCATCAGATTCAACAAGCTGTGAATTATTTGAAAATACAGACTGTTTCCATTATTTAGCCTCTCTTATATTCTCCAATTTTATAACCTGCTCTACTAGAACAACAGAACCCGTATCTATGAGAGCGTTTCGTTTAACAAATGCAGCTCCCATCAAGGTGACACTACAGTCATTAAAGCTCATACTCTTTACTGAGGCTCCATCAGCACTGAGAGGACACATGATAGCGCTAGCTAAAAGAAGTGGAAGCCCAGGTTTGAAAGTGGCCTCCACGAAAACAGCAGTCTTTGATACTGTTCTTCGCTTCCTTTTTTCTTTTTTTTTTCCCTCTGGCCGCAGCGTCGGTTCCCACACCGGCTGACCTTGGAGGCTCTTTAGAACTCTCTCCCCACCCAATTTGCCTCCGCCGAAGGCTTGCTCGGAATCTGTCTGTTGTTTCATTGCATCACCAATCGCTAAGCCTTCAGAGACCCCCCCTTGAAAAATAACACCTGAGTTTAAGGTCGGGAATGGAGAGAGAGAGAGAGAGGGTTGGTGGAGCCAGGTTGGAGAGAGCGGTAGAGAAAGAAAGAGAGCAAGAGACCCAGACAAAGCAGTGAAATATAATTTTACCTTCTCTGGCAGGAGTCGTCTGGTCAGTTGAGCTGTCGAGTGGGGTCAAGTGAGCGCAGACTGACCGCTTTGTTTTGCTTGGTCTGACCGATCCCTTCCCTCCGATTTCTGGGAAGCACTCGGGCCTGGGCTTCTATCTAACCTTAAAAAAAAGCCTCTGCATCTGAGGCCACTGCTGCGAAAGTGCAGGCTGAGGAAATGGGGGGGAAAAAAACAGGAGTGGAGGAAAAAAAAAATTAAGTGCATCCAGCCATATAGGATGCCGGATTGGCCATAATGTACAGGGGTGACTTATACAGTAAACATGTTCTGCCCCTGCTGGACTGCTGGACATGACATCTTCAATCTGAGATAAAGACAAATCTAGCTTTACTAAAAGAACAGAACTTCTACACAAATTAAAGACAAGGCTCGGGGTAGTTGATGCCGTAGATCCGGTCGACACACACTCAGAGCGAGAACTTGTTAGCGCATTGCCTTATATGGTGCACATTTAGAGGAATCCATCACTGAAATGTATTTGCATTCAGTATTTGTACAATAACGTTTTGGTGGTAAAGTGATGTATCGCAGGAAACCTAATTCTATGACAAACCACAGCGGCACAAGAAGAGAAAAGGAAAAACAAGGACTGTGGATGAGAAAAAAAAAGAAAAACAAGTACAATGTCCTGCGGGGGAACCTCGCACCGTGCACTAATAACAGGTCCGCAAATCATCAGGACAGACGGCCCATCTATAGCTCCTGATCTACTGCTTCCTTCCAGCTTTCTTCAAATTCCTGCAACTGATAGAAGTAACGATCCCACATAAACATTAGAATTAATATGGTCATTAAGAGCTGCCATTCCTGACTGTTACTTGTGTCTGACAGTGATCATAAAAAGTGAATTTGAAATTTTTAGACTTGTTATTTTTTCCTGTAAATATATATGTGTAGATTCCATGCAAAAAACATGTATCTCCATTTTTCCTATTTTTCCATGTTTGGCATAATTCGAAATCGGGCTATATTTTATGAATGGAATTACGAATAGAAATGCTCCAAAATGACACAGAATACAATCTTTTTTACCTTAACTGCCATTGAAATTTAAGGTTGTTTTTCATCCTCCTGTGGAAGGTTGAAGCTGCTTGCATGGTGATGGTGATTTATTAGATTCTATATATTTTTTCAGATTTGAATGAATGTTGAGTTTGTTGGTGGTGGAAAGACTTGTTTACAGTCTTACTAGATAATTTAATTTCACCACCTTCAAAAAATGGTTGTTTAGAGGAATGCACTGCTAAACAGTCAACACGAACATAAACATAATTTCGGCGTGCATTTATATTATGTCTTTTATATATTGACCTTCACCAGGGTAGTGTGTAATCCGTGGTACTTCTATGTAATCCCACCCATATCCTGTCAGAACATTGCTTAGTACCACAGTTTTACTCAGTTGAGTTATGTTTTGTTCATAGCTACATTACCAAGAGCACTTCACTCTGGAAATCTATGGCTGGGCTGCTGAGGCCAAGCCCTGCTCTAGGTTTGAGCTGCCCTGCTGAATGTGGCTGCCCAATGTTGCCTTTGCCTATTGTCCCAGGCCCAGAGGCATGGCAAATTCCATGCATGTGAGTTTATTTGATTGTTTAAGAATGATTTCCGGAAGTGAAGTATTAGAGCGCCAGAAGCTGCCTTGTAACAATTAGGGGGTTAAATGGCGGCTGGCCACACAGGAGGGCATCGCCTCTCTGTGCCCCCTTCCTGCACCCCAGGGGTCAAGGGTCGAGGAACTTTTCAGGAAAAGTCAATTTCTCAAGAGCCCCAAAGCAGGTGGACTCCAGGTTGGCACTGTTTATCCAAACTAAATGAAGGAAATGGAACAAGAGAGAATGGCCTTCAGTGGAAAGTCCACAGAGTAGAATATCCCCCTTGTCTGGACCAGATTCTCTTGCTCTTCAGGCCGAGAGGAGTGATGTACGGCGGTTGTCTGAACCGCCACTTAGTCGGGTTCCACGTGTAGAGTGCGACTTGTCCTGCAGAGTTAGGAATGCAAGTGCAATTTTCGGGAAGAGGTTCTGTCGAGCTCCACCGGCCAGTGCGTAAGCCTTCACCCAAGCATGCACTCCTCCTCTGCAGCATTATTGAAGTCAAGACCTGGAGATGAACTCTGCAGGAAGGAGTTAGCCATTGGGAAGGGGGATCAGAGTGCTGTTTGCAGAGCCCAGGGCAGATTGAGGAGATTGGAGGAGGGGACGAGTCCGAAGCAGAGCCCTTCGCCGTTTTCACTTTGAGGTAAACAAAAGTGGATGGAGGTGGGACCAGCCCCTCTGAGAGACACCCTAACCTTTCCCTCCACCCTCAAAGCCCCTGTACACCTGCAGGAAGAGCTAGTAGGGAAAGGGTACAGGGGTCCCAGGAATGCTTGGGAGTCGTCCCCCACATGCTACTGGGCAGCTGCCGTGGCCAACATGGCCCAAGGGCAAGGTCAGGAGGAACAGCCTGTGGATTGTTTTTGCTCCAGTAGGATACACACGGCCAGCGTGGAGTAATGCAACAAGCCAGCTGTGGTCAAGGCCTTTGCTCCCTACAGCCTGACCCCAAATTAGCACTATAAAGGCAAGCAGGGATGCCAGCTAATTACTGGCCTTTTTGCTACCTTTGGTCCCACCTGGGACAAACATAGCACTCCTAGATAGATGATTCCAGGCCTACAGAATCAACTGGTATGGATACAAGTTTGTGTTCCAGTAGAGCCAAAACCCAACCTATGCTGAGTGTCTTAGTAGAATTGCAGGAGATTGCAGGGATATTATAAATCTTCAAATCAGACATATTAAATTACTTGTTTGCGTTGCAAAAACAATGCTTTTTATTAGTTTTTAAATATCTTGCTCGTAGTTCCATTGTAACACTTAGACTATCTCTTATTTATGATGCACAGGCAAAAATGCAAATCTCGCACTGATTTTGAAGTGCTATTAAGTGCATTTTGCCGCTGAGAGCTTGGGAAGGAGCTGGGAACTGCCAGAACACAGCAAGCGTTGAGTGAGCGAGAGTAAAGGAACTTGCTGAAGGTGGCCTCAGGCCTACTCAGTCCGGACAGTCGACTTCAAAGGAAGTATAGCAAATGGAATCTGTCCTTATGCTGCAGCATTCAAAGATGGTTTCTTTTCCCATTAAGATATTGAAATGAGGGCCATTGTTCGGTTGTGCCATAGTAGGGCATCGACTTCTTATGAAGTTGTAATTAATGTGCAAAAGGTCAACAAAATAGTTAGTGCAATTGTATGCATTTATTTAAAGCTCGGGTTGCTTGCAATTCCGTGAGTATAACGTCGTTTATTTTCAGTTTTTGTACGGAAAAATAAATGACACGCTTGTTATATATTCAAATGATGTAGATGCTTTCAACAGAATATCGTCTAATATACTGTACATGCGGTAAGTGAACTCAGTCTTTAACCCCTTGAAACCTGCATTTCTTTTCAGGTTCAAGACCGATTATTCACTGTGAAGTATCCAGTTTATAAACTATTCCATAAACATTATGCAATATTCAGTGTCTATTATGAATTACTATTGGAATTATTCAGCATCTGCTATGTTTTATTCACTACCTACTGTGAATTATTTAGCATCCATAATGAATTATTCAGTATGTATTGCTACTATATGAAGCACTGGACTATTCTTCTAAGAATTTATTGTGAATCACTCAGTGTGTACTTTGGGTATCAGTATCTGCTATGAATTATCCAGTATCTACAATGAATTATCCAGTATCTACAATGAATTATCCAGTATCCTCTATGAATTATCCAGTATCCTCTATGAATTATGTATTATTACTGGAAATGATTGTAAGTATGTACTATGAATTAATTATTCAGCATCTACTACAGTATGTATGTTGTTGTAACTATAATACAAATGAATTAAGCAAGCCTGCAATGAAAGAAGACCACTCCTCGTGGTCTGGAGACTGCAAACCTTCTTAGAACATTTTATATACATATATATGTGGGATCCCAAAAAAATAAAAGCCACCTTTTTCATACAGAGCTATATCGTGCTGTCAGTTATGCAGGATGATTCCTGGCTTCAGCGCATTTTGGCAGAAATCACCCTCGTCTGTGCATTTCTTCTGAACATACAGGGGGCTAAACATTCAGCTGGAAATTAGAAGGCAGCATTCAGTCAGCTAGGGTTCCCCTGTGGAAATCCCCATGCAGGGTACTAATGATTGTAATTTTAGTGCCTGTAATCATGGACATGTTAGCTGTTGAAAGTGCTGCGATTTGCCCTGGTGGAAGCAGGCTGATTTCAGAACTCAGACCTTTATAAGATGGTACGAGCTGAAGGTAAATCTCGGTTCCACCTGTTTTGACGGCGCGTGAGTTCTTAAAGGTGGAGTACGAAAAGTGCACAGAATTAAAGGTCTGCCAGCATGGTCATCTGTAGTGATGTGAGACAATGAGGCTTTCCACTTCACACATTACATGCCACAGTTGCGTTTGCTGGGCTTGGGGCAGGACCGGCCTACTGTAGCTTTGTGTTCTCGGACAATATATGGATAAGTTGCTCTTATCCCGTTATTAGGCTAATGTAATGGCATGTGCTAATCCTCACTCAGCGAACCGCTGGCCTACTGGGGGCTGGGTGGACGGTGGGACGGCAGTGTTATCTGGGCACAATGCGGAATCCTGTGCTGCCATGCTACACTGGCGAGCTTTGGGCCTGTTCGTACAAGTCCTTCACACTAGCCCCCCTTTTAAAATGATTTTCTCCTTTCAGTCTTTCTCTCTGCCTCTTTCTCGCCGCCTCGGACTGACAATCGCTCTGCTGGCAGTGCATATTCTACACCCCCACCCTCTCGCCCCCACCCTACTTAATGCCAAATTAAGCCCCCAACTCTTTTATTTTAAATGAGAAGGGCTGGAGAGAGGGGCGACAATCGTGATTGTGCCAGAGAGAGAGGGAAAATTAAATGGTCTTTAAAAAATACAGAAACCCCACATTAAAACCCTACGCCACAATTGCTGCTAATTGGTAGATTATCCGGCCGCTCTCTGAAGCCTAATGCGTGGGGGTGAGGAAGAGGAGTCTGGCCCCATACACCCTCACCCACCCCTCTGTTCCCCCAATGTATTTCCAACGCACATCTCGGATCCTCTTCCTCGGAACGGCGGGGTGCGGGTCAAATCGTGGCCGAGCAGGGGAGGGATTAACGGCGCCATTGTCGCAGTACATGACCTTGACTGGAGTTTTCCTTTCGGCCCCTCCTCTTCCTCTCTGCAATCTCCATCAGCACACGCTCTCAGACAGGCCTGGTAATTAAACGCTTCGGAAGAGCCGGGTGAACCCAAACTGTCCTCAGTACCTTCTCCAGAATGGCCCCAGTGCAACTTAATCCATGTTCTCCATTCGACATCGAGGTTCTTAACTACAGCTAAACTGAACAATTGGGACTGAATTCAGAAACAAAAAAAAAGCATTAAACACGTTTTCATAGTTTGACGTACTTTTATTGTCCACAAAGTTAGAAAAGTATTCATAGGAGACTGTCTCACATATTTTTATTTTCAGGAGATCAAAGGCTACTCAAAGGTGTCCTCATTTGAAATGTAAAAATGAACAGAATTTATAGATTTGTATGAAATTACTTGTGGGCTAAAAACACTTCACATTTCACACATGCTGTTAGAAATTGAGCATCCAGAGTCTTTTTGAGCAGAAAAAGAGTTATTTGTAATGATTAGATTGACAAGGATATTTATAATAATGAGTTCTTCAAAACAATGAACACTAGTCCAAATAAAATGAAATCAACAACCTGAATGTCTTTATTATTTACATATGTGTCAGTATTATCCCATGTCAGGACTTTTATTCTGAAATTTAAACACTGTGTGAGCACAAAAAAGAAAGTAAACTGTCCCTCCCGTCCCTTCTCATTTTCCACTATAACCAAATATCTGGATCTGTGACATCACTAGCCCCGCCCCCTCTCTGATCAGTCAGAGTCTGTGTGCAGGTTGAGCATGTACACAAGGACAGAGCAGTAAACTGTAAACCCTCTGAACTCAGCAGTAGAGATCCAGTGTTTTATTCACTATATAAAAGGACTAATACATCACAATGTCCATTAAAGGTGGACATTGAGGACAAACTTAGCACCACCTTGCAAGTACAACCATTTCTGATTTACAGTGGGCTTTATTTAGCTCTGCTTACATTTGGAACAAAAAACATGCACTGATGCAGTCCCCTCATGACCAACTTGTCCCCACACTGGGAGCCACCAGTCCACCGTATGAAAACCTTTATTATTAATTGCAATATGTTAATAAGCAATTAACTCAAGGTGAGAAAACATTCCTTCGCTTATGGTCACCATACAGCGACTAGTTGACTGGTTCTGTTGATAAAGCTTCTATATATTATTCAAATGTGCCTAATTAAACACAGCTGTAATGTGACTTAAAAGGTGTTGATGTATAAAAGGTGTCTGCTAATATGTCTCTGGGGACGGGAAGGTTGTGGGTTCGATTCCCTGAGCTGGCAGGACATGACTGAAGTGCTGTTGAGCAAGGCATCTCTCAGCTTGTCCAGGAATGCATGTGCATGGCTCTCCATGAGGTGGCACTCAAAATGGGATTTGTATTTGCGGCAAGTGGATTACATATCCAAACTCTAGGGGGAGCCCAGGAACAAAAAAGCACCAGTTCTCACATAATGCTGCTCTAACTGAAGGACTGTACTGCTTCACAAGCCATACTGGAGTCCTCCACACCTGTACACAGGCCGCTTTTCAGCACCCCGAGTGGGACTCTTTACCCGGCCCTCTGCTTCACCATTTCCCCAAACGAGAGCAAGCCCCATTAGCGTCCAACAGAAAAGAGATGTTTTTCGGCGCGGCTTTTGATGAGTGTCCATTTGCATGAAAAAAGGCCTCAGTTTCCGACTGTAACCTGTGAACTGATCAAAAGGCGGGTGTGTGTGGGGGGGGTGTCTCTAAAGCTGGACGGCTTTTCCCTTCTTTTGACAGCAGAGAGGTTCTCCAGAGGCCCTGCTTACCCCGCCGTCCCCCTCCTCCTGCTGTGGCCTTGGAGGTTAGCTAAACCGGGTGCTCTGAGCGCCTCTTCAGTCTGGCCTCGCTCAATGGAGAGGCTCAGTCACTGCTTAGGCCCTCAACCCTTTCACTCAAATACCATGAGAGCACCTTTCATGTAGAGTGTGTGTGTGTGTGAGTGTGTGTGTGTGTGTGTGTGTGTGTGTCCGTCTGCTTGCATGTGTGTACCAGTACCTATAATATGTGATGGAACTCAGCTTGCCTTTGTGGGAAAATGTGTATATGTTGTGGTCAGTGGGGCACAAACTAGTGCTGGGTAGAACGTACCGAAACATAGACCTTTAATATGGTTAAAGCGAGTTTTTCTACATTTCTGCATAATTAACTGGTCAAGGTGGGAACCAGTTGATTAGAGTGGTTTTGATATATACATATATTCACTTTCATTCCTGTTTGGAAGTTTTTATCCACATAGAAACTGATTATAAAAGTAAAATATAAAATGTATTTTTACTGTGTCAGTATTTGCTCTTCTGCTTTGTGGTCACAAATGAATTTGATGTGTCCTCCTCATTTCACTGATGGTATTTATTGTTCCCTTTAGGTTGGGAAGCTTTTTATACGTTAGAATTCTAGGTCAGTTTTCTGGGATGTTTTCATAAGTTGACGTACTTTTATTCACAACGAAACAAGAATTTATATGAGACACACGTGTCAATTTTCAGATTGTAGGCTATGCAAATTAGTCTTCATTTGAAATGTAAAATTAAAAATAATTCAAATGTTTTTCAAAAAATTGAAAAATGTACTTTGACCTACATTATTTTTGTGTTGTTCTATTTTGCTTTAAAATTGAAATTGATTATCCAGACTGGTTTTGAGCTGAAAATGCAAATGTTTTGATGAGTTATTTGTAATGATTAGACTGACAAATGTATTTATAATAATAAGTGCTTGAATACTAGAAAAACTTGAAATACTTGAATGCCCATTATTATTTTTGTTATTTATGTCTGTATTCCTGCTCAGGACTTTTATTCTAAAATTTGAACAATGTATGATCAAAGTAAATGACATAGAATTGTATGAAATTAATTGTGTTTATATTGATTTATCAGACTTTTTTAGTGGTTGTTACAACTTCCCCCCCAGTCTGGTACAATTAACCTCAGCAATGGGGTGAATTGTAAGGGGTACACACACTTTGCTCACAGCTGAACTCGTTCACATTAGCATAGTTTACATTGTCATTGGTAGCAGAAGGTTGCTTGTATTTAAAATTTAATAATCGAACACATATTATTCATATTTATTTAGCAAACAAATGTAAGTGTGTTAGTGCGGGCCCTGCTGTGCGGCCTGCGCAGTGTTTATGTCTGTGTCCATAACATGTGCTGCAACTTTCCCTTTCCCTGAAAGTGAGTGTAAAAGTGAGTTTACACTGGAACAGTGCAGGGTGTGTGTATGTGTGTGTGTGTTTCCACCCCAGCTGCTTTCACTTACAGGACATGGGGTGGAGGTGGACTGCAGGGGGGGTCACCGGGTCACAGGATGACCTCATCAAATTAGCCCTGGCCGGCGAGGTGTTTAGCGAGAGTTAACGCTCGTAATCTGAAGGGCATTAAATGCAAATGCAGCGGCCATATGCCCACTTCAAACACACCCCCTGCCCTGCCTGCTCCCCACCTTATAGCCCCCTTGCTGACTCACACATATTCACATCCCAATTACTCACAACTCTCACAGCGATGGGGGGTTCGGAGGGTGGTGGTGGTGGTGGTGTTGGGGGGGTGTTCAGTTAAAATGACAATGGCTTTTCTCTCTTGCTCGACCAGGTGTGAAACTCTCTGCACCGAGCTGGAAGCTGTTTGATATCTGTTACAGGAACACATCTGAGCCTGGACCTTAAATCATTTCAGAGAGCGTGAGAGGATCACATTGCTCTCTTTCTTTCAATCTCTCTCTCACTCTCTCTCACTCTCTCTCTCTCTCGCTCTCTCTCTCACTCTCTCATTATTTGTATTACTGTTTCAGAGAACTAGAATATCATAAATGTCTAGTTCAGCACACAGAAAGTCATTGCTGGCTGTTCTCAGAGTGCTGTATCAAGGAGCAACAGGGATGACCACAGCAGTGGACTGGTCTCAATGCATCAAGAGTCACCATGCACAGATGTCTCTAGGAAAGCGGGTCTGCAGCATCCCAAATATCGAGCCCCTTCTGAAGCAAAGACAGCATCAGAAGTGTCTTACCTGGACTAGGAAGAAAAAGGACTTGACTGGACTGGACAGTCCAGTTCAGACCAGTGAATTCTACATTTCATTTGGAAATCGAGAGTCCTTGAGTCACAACTCAAGTATCTAGAGTCTGGAGGAAGAGAGAAGAGGCTCAGAACCCAAAACGTCTGAAGGCCAGTGGCCAGTGTGAAGTTTCTTCAGTCTTCGATGGTTTAAGGTCGATTTACGCTCCTGATTCATAGTGGCCTACACTGTTGTGAGCATCTATACTCGTGTTTTGGTGCTGTGTTGACGTTCTTGCTGTACTTTCTTGGAGCTAATAGCAGTTAGTTTTCAAAGAAATCTGCAACACAAGACCAAACAGAGGTCAGAAGATGGTCCATATGGCCACTGAACGGATCAGAATGAAGTCAGAAGGAAGGAGAATTATCTCTGCTTAGGCCTTAATGTGCCATATCATCTGCTGGTGTTGGTCCACTGTGTTTAATCCAGAAGTCCAGAGTCAACGCAGCCTCTATCAGGAGATGTTAGAGATGCTGATTTCCTTTTCCAGCAGGACTCAGCTCCTCCCCGTAGTGTCAAAACTGCTACCAAATGGTGTGTTAATCATGATATTAGTGTGTTTGATTGACCAGCCAACCCTCCAATCCTGTCTAAAATCTGTCTCTTTATGTCAGTCTCTATGTCAACAATCAGTCCTCTTTCGCTCTCAGATCATATCTGATGTCTGGGGTTGTACTTGCAGAGGAACAGTGTCTCCATTGTTTCTTCAATTAAGAAACTTTATCTCTGATTCGCTAATTGTCTGCATCAGACGCTCACAGCTGCACTCCTGTGATCTTATTATTTCTCCATTCTTCTTAATTCTTGTATAATGTTCATAGTTTGAGCACCATTGGCCGCTCGATGTTCACGTATACTAAACCATACCGATACTAAAGCCTCCCCTGAGAACGGCCCGCTGGTTGAGAAACCCTGCTCTATGTTGCACTCGTGCAGTGAGACGTTGACTGAAGTTGGACTTTTCTGTATTTATACATCTTTTTCTGAGCTTATGAGATATTTTAGTAATTACAGATTCTGATTTTCTGCTTTTCATGAGAAATTCTGAAAACAAAAACATGTTTTTTTCACTTTACATGTAACGAACGTAAATAATGATATCATAGTTTATCTTCTTCTTCACAATATTCTAATTTCCTGACCTGAACTAGTGCATGGACCTGCTTTGGTCTCCATCTACTCTTTCAGTCTCTCTAAACCTTTGTGCTGCCCTCTCTCGCGCACTTTCTCTTTCTGCCATCTCTATTCCCCTTTTCAATCTCTATATTCTCCCCATTGTGTACTTTCTCCTCTCTCTACACTCTCTCTCTGTCTCTCTCTCTCTCTCTCTCTCTCTCTCTCTCTGTCTCTCTCTCTCTCTCTCTCCCCCTCTCTCTCTCTCTCTCTCTCTCTCTCTCTCTCAATAATATAAAGGTGGTCTTTCTGGGGGGTGCACAAAAAAGAAAGGAAAACATTTGTAAAATGCTCTCTTACCACACAGAAAACAACCCCCAATACTAGAGCCAGTAAGCGAGTGAGAGAGAGAGAGAGAGAGAGAGAGAGAGAGAGAGAGAGAGAGAGAAAGAGAGAAAGAGGCTGGGTTGCTGATGATTATGGGTGAAGGCTGATTGTGCACCCTCAGGCTGTGGTGCATGCTGGGACATATGGCAGCTCCTATGTGCTAATAAACACCTGTGGAAAGGGCGAGAGAGGCGAGCAGGGCCTCCGCCACCTGTGCTCCCTCGCTCTCGCGCTCTCACTCTCTCACTTGTGCACACATCTCTCTACCCCCAGTAGTCTTTAATGGGTCTGTTACTGGTTTACAGCAGCACAGCTGAAGGTTCAGGAGTCACTAACGTATACAATATATTTAACTCCACCATAAATAGTCAAACATGAGCTGATTAATTAACCGGCAGAATTATTATTATTATTAATCACTGAGCTGTAATGAATGACCCGCCAACACCTTAACGACTGACTGAAGCTCACACAAGGCCACGACACAACATACTGTAACGTAGAGGTTCATAAACATTCTCTCTCTCTCTCTCTCTCTCTCTCTCTCTCTCTCTAAAACTGCTTTATCAACATGACTTCTTTTCAGAGTAGAGCGTTATAACATCAACAATAACAACAACAACAACAACAGTAATGAATAATAATAAAACACAGCATAAAAATTACACCTACGCTTAAAGCACTCTCTCTCTCTCTCTCTCAATTCTATCTGTGTATCTGCTGATATCATCGGTCTGTAAATTCCTGGAATTGATACGTAAATGATATGTAATTATATATACAATTATTTACATATATACATATATATATATATAGGAATATATATAGAGTATATATATATATATATATATATATATATATATATATATATATATATATATATATATATTCATTTATATATTATATATAAATATAAAATGAATGAATAGTCCAACACAAATATATCATAGTATATATATATATATATATATATATATATATATATATAGAAACTGGTGTAATCCAGTATATTATATGTGTATGTATATATATATACATATATATATATTATATATATATATGTATATATAATGACACAGATATATCTTTCTCTTAACAATCCCAATAATAAACTGAAACTAAAATTGATTAGCAGCTGTATTTACTGTAATTATCAGTTAATAAGCAAATGTTTAAACACAGCTGATGATTTAATGACTGAAACAAGTGCATGAGGAGCTGCATATTTTACTAGCTGGTAAACAGATTTTTTTACACTCTCTCTCTCTCTCTCTCTCACTCTCTCTCTCTCTCTCTCTCTCTCTCTCTCTCTCTCTCTCTCTCTCTCTGAGACTCCAGCCTTCAAGAGAAAGACGACATTGTGAGTGAGCTGCCTCTTGTCACTCAAAGCTGCTCTGATTAAATTTGTTTAAGCTGTAAAAGCACTTTGACAAGACCGACTCTGTGTGCCTCATAAAATATTCCGAAAGTCGAACCTTGAAAATTAGGGCCGCTCTATCAGCCGGTCCCAGAGAACAATTTTCTCATTTGAAATCGAGCATGATTGCACCTTCTTTCAGTATTTTTAAGAACACGCTGTCCGTCATAGCAATATGAGATGGTGGTGGTGGTGGGGCGGTATACCTTCCAGATCATATGACCCAAAATTGGTAAACGTTCCCATTCATTCTGTCCAGTGTTTGTTAAAAGTTATACAAAGAAAAAAAATGGGATCAATTTACTACTGTCAATAAGACCGTCTCATCAAAGATGCCCCCTCCGGCCTGAGACGTCCCACGGTGGCCAAAAAGCACATGCTGGTATGTGTGAGAAACGTCCTGATGTCTTTGGTGCCCACTCAGAGCACGGAGGCTTTATTAGCCTCTTTGGTGTGGGTCCGGCCTGCGAAACCGCACCACGGCTGGCACTGTTTAGAAACTATGCAGGGCTGTAATCTCTGGAAAGTATCTGTTTAACGCCGTGAGTGATGTCCTAGTGCATTTTTCAGCTCCAAACTGGGGCCTGATAATCAACCTACACTAAATTATTGGATTTTTCATTTCAGAACATCTGGTCTTCATTT
The DNA here is from genome assembly GCA_034509495.1 of Acestrorhynchus altus. Taxonomy (NCBI): domain Eukaryota; kingdom Metazoa; phylum Chordata; class Actinopteri; order Characiformes; family Acestrorhynchidae; genus Acestrorhynchus; species Acestrorhynchus altus. Next base: position 3,836,506 of record CM067506.1, on the reverse strand, counting down.
GAGACTCATGCGCCCGTCGGACATTCCGTGTGTTGTAATGAAACTTTCGCCACACGTGAGTCTGTTTGTGAATGGAAATGCAATTACCATTAAGCATCAGCAAAATTATGTAATATTTTGGATTTGAAACGAGCAAATTATGTTTCATTACTGCTGCACTCGTGCTCGCAGCAGCAGTAATATCAGTGAAATCTCAGGGCCTCTTTTCCAAACACAACATAAAGTCTAGTTTTGGAACTAAATTCAGTGGGAATTCTTCTCTAAACATTTTTCCCCGTAATCTAGACTTAATTTGCATCTGTAAAACGACCACTAACAGTGTAGGCGTATTTTTACTGCATTCCACTTGTTCATACCAAGAGCTGAAGCGCATGAGACAGCTGGCAGAACGTTAGGTTTAAAAATTATATACATATATAGCCATAACATTATGATCATTGTCTTTTGTATAAGCTCCACTGATCACACAGGAAGCACTTTTGGTTCTATAGTTCCAGACTGTAGTTCATCTGTTTCTCTACTTTATTCTCCTCCTTTCACCCTGATCTTCAATGATCAGGACCACACAGGACCACCAAAGAGCAGCTATTGTGTGGGGTGGTGGGCATTCTCAGCACTGCAGTCACACTGACACGGTGGTGGCGACATGTGTGACACAAGTACGCGTGGATCAGACACACTGCTGCTGGAGGGTTTAAACCCCTCAGTGTCACTGCTGGAACGAGAATAGCCCACCAACCAGGACTATCTAGGAAACAACATCTTGTGGGCAGCGTCCTGTGACCACTGATGAAGTAGGGGACAAACTGGTAGAAACGGGAGCTTGAGCTGTGTTTATTATCTGCAAGGTGTCAAAATCATCTCTATATTTTTTGTTTAATATTTTTATATTATTTTATATTCAATATGTTCTGCGTGTCTTTGTCTGCAAACTTTTTTATATAACTTGAAAGAAGGTCTTTTAGATGTTTTACTTTATAAAAACCTGTTGTGTGTATTTTCAGGATAACGCTGGACTGTATCAGCTGCTCTAATCTGATCATCTCGATACATTTGTACCTGTTTGATTCATTTGAAATGACTTCTGTTTCATTTTGGCCCTCATAAACACATTCACAGACACACACACACACACACACACACACACATACTCCCACACAGCCACTCCTCCCGACACAATATCACACTTACACACACACGCAGCAATAACTACAGCATTTTTACACCGTATAGAGCGAAAAGCTGTGAGCACTACCATTGATATGTAAAGTGCTTTGGCTAATTTGCGGCGCTTCGTGACTGCACATACATTGAGAAGATTAGCTCCAAGAATCTGAACAAATCTTCAGATTCCAGCACTGATGCAGCAAACACAACATGTTTAAGCCAAATGTTTCCCATGTACGTCATTAGACAAATCTCCATATGTGTGTGTGTATATATATATATATATATATATATATATATATATATATATATATATATATATATATATATATATATATATATATATATCATTTTACATCACACTGACAGGAGAGACAGTACTTTCAAATATTATATATTTTATTATATATATATATATATATATATATATATATATATATATATATATATATATATATATATATATATATATATATATATATATAAATTGTTAATAAACTTTAATAATTAATAATACTGAAACTAACTTGTAAAAGTTCTTACACGGACAAATCTCTATCCATCATTATTACAAGGACTTATTAATAAAAGCACTAATGAAAAGTTTTACTCTCTTTATTAGCCCTTTTCCTGTTTTCTGCATTTGTCAGCATTCTGATAATGAACCAGCTTCATTACTCTCGTGTTGTTCCTTCAGTCAAAATGAAAATTGCTTTTCAAGGTTTAAGCAATGTTCTTTGATTCCGTTATAGCTTTGTCACATATAATTGAAATGATTAATTTGTATCAGAAAGCGTACCCATTTCTGCCTTTTCTATTTTTACATTCAAAGCTTGTAGTTGAGCTTGGAATGGAAGCAGAATTTCCAAATGTTGGCACTGTTTTAGACACTTTTAGACTGTGGGCTTTGTGTATCGAAAACAACAAAAAATGCAAGTTAACTAACTATAAAATGCAGATTTGTATTCTCACTTAGAGGTCATTTCGCATGTGTGTGTGGGTGTGTGTGTGTGGGGTGTGTGTGTGTGTGTGTGTGTTTGTGAGTGTGTGTGTGTGTGTGTGTGTGTGTGTGTGTTTAATATACAATGATAATGTGCAATATAATAAGATTGTATTCCACATTATTTTTGGACCATCCCTGCTTTTTTTAATTATGTCAAAGTAAAAAAAAAAAAAAAGATGATGCAAATTAAGGAATTTGGTTATGGTTAGAAATGTGGGATTCGAATTGGAATTTGAAAGTGCTCCACACAGAAGGACACATTACGCAGTCTGCAAACTAATCAAAGCTCACAAAGAGACCAGATCAAGAGTTACAGTCTTCTGGAGGGTTCCATTCAAATCCTAATGTAACCCACCACCATCAACAGTTTAGCAGCACTTTGGCAGAAGATAACGAAGCAGGAAGCACTACAACTGGTACACCTCAATACATCACTGCTTTAAGAAAACAGGCTGGTTTGAAACATAATGCTCCTCTTCAGGAGCGAAAGAGAGCTTGTACAACAGGGCTTGGCGACATCACGTCATGGTGTAGCTTCTTGCAGTGCCACCTATGTTAAGGTTAACACATAAATCCCTAATCCTCTTCCTCCTCCTCTGTTCTCGACAAGGACCTTTTGACCCATTCAAAGAGCCAGTGGCCTTTGATATTGAGTACATGTTGGAGAAGTGGGCGCCCCCACCTTTTTTTTTTTTTTTTTTTCGAGCCCTTGCTTTAATAAATAGCTTCACATGTGAAAAGCGTCGAGATCAGCTCTTCAAGATGAGCATTGCAAGGCCATGAGATCAAGCCGCCAAGCAGGCTGCTGAAAAGCAAAGGCCACTTCAGTGGCCGAGTGTGCGCACAATGTAAGAGTTGGGTCGAACGCCATTCGGTTGAAGTGGTGCCCCTTTCACTTGTGCAACAAGTGACAAAAGGGGGAGAATGCAAGAGTGACCCCGCTGTTTAGATAAATAAAGCTACTCTATCAGCTCTCATAATTGCCTCAGCCCCTTTTTTCCTTTCCAGTGTCCCAGCACCCCTATTGTCCAGCGGCGAGGTCCGTCTGGCCCCTTCAGATCCTCCTAATTGCTGACAGATTTGATTTCTCAGTGACGGCGGGAGCTCTGTTCGTGGCCTCTACATCCAGTACCCTCTTCCCCACTCCTCTCTTTCCTCCTTTCTTCTGCACCCCCCCCAAACCAACCAACTCTTCTCCTAAAACGGAATTCCCCTCTCCCTGCTCTGAACCCCCCTTTTAATGGTTTCCTTCTATGTTAATAAATCCTCACCATTTAAATCACATTTAGAGATGTTTTGAATAACTGATTCCAATTACCCCATGGCCTGGCACAGAGAGAGGGTGCAAGTGAGAGAGCGAGGTGTTGGCAGTCCAGACCAGGCCGAGTTGTGAATGTGAGTGAAAGGGATAAACAGAAGTTAGCTCCTCTGTGACCGTTAAATTGCTCACTAAACTGCCTATCATTAATATGAGCAGTTGCAAAGGGAAAAGGAGAATTGACCTGTTTCCCAGGCTGTGCAAAGCTTTCCATCAACCTGACTTGTGTCTAACATATAAATATCTCACTCAGTTGGACAAATTTGCCTGGAGAATGACGAGTGGAGGTCATATATTTGGGCAACCCTGGTCAAACAGCACTTTCCTGTTTATTTTTTAAATGCACGTTTTACAAATGTATATTTTTTCTGTTTTAATGTAACATCCATCCCATCATCCGTTCATGTTATTATCCCCTTATTATCCCCTTATTTCTTGTTAGGTTTGCAAGAAAGGTACACACACACACACACACACACACACACACACACACACACACACACAACACACACAATAATACACATACAAGCCAATACTACTTTAGTTAGATTTAGTTTAGATGGAAGCTAATGATACATACAGTATATAGTAATACTTTATTTACTATAATATATTATTTTGTACCATAATAAATTACTTCTGTGTATTATTATTATTATTATTATTATTATTATTATTATTATTATTTATTTATTTATTTATTTATTTATTTATTTATTTATCTATCTATTTTATTATTATTTACAGAATATGTCTGTATTCCTGTATTCTTGGTTTTATGTATAAAGTAAGGTTGTATTTAAGAGGACTCTTAAATATATAATATCTATAACTATATAATGTCTCATAACAGTATATTTACAGCATCTAAAAGTACATTATTACTGCATATGAGGATAAAAACACAAATGCGTTTAAAATGTGTAAAAAGTGTGAAATCATTTACTTCAAAGATACTACAAAAGTGGAGCTGTGGAGGGAACGTGTCCATTCCGAGCCGAGCCACGACGATGGCTTGGACACACTTCCACAATGACCCGAGAGAGTGAAGACAACAGAATAACGAGTTATTACAATTTCATTGACTTACGTACAGAGGAGGAGGAGTCTGCACGCCATCAAAAAGGAGCCCAAATAAACCCATTTAAAGTGTATGTGGTGTCTATTCCACTACAAAGAGTTTCTCTCTAATAAAACTCCTAAACTCTCCTCCTCTGGCCTCCTCTTTACACACACTCACAGCGAGTTTCGCTTCCCCTTGGGAAAGCCATAGAGGGCTCACTTGAAAAAGAACAGGCGCCAGAGCACAGCTCCCACAATCACTCCGGCAAACATTAAAAGGCTAATTATCCCGGGAACAAAAGTGCCAGTTTATTTTCACTTAACACAATTAGTCATAAACTGCATTTTGAGTTGCTAATCCAAGCCAGCTCCCATTCTCTGCCAATTATTCATACTTTCATATTCATGTCGTATTCAGAGTTTCAAAGCAAATGTATTTTCTCTCCCTCTCTTTCTCCCTCTCGTTTTCCTCCCCCCCCCCCCTTCTCCATGCAGTTGTGTGAGCGTTAATCACACCACCTACACACTGCATGGATTAGCCATTCAGTGGAATACAGTATCAGCCCGGCGTACCGCACAGCCAAGTGCTCTCTTTAATGTATATCATTTTTGTCTCATACAGCGGTAAGTGGTTAGGTGCTATGTTCACTGTCAGGATCGTTCTAATCCATTCAGCAAGTGGGTGGAATAATTAAATGATTAGTAAAATATAAAAATATTTAACGCCTCCTGCCTTTTCTTTGCTGAGCCTCCAACATAGCCTCTGCCGCCACAGCCGAGCGGCAGTGCCGGAATCAAATTAAGCTTGACAGGTGGTTCAAATGCTTGAAAGTAATTCAAATGGTTTCTGTCAACACATGACCTTAACAACCACTGACTTCGCTGTTACAGTCACATTCGTATTCACGCTCATGCTCGCCAGTCTGCAACTGAAACTGTGCTGAAGAATCCAAGCGTCTACTTTTGTGGGTTTTAAGAAACTGAATGTACCAGCGGACACTCTGTGCACGTATCTCCAGTTCTGCCCATTGCTTGAACCCAGTATCTGCTCTAAACGTTGTGCAAATAGCCAATAGAAATGCTTGGCTGTTACTTATAAACTCTTAATAAACTCTTATTTCATGTATTATTCGAAGTCGTATGTAAAGTCAACATTTTGTAGATTCATGGTTTTGATTGGACAGGGGTGATGTAATGAAAGATCTGCACTGTACTGATTGTTACTGGAACTGAATATCTGTACTTTGGATTAGTTTCATTTCCACGTCTGCTTTATTTGAAGATTCCCGACATAAGGACACAACACATCTAACAGTATTGAGTAACAGGCAGAAACTAAACCTAAACCTAACCTAACCCTTAGCCTAAGCCTAACCTTAACTTTAACCATAACCTAAACCTAAACTTACTCAACCTTAACCATAACCAAACCTCAACCCTGGTTTATTAATTTAAATGGAACTTAACCTTAACTATAATGTGAATTTAACCTAACACTAATCTGAATTTAAACTTACACTAACCCTACCCTTAACCATAACCATAACCATAACCTAAAATTAACCTAACTCTATTTTAATCAGCATCTGAATTCTAAACCTAACACTAACTCAACTCTAAACTTAACCCAACATAACCCTAACCTTTAAATTCTAACCATTACCTAAACTTAATTTAATGTCATCCTTACTTTTACCCTAACCATAACCATAACACATACTTATCCATAACCTACACTTAAAATAAGCCTCATTTGAAGCCTAACGCTAAAATAACTTTAGTAGAATATGATATTTTTACTGTTTCTGCATTTTTATAAGCTCCAGAGAAAGACAGCATGAACTGACAACACTGTTTTTTCAGAGGACATCGCAGGCTTGTGTGTTTTTAGCAAAGCACTTATAGTGGTCAGGAGCTCCATGTGAATTGTAATGTTTATGCAAAATGTGCAAAACATGTTTGTGTAAATGTTACATTTCGTGGGATGCACTGTTGTTGTTTACGTAAGAATTCTGGTAACATCATGTTGGTGTAGATTAATGCCAGTTGTCATGAATGGTTTATGTAAGTGTAGTGTTGTGTAACCTCTTTGTGATTTAACCAAATAAAGAACCTCACAAAAGGACTCTACAAGAACCCAACACCCAAGCCAAGAACCATGAGGAACCATGGGCCATGTTCTTGTTTTAGCAAAAACGGGTCAGATTTGAATTTTCACAAGTGTTTAAATACGGTTCTCAGATTTAGAAGAACCTTCTCACCTTATTAAATACTAACAATAATAACATTGCTGCTATAGGAGCACTGACACCCCCGAAAGGTCACAAGACTCCAGGTGTCAATCAAACATGTCCTGCAACCTTAATGTCATCTGGGTAACCTTTAAAGTCGCACAACATCAAATAGCGCAGAAAGAAGCGCCGACAGTATCGCATTGTTTCTAATGATTGCACCTCTCCGATGGTTCTTGTGGCTGCGGTCAATAATAACACACACAAAAAAACATAACAAATGATTGTAATTAGTTAAGTAAAGATGTCCTGTGACATCCCATCATCCAACGCAGCGCTGCCTCACTGTCACTTCCCATCTGCAGAGGTTATAAACTGCCTCCATAACGAGTGCAAGAGGCAAAGCACATAATCTAGAGGACAAGGTAGCAGGGCCTGCTCACTGTACAGATTCATCAGGCATGTGCAGGAACATCTGGAAAGAACATTTGTGTTTCTGCTGCGTTGATATGAGTAAGGGCCTTTTTTCCCTCTAATGCAGGGTCACTAACACGTCCCGTCCAGCTGGGGGATGAAGAGTGATGATACAAAGCAGAGCCCAGCACTACTGGACCCCTTCATGCTTGGGACCCTGGGACACCTGCAGACTAGATTTGTATTATTGCAGTGTTACCGTCTAAGGTCATAATCACCTGTGGGTTGTCAAGAGTAGCTGAGAATCACACCATTTGGTCTTGTTTTAAACTCTGAACTGTAATCATCTGACATACTAACTCACACTTTATGTGCTGCTGCTATACTAGTGAAATGGAGCTCCGAAACGAGAATCAATATGCTAGAAAAGTGTCCTTTTTACATTGAAAACTTTAATTTATTTATCTTCCACCAACCAAGCAGTTGCTTGCTGTTGCTTTGACAGTGAGAAAGTTTGCTACTGAAGAGTTCTTGTCTTTTAAAGTAGCAGTGGTTTGAAGATCCCCTTTTGGGAAGAGTTGAGCTGTTGAGATGACTTCATTGGTCGCAGGGGGTGTTGACAGTGAATATGAGTGTGTGGAAGGGTGTATTTAGCTCTTTGTTGGGACTGAATGATTCAAGCATCATGAATATTTTGATGCTGTTGGGACAACTTACTGGTTGCCAGGTGGTCTGAAGATATATGCATGCATACAGGCCACTGAAACACTATCCAACTCATCCAGCTCTCATAAAATTATTAAAATGCATCTAGCTTGTGAGTCACACTTTCTGAAATTACATTTGTGTTGATATTTTTTCAAAAAAGTTTATTAAAGTTTATTTAAAATTCATTTAAAATGATAGCCGATGAAAGATATTGCTTCAGTAAGGACACTTGCATCAACCTGGGATCAACCTGGATCTCAACCTGTAAATAATAATAATAATAATAGTAGTAATAATAATAATAATAATAATAATAATAATAATAATAATAATAATAATAATAATAATAATAATAATATACTGTTGTTGTTGGTGGTTTTTTTATTTGTTTATATATATAATTTTATAATAAATATGATTAAAATTTTTTTTTTTACCAATCAGACTGTGGAGCTGAAGGAAAGTTGTAATAATGAAGATCAAATCACATTCTACAGTAATTTGACAAAGTTATAATGCATGCACAAGATAGTAAGAGTTTTGGGGTATCCGAGGTAGCACCAACACCCAGAATCAGACCCAAATCTAAACAATGCAGTCTTTCAAAATGTAGATTAGACCAATAAAGGGGTTTGCACAGCTAGACAACAAAAAGTCAATATTATACAGAATAATGGTTGAAACATAAAACAGACTAAAAGCTCTGTCTCTATTCGCCCTTAGCCGGAGGACATAAAAATTGAACTCAAAACATTAATCGTTAATTTGGTCATTTCTGTTATAATGCCTATGCATACCCTGATATTGTGATGTTGATTTACTTGCAGATAAAGGTTGTGTTGGTAACATGAACAGGAGGCAGAGTTGACCGTTATCAGATGAGCCCCCCACTGCTGGTGGAGTGAAAGTGCCCTGACCTTCGGCACATGGTGCATAAAAAGGTCATCAGTTTAGCTAAACACTGTCAGTAAGACGAGGTATATCAGCCCAAGGCCGATGATCCAGTGGGAAATAGTGCTGGACAGTTGCCAAGATACGATAATGATGGACTGCTATCAACCTTTCCTGCATCAGTGTGACAGCATTACATACACAGAGACACCAACAAGGTGCCGTTAGAGCGTCAGATCCAACCCTGTTCATTACGTACTGACTCACACACTGTTTCTGACGAACATGAACATGATTAAGGAACACAGACCTACATAATGTGACATAAATGTATATTTTATTATACAGAAATGCATTGAAGTAATAGGTTGGTGAAAGTATGTAAAAAGTATGTAAAAAGTTACAGCAGCTAAAAACATAGAATAGATTAAAGCAGAGCAGCTCACAACAAAGTAGATAAAAACAGCAATTGCTTATTTTTTTTATAGAAAACAATAAACAATAAAAGAATAAATAATAATATATAAATAATAAAATAATAATAATAAAATCTTTAAAATAAAATAAAATATTAGTTAAAAAAATGTATGAACTAAAATTAAATAGAAATGAAGATATTCACCTTAAAATAAAAACAAAAACACTAAAGCTGTTGCTTAATTTTATATAGCATTTTTTTTATTAAAAGAACACTTAAAACACTTAAAACACTTAAAAAAAGAGGAGCCAAAACATAAACAAAGGATAGCTTAAAACAGAGCAATTAAAACCACACAATCACTAAAAAACAACTAAAACAAACAGCTTAAAACAGAGCAGCTAAAAACATATCAGTAAAATACAATAAATAAAAACAATGAGTTGATTTGAACAGAGCAGCTACAACACAGAATTGCTAAAGAAAAATCTTACATAAAACATAGAATAGAACAGAGCAGTTGAAACACTGATTTGCTAAAAACAATAACCTTAAAATAGAGAAGCTAAAAACAAACAAGCACAAACAGCACCTAAAACCATATAATGAAGAGTAGCTAAACATTGTTTTGTATATATATATATATATATATATATATATATATATATATATATATATATATATATATATATATATATATATATAGAGAGAGAGAGAGAGAGAGAGAGAGAGAGAGAGAGAGAGAGAGAGAGAATAGCTAATAAAAACAACAGCTAAAAATATAGTAGCTAAAAGCTAAAAACATCAAATGGCTTAAAACAGAACAACTAAAAACATTGCATTACTAAAAAACAACTAAAACATAGAATAACTATAAATAAGCTAAAACATAAAGTAGTAAAAAGACAAACTTACATACATGGGACAAGAACATGAAACATAAAAAACAGAGCAGTTTAAAACACAGAATGGCTAAAAACAGAGCACTAAAAGAAAAACCAAAAATCACAAGTTCCAAAACACAGACCAGCTAAAATATGGAGTTGCTAAAAACAACAGCTAAAACATAACAGTTAAAATCTTGTAGTTTTGTCTGTAATTTGATTCAAGTGCTCATTTTTGTGATGGCAGTTTGAAAGTTCAGCGAGGATGACGATTTCGAGTTTGGGTTTTATCTAAGTGGACGGGTTACGTTTAGGTAAAAGTTGGTCCAAGTAAAGAGAAAACGTTGTTTACATTGATATTAATATATTTTTCACACTGAAAGGATCATAAAAGTTTGAAACCTGCCCATAAACGTGGAGCTGAAGTGGTTTTAAACCGCGTCGCAGTCGTCTGTTCTGCAATTAGGACGCCACAGTCTCCGCCAATATCTATTCAGGAATATTTGTGGAGTGTTTAGCCGAAATGCGATTAAAGGAAGGGTAAACGCTATGCCCGCTTAAAAAGCCTGGACGCGGGGTGTCTATTCTTTGTTTATGAGATAAACCCGCGAACTTCTGTTTATGTTTACGTGCCACCTTTATTTAATTTATTCGAAACGTGCCGCTCACTAGGAGCTATTCGCAAGTATCTTAAAATGGATACGGCTTTATCGGTGAAAGGAGACATGAAAACAGCACAGCGTTTAGTGGAGGGTTCAGCTCTCTCGCGACTGCTAATAGGCTTTCTCAGGACTGCTTTTTTTTTTTTTTTTTTTTTTTTTTTTTGCACTTTGAAGCAGAGGCAGACTTTAATGATCCCACGGGTATTTCCATGCTGGCTAAGACTGTTTCTCGCACATTTTTAAACACATCATCACTTTAGATGTATAGCCGCTTTCCCTGTAACACTTTCCCCGCAATGTAATACAGCTTAAGTCTGTCCTCGGTATGCAAATACGGCACCTCTTTCACTCCTACATGCAGGGAAAGGGAAGGGAATGGAATTGTGGGAGAAGCCACATCATTCCCCACTCGGGGCTATACGCAGTTCTGTGGAATAATAATTTAAAAATCCTGATGAACTAGGCCAAAAAAAAAGCCTCTTTTCTGAAACGGCAATTTTTTTGTGTGTGTCTGCTCCCTTTTCAGGCTGAAATGTTCTGAGATGTAATTTAAGGAACACAGAGCATAGACAAAAAAATAACAAAGCAGTCAAATAAACGCTTTTGTACTAAATAATGGATGAAAGCACTTTAAACAAATTTGCTAGCTAGTAACTAGTTTCCTCTGATCATAGGAGTGTGTGTGGGCATGCTCATGTGTGTATGGGTGTGACTGTGTATGTGTGGGTGTGTGTTTGTGAGTGTGTATGTAAAGGTCTACCCAACACTTCAGCAGACAGTCCTGCCTTTACTGCAGGTTCTCCGATTTGGATGTGTCCGCTTCAAATGTCCAAGCCCCAGATTCTCAGTTTTGTCCCAGAGGTCCAAGACTAGATTCTGTAAAGGAGACTCTGTTTGACTTTGTGAAGATCAAAGAATAATTCTGTAAAGAGTCTGTAAAGGTAAGAGAGGAGACGTCTGTTAAGATTAGAGACGATTATGTAAAATAAGAGAAGATTAAAGAATATTCTGTAAAGACAAGAGTCTGTAAAGATGAGATAAGATTTCGTAAGACAAGATTCTGTAATGATAAGACAAGATTCTTTAAAGAAAAATAATAATAATAATAATAATAATAATAATAATAATAATAATAATAATAATAATAATAATAATAATAATTAGATTACATAGATAGATACTTACTAGATACATACTAATGTAATGATATGGGAAGGTTCTGCAATGATAAGATTCTTCAAAGAAAAAATAATATTCTGTAATAATAATAACAATAACATTAATAATAATGTAATGATACAGGAAGGTTCTGTAATAATAAGACAAGACGCTTAAAAAAAGAATATTCTGTAATAATAATAATAATAATAATAATAATAATAATAATAATAATAATATATTGTAATTATATGAGAATATTATGTATAGATAAATATTATTCTTATAATGATAAGATATAGTAAACATTTTAGAAGTGTACAATAGGTTCCTGTAAAGATAAGATGTTGAGTGAAAAAGTGTAAAGTTAGGTGAAGATGTGTAAACAGATTTTGCAGTGATAAAAGATAAGAGACGATTCTGTGAAGAGAAGAAAATATTCTGATCAAATACAATATTGTAAAGATATTTTGTGAAGATAAGGGGATATATTGCCGGGATTATAAAGAAGATTTGATAAAGATCTGATAGGATTAATACAGTTTTGTGATGAAAGATTCTGTAAAGAAAGGCGAAGATGATGCAAAAATGATGTACAATTTTGCGAAGATGAAAGAAGATTCTGTAAGGATTAAGTTCTGTACAGAAAAAGTGTGATTCTGTCGTGATACAAGACAATTTTGTGTAGATATGAGAATATTGTGCAGATGATAAATTCTGTAAAAATATGAGATGTTTATGTGAACATAGATTGTGTAAAGATAAGACGGGATTCAGTTATGATGCTGTAAAGAGAAGAGAATATGTAAAGACAAGACTGCAAAGATAAGAGGAGGGAAGATTCTGGTTAGATAAGCTGTGTGCTGCTGGTATGTGTGTGCTGGAGGCGGTGAATCTATAAAATCAGACTCTATTACAGACAGAGGCTCTTATTGCGATACTAAAACACAAATTATACATTGTAAATTTTCAGAGGAATGTCACGGCCTGTAAAATCTGCTGCCCTGTAAAATCAGACCTGTCTGTTTCCGTCTGTGTCATCGCCCATGATTTATGTCGGGATTTAACTCTTAATGTGCCAGCCTTCACCCAGTCTGTCTTACACACAGATAATGAAAGGGTGGTGAAGCAGCTTCCTGTCATAGAGTGTGATATGGTGGAGCATTTGACTTCCTGTCACTCAAGACATTTAAGTCAAGTGTGATAAAGGGATCTATCAGTATTTGTGCATTTGTCACCAGCAACTAAAGGAGCATATCAGTAAATGAGACAGACAGAGTGAAAGCAGACTGGCTTGGATTGGGAGCACCAGCTACACCACTGTTCCAATGTCTGAAATCACTTGTGTTATCAGTAAGTGTTGTTATAGAACCAGTTTATCCAGGTGAAATATAATAAACGGCGCCACATTACATTTTATTATACATTTTTTGTCTCTATATTATATATTATATATTATATATATATTTATATAGTGTTTTTTCTATAATTTAGTACTTCTGACTAAATTATTTTTATCTATCTTTCTACTTCTGTACTGATGCTGAATCCCATGCTGCTATTGGAACCTTAATTTCCCTGAAGGAACCCTCCCAAGGGATCAATAAAGTTCTATTCTATTCTATTCTATTCTATTCTATTCTATTCTATTCTATTCTATTCTATTTTAGAATCATATACAGCTCTCTTCATTTTTCTAGACACATCTTAGTTTTAACCTTAATTATATATGAATTAGAGGACAGTGTAGAGCAGTGTTCCTGTGCACTACTGCAAAGGTTTGGAATCAACGTTTCTAACAATATCAAACCATCGTTTTTTGGCAGCAGATAAGTATATAAACAGGATGATTCTTTGCAATTTCACAGTTTTCAACTATTTTGTGGGACTTTGAAATTGTAAATAAACATGAAAAAAAGTTACCATTGCCATGGTAACCAACCAGGGGTTTATCGTTTGAAAGGCTGTCACCCACTGCAACACAATAGAGACAAAAATACACTCTGTTTCATTAATAATGGGACAAATTTTAAACCACTAATTATTGTTTTTACCTAAATTCTGCAATTAGTTCGAGAATGAAAACGGTTGTAGACAAAAACATACACACTGTTTTTAATGGCTACTCACGAGAGAATGCAAACATGACACTAAAGAACTGGCAAAACAGCTCTTACAATCCGAGATCCGCACTTACATGCCATATTCGAGGCTTCATAACTCATAACTTCATAACATACCCCATCTATTGCTCTTTCAATATATCTATTAAGAAACTGAGTTAAATCCCAGTTTAAATGCCAAAGGAGCTTCCGGTGCATGTTTACTGCTCTGTCCACGTGTACATGATCAACCTGCATACAGACTCTGACTGATCAGAGAGAGGGGGCGGGGCTGATGCTCAACCTGCATACAGACTCTGACTGATCAGAGAGAGGGGACGGGGCTGATGCTCAACCTGCATACAGACTCTGACTGATCAGAGAGAGGGGGCGGGGCTGATGCTGTCACACAGTCCTGAGAAGGGACAATACTGATGCATACATAAATAATAAAAAATAATGAAGGACATTCAGTACTTTGAAGATAAATTATTATTAATATCCTTTTCATTAGCTCATAAACACTCTGGATGATCAATTTGCAAAAGGATCTCTGAGATATAAAGTGCTTTTTAGCCCTTATACACAAAAACAGTAGGTGCAGGTATATATTTAATTCAAACTTGGTCAAGGACAGATTTGCGTAGCCTAGAAAATAACAAATTCTGGCACGTGAGACTGTCTCCTATAAGTACTTTCCAAATTTTTTGGTGAACAAAAGTACAACAAACTATAAAAATATCCCACCACGTTGGCCTACAGTTCAAACCTTTAAAGCAAGGCTCCTTCAGCAACTCAACATAGCCAAACAGGCAAGTGTGTAATGCTGCTAAAGTCATGCTGCGTCATAATTAGCAATTATAAGCTTCCATTAGTTGTTCAGTTCACAGCATCAGTTATCCGCGGCGCAAAACTGGAGAACAATAGCGTATTTTAAAAAGAGAGGACATGTTTGAGATCAGGGTCCAAAACATTTGCAAACTTTCCTCCGTTCTGCAGGCTGCTCTCAGTTTCTGGTTGTAATTTGAATATAATTATATGAGTTGTCCATAAACTCATACAATGCTTGTCCTTGATCACGAAGCCCTTGAAGCCCTTTCCTTCATTTATTCGCGACTCCTCGGGTTCATTAGCATGTGTCTGAACTGTGGAGCTGCATACCTCCGCAGAACTGTTAGAGAGAGAGAGAGAGAAAGAGAGAAGGAGGGGAAGGAAAGGAGAGACAGAAAGGGACCGCAGGGCACACACATATGGGTCTTTCCCTTCTCTCCCTTTAAGATTTGCTTTAAACTGTGGCAGGAGGGACACCTGTTCGCTCTTCCCCTGAAGAAAGAGCTCTGCACATTGCTGTCAATCTTTCAGCATCTCGCCTGCTGAACACATGGCAGCGGCAGAGCTGCCCCCTGACGCGGGGCATTAAAGCCGGTCTGGACTCGTATGAGGCCTGTAAAAGACGGCTGGGTAACACTTTGTTTTCATGGTCCACCGTAGATCCGTTTTATCTGCTTACTTTGACTTTGAAGTGATACTTCAGTCAAAAGAACCTGATGTGCACTGGAGTTCTGAGGTTAATGTAGATGGCTGGTAAAGGAAGCTTACAGTGTTACAACCGTGCATGCAGTGTGAATGCTGTAATCATCACTCGCTTGATTCAGTTGCACCATGTATTTAGTTGCAGTTGCACCATGTATCTCAAACACATCGGCTTATATATAGCTTGGTTGCTATATCTCCTTAGCAACCAAGCCCTTTCCAAACCATAGCAAACCATCTAGTGTCATGTTAGCAACCAACACCTGTACCTCAGCAGCACATAAGCAACAGTCAAGCCAAGAACCACCTTAGCAACCACCAACCAACAGCTACAATATAACAATATTTTAGCAACCACAAAGCAACCAGAGTAATCCCCTATGAACACCTTAACAACCAACAGGTTTGCCATAGCAGCCACCTAGCAACACCATTGATACTGCCTTTATATACCATAGCAACCAGTGCAAACCATTCAGTGTTTCCTTTAAGAAGTGCAATTTTCTACTTAAGTATTAATAATAATATTTAATGTTGAGAACAAATTATGAAGCAGACAGTAAAACAAAAATAGGGTTAAAGAGGTTGGTGTGGTGCAACAGTTAACACCACCAGTGAGCCACTACACTATGTGGTTGGACTGGAGTTCAATTTCCAGTTTGGGCAGCTGCGCTACACCAGTAGGAGTCCATGGGCAAGACTCCTAACACTACTGTGATGCTCCGCTGTAATATGAGTAACATAATCCATGCTGTTCTGGATAAGAGCATCATCTAAATGCTCTAACTCTTATTTATCTTATTAAATGAACCAAAATATATTTTCACAATATTATTATTTTTTACAGCAGTTGAATTAAACAGTGTCAAACCGAGTCAGGAACTATGTTGGATGATTTACTCCACTGGAGTTACTCCAGTGCAAAACTAAAGACACAAACCTAACACACAAAACCTGACTCAGCAGGCTGGTGTGAGGGTTAAACCTCCGTGAACCACTTTCCAGCATCAGAAAACGTCTTAAGGAGCTCTCTAATAGCAAGGTCTCCTACTATTCCCATGACCCCCATGAGTTTTTCCTTGCCACTGTGGCCCATTTGTCAGCTCAAAAGAGGCTCAGACCTGGAACTCTGTGAAGCTGCTTTGTGACAAAAATCGTTAAATACATTTGAATTGAATTAAATTGCACTGAATAATTTAAGAGTTGAGTTAAAATGGTTCACAAGATCTCAGGTTTGACTGCCATCCTTGGCTGGAGAGCTCACTTGGCTTCGCTCTCTGAATGGGTAGGATTGCCTTCCATTCCTCTTCCACACTACTTTAAGTATGCGTGTCTGTTAGCTGGTGTAACAGAATTGGAGGTTAGTCATCATTGGACAGCGTCCAGCTGATTTCTGCTAGAGTGTCTTGCCTGGTTGCATGGACAAGTCTAGCTGCCAGGTATGATCACAGTGACCACCCTGCGCTGTCCACTGTGGGTGGTAATGCCTTCTATGGCATACACACAATGGAATGTCCCATCCGTCTTGGATGTACTTTCAAGCTTGCCTTGCCGTAGGCATGCTGGCCAGTGTTCGACCTCACTCAAGATTATACAGGTGTGGCCGTTCCTAAGCCGTCCCTTGAGGTAAAACGTCAAGATCAATTTACATCCTGATATTCTATGGGTTGTGGCATGTCAGTGTGATAGCTTTCACACTCCCAATATGGTCATGTGGGCATCATGTGATAAAAGAAAATATTAAAATTGGGGGTGGGGGGGGGGCAGGAAGGTACATTCTTCCAAACTGCTTGCAAACATTAGGGATCAAAATGCTCAGAGTGTTGCATGGAGGAGTCTAGATGATGATACAGCTGATTTTGTGTGGAGGAACGAGGCAGGACAACACTTAAACAAAATTACAGCGGCGGAGACACGGGGGACTCTGTTGCTAATTTAATGTGCTATAAATTGCTCCATAGACACAGGCCCCTGAAATTAATGCAGCATCCGAGTGCCGCAAAGTGGGTGTATCTCATTTGCTATAATTGCATGCATTTGGCTCCATAATTGCCCGAATTGGTCATGCAATTTGTGGATCCAGCTGTTTTAATCACTCTCATTTGTTTAATTTGTTTGTCATATCCCCGGTCCGCATGCCGTCCCCAGAATACAAAGCAGCACGCGAGTGGAACAGCAGGAGGATCCATGCAGCACTGCCGTTTTTAATGCAGAGATGTAAAGGCCACCGTGATAAGGTTTTCATTCATCTCTGCGTTTCTGTGGCATTTATCATATCAATGTTAAGTTTAGTTCTGTTAAAATTCATGGTCTGTTACTCGTGTGGGGTCTAAGGGATGACCCCAGGGGACAGTGGGTCACAACACAGTTTTAAATGCCTATTTTACTACATAGTTTTAGTAAAACACGAAACTGGGTGGAGCCAAACACATTGGAGCATCATCAACATTTGGAGGAGATGCTAAAAGCCTGTAATTCCCTCCGTCGTTGTGGGAAACATGAGATTGCTTCTCAACAAGATGGATGAGCTCACAGCGCTGACGCTGCATCAGAATCTTATGATCACTATCTGTCATGTGTGACTCTTTGCTATAAATACATTTTAAATCGAAAGTGTGTCAAACTACAAAAACCTCCCACAAAATTGTCCAAAGGCGAATATTTCAGTGGCAAGTTACCTTTACCAACAAGTGCTGTGACAGACGCTATGATGTCATGACTTAAATTGAACATGTGTAATGGACATCATCTCCCATGACATGTTTGACACGTTAATGTCAGTGTTAAATAGCAGGGTTCTAACAAAGTGTTAAATTGGCATGTGCCGTACAGCATCGAGACATCAACCATTATGGCATTAACATCTGTCTTTACAAGTACTTGTGAGGTAATGAGACATTTTGACATTACGGGACATAAATTGTCAGGACAACGGATGACACCTCCGTGACATATTTATAGCACGAATATGTGCTACAGTAAAACATCTGTCCAATGTCAGAAAGCACGGAATTAAACCTATTACCAATAACAGTTTAGCCCAGTCTGAAGTGTGATGATTTAGACTATTTGTTTATGGCATAAATGTAGCTACACTATATGGCCAAATGTTTGTGGACACCCCTTTTAGTGAATGCATTCAGCTTTTTTAAGTTGCAGCCATTGCTGACACAGATGTGCAAATGCACACAGCTTGTCTAGACCCTGTAGAGAAGTCCTGCCAATAGAATAGG
Source organism: Acestrorhynchus altus (assembly GCA_034509495.1). Classification (NCBI taxonomy): domain Eukaryota; kingdom Metazoa; phylum Chordata; class Actinopteri; order Characiformes; family Acestrorhynchidae; genus Acestrorhynchus; species Acestrorhynchus altus. Next base: position 3,817,722 of record CM067506.1, on the reverse strand, counting down.
ACTCTCTGAAGCGGATGAATATGAAGCATAATTAAAGCCACTGTCTACTTGTTTTAAACATTGAAAGAATATACACTAAAGATATGCAACAGCATATACATTTACCATTGTTATATTCAATATATATTTCTACATTAATGCAGTTTAATCACAGTGAACAGCTGCAGCGGCACAGTTACAAGGGAGTGCATGCTGAACATGGAGCTTCAACTAGCTCAGAGCTTTCATTAGCACACAGAGCTTAATATGGAGCTTCCACTAGCACATGGAACAGCTTAAAATGGGTTTAAACAAGCAAGCAAATGGGCAGTAGTGGGCTAGGTGATGTAAATATGTTACAAAGTATGGTTTGCTGCACAGCAAAGGGTGAAGTGTACATTTTTGGACATTGTATATGATTTGGAGGTGCCAGGGGGACACAACCCATATGTAGGATAGGTGAGAAGTCTGATAACTGTTCATCAGTTTTCATGACTGGTTTGCCGCATCCAAACTTCAGACAGCAAACGTTTTGATTGATGTCAAGAAGCATGTATCTGCTACTACTTTGGTTCCACCTGCCCATTGCTGATCATCAGTGTCCGATCTCTGCCTACTTTCGCTCCTAGGTTTCACCTTAGCTCCTCTAATGGCCATCATTTGGTAATATTCAAATGTCCAAATTCCTGACCCAAACTGTAGATGGTCCAGGAGCCCCCCTGCGGTTCAGCATGGCTTCCGCTAGTGACAGCCACTCACACATCTGCTGCCTCATATATCAGCCAGGCCCACAGTCCTTGAAGCCCCACCGCCACCTGATTTGTGTGCCTCATTCCTTCCTTTTTCATATTACATTTTCAAGTGTGATCTAAACGTCCTCTCGACTAAAAGCCCCGACTCTTAAATCACTCTCACCATTCCTGGACCTGAACGTGCACCTCTCTTTCGCTCTTTTTTCCCTTTCCCTCTTTCACTCTCGGATCATGTACGTCACCCCGTGCTAACAGATGGGCAATCTTGCGGCCAGAGATGCGTAAAAGTGTTTAATAAATGTAATACAACCTATATAGTGTTGAAGAAAGGGGCCCAAAGCAGAACCAGCTGGCTGACCGTGGGCTTGCGGAGGACGGCGGCCCATAAGGATGTAGCTTAACGCCATTCAACATGTGGACCCTGCTGCTATGCAATACAGGTTCCTGTTGTATATTGGACAGTTTATGGGCTCCAACATCATTCCTCTGGAAAGTGGACCGAGGCCATACGTTACTCGGGGGATAATTTATGACTTTTTCTCTTCTCCCTCCCCCCTTCATATACTCTATCAGAGGGGAACAATAAAAGGAAGCAGGTGAGGTTGGAATGTAGAGCCTTTTATGTTTCTCTCTTTTTTTTTTTTTTTTTTTTTTTTTTTTTTTAATCCCACTCCAGGGGCAGAGAAGCATATTATGGTCTTAGAAGGTAATACATGAAAGTGTTTGACAAATTGTCAAATTAAGGATAGGGGCTGTGACCCCTGGCGCCGTCCACTCCGAGCAGTGACACTATTTCACTAGGCAAGAAACCGAGAAATAAATTGCAGAGTAAAGAGAGAGCGAGAGAGAGAGAGTTATTGTCTATATAACAGCCTTGCACCAGAGTGAGATATGCAACTGCTGCCTCCCCCATCCAGTTTCGTACATTATCCTCACCCACATGATCTCATAAGAGAGGTTTTTTCCCCGCTTTCGGAGAGGTTCCCCAGCTGTTTTCTGGCGTTGGAGATGGGGCCTGACTCAAAATGGCGAGGCGAGAGAGGCTCCTCCTTGTTTGAAACTGTCTGAAACACATTTTATATGACCTAATATTTCACTAAGCCGAACCCATTTTCTTTTGGAGATACACTCCAGATAAGACTTATAATCTATGTGTGACGGATGGGCCCGGCTCATGCCTGTAACTCCGGTATGTACACACAATCTGCACTCATGGCAGGGCTGATAAAAAAAGGTGGAGAAAAGCATGTTTGGTTTTGCACGTACTTGTCAAGTGGGTGGTGTGTGTGTGTGTGTGTGTGTGTGTGTGTGTGTGTGTGTGTGTGTGTGTGTGTGTGTGTGTGTGTGTGTGTGTGTGTGCTTATTCAAATTAACCACTTATCTGCATTTCGGTGGCCTCATTCAGGAAACATATCAGTCAGCATGACCGCATGATTTACCCACTACTGTCAAAAGGAGCTCCTTACAGTCACTGACCTGCCTGTGCAGCACTAGAGGTGGGCATTCATACTATGGACCTCTTTTCTACTAGGAGCAATTTATTCTCTATTTTGATACACTGCTGTGATGATTTGATTGCAGTCAGCCACAAAAGCAAGCGCTAATGTTGGACGATAGGTTCTGGATCACAAATAGAATCCCACCTCCTCCCAAAAGATAAGCTTTGTCACTCCAGAAAATGTGTAACCTAATGCTCATATCCTATAACAGGGCTATGGGTCCCTTAAATCGTTGGAGGGTGCTGGGCATGGTGTTTGTCACATTTAATCATGGCTTAAACCTATTCCAGTACTTCCCTATACTGGTCGCATGACTCCATGTGCACAAGTGTGAGCCTTATTTATCCACTTTTCCACAATTAGTAGATGGCATCTGAGTAGTTCTGGACACATAGCGTAGATGAGAAGCATGCTCGTGGTACAGTTGCAAAGCAAACGAGGAGCAGGAATGGTATGCATGTATTGTAAGTGAACAGCAAATGAAGAACAAAAAGTGTGCATGCAGAAAAAGGATGAAAAATAAAATGTGCATCTAGTTTAAATGAAAGTAAAATAAAATGCATGCATACAGCGTAAAGGTAAAAGTTAAATGAGCAGCACACGTACTGAATATTCAAGAGGTTTGTTGTCATTTGAACAGTAAACAGGCAGTTACACTGTACAAGGAAAGTCCTGTAGCAGAAAAGTGGACCAACAGCCCGCCTGCGGAAGAAGAGCAGACGAACAGCACACCTGCGAAAGAAAAGCAGAGGAACAGCACGCCTGTGGAAGAAAAACAGACGAACAGCACACCTGCAGCAAAAAAGCAGACGAACAGCACGCCTCTGGAAGAAGAGCAGAGGAACAGCACATCTGCAGCAAAAAAGCGGATGAACAACATGCCTGTGGAACAAGGGCAGATGAACAGCACGCTTGCGGAAGAAAAGCAGAGGAACAGCACATCTTATTTAGTGCTTCTTACTAAATGTTTTTTTTTATCTATCTTTCTACTTCTGTACTGATGCTGAATCCCATGCTGCTACTGGAACCTTAATTTCCCTGAAGGAACCCTCCCAAGGGATCAATAAAGTTCTATTCTATTCTATTCTATTCTATTCTATTCTATTCTATTCTATTCTACCTGTGGAAGAAAAGCAGATGAACAGTTTGCGTCCAGAAAGTGAAGAGCAGGATCAGCCTACGAGAAGAGCCCCCCAGTGCCCCACACCTCGTCTCACCGACGTGAACGCGCCAATTCCTTCGTTTCCACGGTAACGGGCGAGGCGCCCAGGCCCCGCCCACAGTGGCGCGTCACCGGAAGTGAGGCAGGAGGAAGCGAGAGCAGCGCAGGTTCTCGGCGGGTCTCGGTGTGTTTGTTGTCGTTTTTTGCGTTTTGTCGTTGAATTAAAGGACAAACGGCGGTCTTGTCGGGACGCAGACAGTCGAGGGCAGCTGCAGGTTAGTGTCCCGCCTCTGTGTCTCTGCCTTTGAGGCAGAAATGTGAGTTTGAGCTGCATTTCTGCTGTGTTTTCATGTTCTGTTTGGAGAATCTGAGCTGTAATGTAATCAGAGTGTTGATGTTGGTTCTGGGGTCTCAGGGGGCTTTTAGTTTCACAGCTGGATTATTATTGTTTACACTCTGTAACCTTGAGCTGGACTCCAGTCTTGTCCAGTGTTTCTGTTTGAGCCTGTGTGTCTCTCTTGTCTGTGTCTGTGGACAGGTCTGTGAACAGGTCACCTGTGCTGAGCCTGTCCAGTGTCTGTACAACATGCTTCAGGTGTTGACACCCCTGCTGACCTCCTGAATGAAGAGTAAGAGAGGGACAATGTAGGTCTGTCCCTCTGTGTCCACTCCTGACATCCCTAATGGTGTCTGTTCCCACCAAAGACACTCATGTAGTGTTGAGTCAGACCCACCGAAGAATGAGGCGCTCCGGAGCCCTGATTTGAGCTGATTTCCCAGTTTGCCTAGAACCCGCAGATCCCGTACAACGCCAACATGTCCCTTGCCGAGCAGTCCCAGAAGTGGTTCCCCACTCATGTCCAGGTGACGGTCCTTCAAGCGGCAGAGCTTCAGTCCAAGGGCAAGAATGGCACCAACGATGCCTACACCATCATACAGCTGGGGAAGGAGAAGTACTCCACCTCGGTCGCTGAGAAAACTCTAAGTCCGGTATGGAGAGAGGAGGCCTCGTTCGAACTGCCGGGCCTGCTGATGGAGGGCAACCCTGAGATCTACGAACTGTATCTCATAGTCATGCACAGGTCTCTGGTGGGGATGGACAAGTTCCTGGGGCAGAAGATCATCAACCTCAATGAGATCTTTGACAACAAAGAGCGAAGGAAAGTCAAGTAAGTAGCTCCGAGTCTGGTCCACATGGGCCTGTTTGGTAGATCTCCCGAAGCAGCATTGGAGACCCCTGAGTAATGAGGGACAGTGGACAACATCAACAGAGGTTTTCATTTCGTAATAGCCAACACAGTAATCTTATTAAGTCCATCAGGGTGATTTTTTTGTGTTCTGATCCGGTTGTCTAGTACATCCCAGGTTCTGTTCACTATTCTTTTGTTTCTTATGTACATTTTTCCTGCTTCAACACCAACTTCAAGGGACTGATTGTTCACTCTCCGCCTAATATAGCCACCCCATGACAGATGCCATTGCAGATGAAGATAATCATTGTTGCTGTGGATTGATTGACCTTGTTTTAGCACCAAAATATAGTGTTCTGGCCTAAAATATTTTAAGATATTAAACTTTTTGCTCTGAGGCTCTCCGGGATAATCGTTTGTGCTCCCCAGCTTTAAACAGCAGACTTATACCATGACAGACATTTCACTATTAGGATTCTGAGCAACTCTTGACGCTTCCTCCAAAATCAGACCAAATGTTTCACACACTGCAGTGCAACCATCACTAAACTGTTAATCACACTTAATCATTAGTCACAGTTATTACGGTGTATTACATGTATTATCCTTATTACATGTGTTCTGTTTGTGCAATCTTGCTTCGTATTAATGCAGTATGTTTACTACTACTGCTGTCAGTGTTAGATGTCAGTGCGCTTGGTCAGCCTACCCTGTAATTCCAGGCACAAGGCCCCACCCATATTTCAGTTGTATATCAGCATTGAATCAATGTGATTTCCCCTGTGTACTCTTGTAGATCGCACAGTGAGAAGTGGTGCATAGGCTGTCCACCTCATTCTTGCAAGCTTCCTGTGTAATCAGTGGCATGCCCAATTTCTCAAGAGCAGACCACCAGCGCAACTGGGGAGTTTTCTTAAATGCAACTGGTGCTTGCTTGGTAGATAACAGAAGTCCATGCAAGGGCTTGAGCTGTCAGATGATTTTGGCTTTAACACATGTCTGCAAAATAATTGTAGTTAAAATTTAAGGTTGAGATTGTTGAATTGAGCTTCGGACTTCATCTGAAAGTTCATTTGGCATTTCCTCTTAACTCCAAAAACTCTATAAAATCTATGTTCCACACTGGCAGACAGACCTATCATGATTGAAATTCCGTCTGACCATTAATTGCCATTTAAATAATGCAGAATAACAAATTAGTTGTTTTTAGATTTTTGATTTTTAGAATTTCAAGCCTTAAGAGAGAAAATTAGCTGATGATTAAACAATAAGCTTTAATGGTGGTTTACAGCAGCACTTTTTGGGCTGGTTAAATCAAACTCTGTTTTCACCCTTGGTGCAGTCCATTTGGGCAGGTGTGAATCCAGTAATCGCACTCAGATGTGGTCCAAAATGACTGCACTGAGACATTTAGTGGATGTTGTCTCTGTCTGGCCCCAAATTAACCCTGGAGTGGTTTGTTTGTGGTGAGAATGTGATCTAACCGTGATGTTAAGCTACACAGAAATCTGATATATATATATATATATCAGTAAATGTGAATTATCAATGTTTAAGTGAGGCATTGTAGTGTCTGCCAGATGGACCTTTATATTTCTGAAGTTGTGTGGACGTTTAACGTTTCTTGATCCACAATGTCATATCAGGAACACACATAGAAGTGGACAGCACAGTGGCCGTCCAGGTAGCTGTGACTTTTGTCATATCTCAGGTAAGCTTAAGATCACTACACTGTCCAGCAGGAGATGCCTGTGATTTCTGAATGTCTGTTTGTACAGACAATTATAACTAGATGCCACTTTCTGTGAGAATAATACACCCATGGGCGGCCACTGCATTGTCCACTGTGGGTGGTAATGCCTTCTATGACTTATTCCTGATATGACATTGAGGTTCAAGGGACGTTAAATGTCCAAAGGACGTTAAAGGTCCATCTGCCCCTCACTATTATGCCTCATGTAAACTCTGATAATATACATCTTCATATATAGGTGTGGGCGTTCTCAAGCCGTCCCCTGAGGTAACATGGTAGATCATTGTACACACTGCTCTCCCATGACTTTTAGCTTGTCAGTGTTGTATTATCACGGTAGTTACTGCATAAATCACAATATTTATATGATAACAAACTGAATAATAAAACTGTAGTTTATGGGGTTGAACAGCTGTAAATTCACAGATATGCTGAAACACATCCAGATACAGATACAATAGAAGTTTACACTGTACCTTCCACGTCGACAAATTCCTGCCTAACACACTTAGTCAGTGTCATGCCGTTTAAAGTGTGCTGTTAAAACGACTAATTATGACAAATGGGGCCAAACTGGTATTTAACGTTGTAATATTTGCGTCACGCAAAATACACAGTGAAAAAAAAACAGGCATGTCCAGAAATGTATTCTTCTGATTGTGCGTGTGAAACGATGAGAAGAAAAGATTGCGTGTGACTTCAGAGCACAGCCTGTAAGCTGATAAACAAGTCTGGTGACAACAGTTCTAAACATGCAGCCACAGATTTCCTTTTCAGTTTGTCTGGCAACAGCCCTGTTTGACCAGGCCTAACCCACAGCAGAATTTAGATACATGATCAGTGAAGCCTTCACACAGCTGCGCATTTGTTCCTGTGTGAACGACGGAGGTAGCAAAGAGTACGACTGTGCACGTGTTAAGTCTTCAGCTGTAAATTTAGCCATCTGTCACCAGTTCTCCTTTTGATTTTGAAAAGTGTTATAAAAGAGTCATAAAGCTTGTCGTTGTAATATGTTCCTGATTTGCAGTGCTGTTGCAGTGCGTTGTGTCCGTCAGATTGGATTGACGGAGATCATTGTCTGTCTTTTTGAGCTTTCATCCCTTAGAATTCATTCACTAGCATGCAGTATGTCATTGGGTTTCCCTACCATGGCAACAAAAAACCTGAATCTAATCAATATATGCATATTGACAAACAAACCAACTCTCTTCTGATTGGCTGCCATTATTTTGAGTGACTGATAAGCAGTCTGACCCCTTTTTACTGATCTATAGGCAGGCGTAGGCGGTTCTTAACTGCTGTAGCCTGAATATATATGTATGTTGTGGACAAAAGTATTGGGACACCTACACTTTGCACCTACAGGAGCTTTGATTTCATTTAATAAAGTAAGTTTGAGTTTGCCCCCTCTTTGCAGCTACAACAGCTTCCACTCTGCAGGATTTTGGAGTGTGTTTGTAGAAAGTTTGGCCCATTTATCTAGAAGAGCATTTGAGAGGTCAGATGCTGATACTGATAAGGGTGGGAGGGCCTGGCCTGCAGTCTCCATTTAGTTTATCTAAAAAGTGTTTAATGGGGTTGAGGTCAGGGCTCTGTGCTGGCCAGTCAAGTTCAGGGCAGCTGTTGTGGACCTTGCTTTGTGCACTGGGACACAGTCATGCAGCAGAAGAAAAAGGGGCTTCACCAAACTGTTTCCACAAAGTTGGAAACATACAGTTGTCCAAATTTGTCTTGGTCCTGATGCATTAACATTGCCCTTCGCTGGAACTAAGGGGCCTTTAAAAGAACTGCTGAAGAACAGCTTCATAGCATTATCCCTCCTCCTCCAAATGTTACAGATGTACAGGGCAGTCAGGCAGGTGACATTCTCCTAGCATTACTTAATCCAGATTTGTCCATCACAGCAACACACAGGGAAGTCACTCCAGAGAGCACATTTCTACTGCTCCAGAATCCAGTGGTGCTGTGCTTCAACCTTCTCTATCAAAGTTTGGCATCGTGTATGGTGATGTCAGGTTTGTGCTGCTTGGCCATAATAGCATATTTCTGATGTTTGAAGGTTTGAAACACTCAGTTACTGAGTCAGCAGGGTTTTGGAGAGTTTCATGCACTCAATCAACCCCACTCTGTTACTTCACGTGGTCTGACACTTCATTAGTGAGTTGCTGTGGTTCCGAAATGCTTGCACTTTTCAATAATACCATTCCCAGTTTGGAATAATCTATTGTTTCACTAATGTTTTTGTAAAAGATTTTGAACACCTGGCTATGGTACTGCATGAAACACCTAAAAATCAGTGGTTTTAAGAGGCGTGTCCCAGTGATTTGTTTTTAATTTGCAACCAGAGTCTGTGTAGTAAAGACCAGAGGCTGAGTCAGACTCCACCTTCAGAAAACTGGACAACAGAAGCCTGGATCGCCCTCATGGAGCATAACATCTGGGTCAGTTCCAGTCAAGGCTGTAGGCTGTATTGCCATTGAAATGTATGCTAATGTGTGAGGCTAAACTTTAACCAGTATAGTGTATGTAAGTGTGCTGTTTTACAAAAAATATCAATTCAGAATTGAATTTTTTTGGTTTATCTTCTATATGTGTATCAGATATTAGCAGGATATTCTAAATTCCACTCTATGGAAATTTTAGTTTTAACTCTAACACCCTTTATTCTCTACAATCTGAATTTGATACAGTGTGCTTAAAGAGGGAAAGCCCTGCCTGATGGAATACCGTAATCTCCCGTGTGGCATAATCTGGCCGTTTGTCAGTCATGCAGAAGTTTGCAATTGAATTACCTCCAAGCCATTGCAGAGTAGAGCTCAGAGTCCCATCTGCTGGTAATTATCATATAGGCTACATCATCACCTCTCCAGCACATTAGAGCCTTTCCCCTTAGCCGGAGAGACAGTGGCACGATACGTCATAATCACTGCCAGGCTTTTATTTTATTTACTCATGTGCTCCGTGGAAGCACACCTAGGGGGGCTTCCGTCGTACTGTAACTCAAGTGAATACCCACTTGCGAGCACAAATCTCCCCACAGCCCCTCCTCTCGGCCTCCGAGCCATCAATCCTCTGAGCCTTTGAGTCCCAGGCTGGCCCTGGACTCCCTGACACGTAGTAAGGGTCCGTTTTGACATGGGGCTCGACAGGCCCTAATTATCGCACACCTGTGTTTGTTGATTGTACGGAGGTTTCCCAGCGGCCCACGCTGAGTAGGAGTGTGTTGTGAATTCGGGCCTAGGGAGGGTTTATCTTGGCCTTGACGCACACACCAAGGGCAGGGGCCCTGGCCTGATCTCATCCTGTACACTTCAGAGACACCAGGTAAAACCTTCCCTAGTCCTGTGTGTTTCCCAGTGTGTTGATGGGTGTAACATCTACCGACTGGTGTGGTGAGAACAGGGCACTTCACATGGAAGGCTGTGGATGCTTTAGAGTAGAGTGAGCGACGGTCAGTTATGTTGGCATGAATGTTTACTGACATTATAAATTACGATATTATAGGTCAGTGTTTTCCAAAAGGCACGTACAGTTAAAGATGGAACATTCCTTCACCATTTTAAGCAAGATCAATTTCTGTTTCCACTTTTTACAGTTTCAGAATAACAAAATGGAAAAGGGTGTGAGGCAAAAGTTTGGGGACCCTGAAAATGTCATGGTTTTAGAGGATCACATACATGCTCTACATTTTCTGTTTCTTTGTATTCTTCTATTATTATTATTATTATTATTATTATTATTATTATTTTAGTGGAATTCTCTCAATGAGCCACTTCTGGGAACTCCTTCAAGACTGTTGGAAAACCATTTCAGGTGACGACCTCTTGAAGCTCATTGAGAGAATTCCAAGAGTGTGCAAAGCAGTAAACAGAGCAAAGGGTATCTATTTTGAAGAAACTAGAATATAAAACGTGTTTTCAGGTATTTCACCTTTTTTAAGTATATACAGTAACTCCACACGTGTTCATTCATAGTTTTGATGCCTTCAGTGAGAATCTACAATGTAAATAGTCATGAAAATACAGAAAACTGAGAATGAGAAGGTGTGTCCAAACTTTTGGCCTGTACTGTACGTAAATCGGTTTTCTTCTACAACCCCAACACCCTGCATGGTCAGTACTTAATAACACCCCCAGTGGCTTGTAAACGTCTTTCAAGTAGCAAAACATCTTTTTAATTTTTGTTTGGGGCATTTTTGGCCCATTCTTCCTAGCAAAAGGCGTCTAGTTGTAATTGTTGGGCCATCTTGCTGAACTGGTCTTATGAAGTTTTACTGATGTTGGCAGAATGTGAAGATCGTGTTCAAAACCTCCTCTTTTTAATTTATGTAAAATGTTCCTCAAGCCACTGGTTGCAACACAAGCCTAAAGCATGATACCCCCCATGCTTAACAGTTGGAGAGGTCCTCTCTTCATGAAAATTTTTTTGCAAAAAATATTGTACAGATTAAAATGACAGATTTTTTTTTATGTCCAGAGAACTTGTGTCTAAGGCTTGTTTAGGTTAGAATGAGGACACAATTTGATAATGTTTGTGCAGGTTTCACTGCACAGTAGAACAGTGCACCACCACTCCTGTCTGCTAGCTGCATCTGTCACCATAAAATGGTAAAGATATGTCTCACCCTTGAACGTCAGTCGGACGTTGGGTAAATGTTCCCAGACTGTTGGGCTACGCAGTGTGGCCTGTTGTAGTTTAAATCAGTGGTTTTTAAGTGGACGTCTTTTCAGTCTCAGGAACTTTCTGTCCCAACAGAAGTGACCCAGCTCAGGAAGCACTAGATAAGTAGCTGATTAGCTGGATCAGGTGTATAGTATTGTGTAGGTAATGGTTGAATCAGTGCAGGCCAGTGTGTCTCCAAGACCTGCTCTTGAAAGTCAGATAACATTTCAGAAAATTACAGTTCTTGAATGTGATCCATTAGATGTCTCTGATTTAAGTGATTAATTAGAGAACAGTGGAGCCTCTTCATGATGGCAAATCACTTGCTGCTGCATTGTTTGAATATTTTAGTCCATATTGTCCTTTTAAAACATGGTTGCAACCCAAAGTTGGGAAACTATAGCTGCCTAGGCTGCGTTTCTAGGCCACTATGTACCACACCACGGAAGGCTGCTCCAAAGTGAAGGACCCTTCATATTTAGCCAGGAAATGCAGCCTACGATTGCAGAAACTGATGTTTTGTGACCATTGGTTACTCACAATTTCCTATCCACATACTGTGTGAAGTAGAAAATTAAAAACAGAATCTCAAAAATAATAGAAAAAGAAGCAACGTTTCATGTACTTGATTTGATAGAATTGATGTACTGAATTTAAAACATCAACTATTACATATATAAACTATAAGACACATTAGGGCTGGGTGATGTGGACAAAAATGATAAATTATATCCCAAAATTATATCCCAATATATTATGATACGACATATATGATGTGAAAAATATTAGGACACCCCATGAAACCTTTCTTTTTTTGGTCTTTTTTTAAATACATTTAAAAATACTGATATTTTATCTTCATTTCTTCTTTATACACACCCCTTCTTTATTGATCCCTTGGGAGGGTTCCTTCAGGGAAATTATGCCCCTTCATAGTGTGCTGAGTAGAGGAGGATCTGAGATCAGTGGGCAGAGCAGAAAGTGTTATTTAAAAACTTTAAAACTCAATATAAACAATATCGTCTCAGCCCTATACCCTCATATCAATATATTGATATATCGCCCAGCCCTAAGACACACATCCTGTTTGTTCCCTGGTGGTTTTGGGTAGTGAATAAAAGTGCTGTTTTTATTGCAGACATGGTGAACCATAGTTCCATTCATCACCAGGGTAAAGAAATGGATCTGTTTCTCTACAATTCATTATTTCACACTAAACAGCAAACCACTGGAATGAGGTTGTTTACGCCTCAATTATTAAATTGCCCAGGCATTTTTTAACCTTTAAACTTTAAACTCAGACCTCCTCCTTTTAACCTTTTTGTCCATCCATTAAATGAGCATTAAATGCTGAGATTTGGAGTGAAATAATCACAAAAATGTGTAAATGTGTGATTGGTCAGTTTACCAGCCAAGGAAACAAGGCCAAAATTCAACCTCTGTGTATTCCATCTACACATGTGCTAAAGTCATTGCACTTGAAAAGCAATCAGGACTCCCGGAGCACATGAACACCATACAGCAGAGAAGTAAACGTCTCTTCCCTCCACTTAACATGTCGGTTTGACGTAGCTTTGGGTCAGAAGAGCCTGTTTCTCACCCTGGCAGTGTTTTATGTGATTCGCCCTGCGTCTGAATTAGAAGAAGTCTGTCCAGGCGGCTTCGAAAAAGAGCTTCTTATGGCAGCGCACCCTCTGGTAATTTATGTTGCTACCCAGAAATATTCTTCCTTTTATAATCTCTGAATCTCGATGTAAGCCGCGAACGAACAAAGGCCAGATTTGTGCAAATGTCACCTTCTTTTCACAGAGTTATGGCATCAATCACATTACTTCCAGAAGAGAAAGCACTCGAGGTTAAGCAAACAGAAGCTGGGGAATGGCCTAGACAGGGGTGTATTACTTCACATTCTTTATGTGTCCCGAACCAATGCAGTTACCAGGGAATTATGTTTATCCCTGCTATAATATGCGTTCTCAGGCCGGGGAAAGGCTTTCAAATGGACTAGCCTGTGGATTTGTGTGAAGTGAAATTGAGTTTCTCAGCAGACAAACACATTGCCCCCTTGTCGGGCTTTTTTTCCCCCTCTTTTAATAATGAATTATACATTTGGTGCTGGCCTTGACAGAGACACTTTCCACTGTGGTGGCTTTATCGAACGGGGGAAACGAAAGTGTAATGGAATGAACTGTTTTGTCGAGCTGTACATCTTGGTTTTCTTCACATAAGATCAGCAAATCTCTGTTCTTTCCCCCACCAACACGGCTCTTTCAGCCAGCATTATGCTAATGGCCGACACTTCACTCCTAACTGTGCATTTACCATGTTTTAGTCTAGACCTCTTTGTCGACAATGAGCAGAAGCAAGAGAAGGAAGGGTGGTGAATATTATGAGAATACCTCTCCGTCTCATTGGTTTACTTACTTACGTAATAAACTATTTATTCAAGTTTATAGAAGCATATATTCATCTCTCCTCCATAAGAAAATGAATTTTAATCATGCCAGGGTTGACCATCTCGTTATTCTTCAGATCACCCTGGAAAGCTCATTCAATAAAGCTAGAATAATGTTAGACACATACAGATGACTATTATGTTCTATTATATTGGTATCATGATCTTAATATTAATGTTTTAAAACTTCAAACCGACTTCGATTACAGAAGGAATCTAGCCTTATATAGTAATTTGTGAAGGTCTATCAATTCTCAGATTTTATAATTTTAATAAATACAGTCAATAAACCACTTTTTTCCAGTAAAACTGTTTGAAAATGTGGTTTAATTAAGAATTCAACCTTTTTAAATGTACGACATTGTAAACTTACCTTTCCATATGTATATGTGATTCAACACTGTGTAGTATTCACTCTGTAGTAAGTCTATAGTGATGCTACATTCTCAATCGTATAATATGAACGTCTCTTTTCTTTCTTTCCCTGCTCTCTGTTAGCTGGTACACCCTGGACTCTCGTGCTGGCAAGAAGAGGAAAGAGAGAGGGAAGATCCAAGTGAGCATCCAGTTCATGAGGAACAACATGACGGCCAGCATGTTCGACCTCTCCATGCGGGACAAGCCCCGCTCGCCTTTCTCCAAGCTCAAGGACAAGATGAAGGGCCGCAAACATGACAGTGCCTTCTCCGACACCTCCTCTGCCATCTTACCCCGTTCGCCACAGTGTGAGACTGACCCTCAGGTTCCCCAGGGCCCATCCAACCAGCACCCGCACCTCTCCGCTGGCCCGGTGGAGCCTAGACCCAAACGCTCTCTCCTAGCTGGAACTCAGAAACTCTCTGCTGCCCACTCCATGTCAGACCTGATCGGAACCCACTTCCGGCCCAAGCTGGACTCCATGAACTCCATAGAAGAGAGTGGTGAGGGTGGCACACAGTTTTAGAATTAGGTCAGGTAGCGATATGAAAAATGCTGATTTCTATACCAACAGCAAGTATATCACAGTACCCGTATCACAGTACGGGTGAAGTACTAATCTGGCAAGCAGGCATTTGTTGAACTGAATACATATATTCACATCTTTAATAGTCTTTTCAGTGAATACCTGAAAAAAGAATCAGAACCGCACCAGAATATAAGCCACACCCACAAATTAAAAAAAACCTGGAAAATAACATATATAAGAAGAAAAAGCTGCACCTCATTATAAGCCACGTGGAAAAAAAGTAGTGGCTTATAGTCGGGAAAATACGGTAATTTCGGTTGGAAAAGTCCAAACTTAAACAAAGTCAAAATTGTACCTCAATTCCAATATTTTCTGATTTATTTAGAACATTTGACACAAGTGATTCACTCCAGATGTCATGGTTCAGCCACCTTCAGTGGTTCAGTATTGTTTACTAGCTCTGCTGTGTTCTGATCCTCACTGTACTGGACTGAGTGATGTTCTCTCAGCTTCTCAAGAGGCTGCTTAGTCAGAGAATTGATTATTTCCCATTTTCTTTCCAAAATTGCTGTATTGAAAGAATTTGGATACTTTATACAACTCTAAAGCCAAGCTCTTGGGAAAATATCTGCTAACTGCTTTTCCGTTTCTTCTTTTTCATTTGGAAATTAACTTTCTGTTGAGAGTATGTAGCAAACGTGTCACCAGGTTTTCCATTATTTGTTAGATACATTAGAGTTCTAGTGGGCTTGGTTTGCTCTAATACAAAATTAAAGAAGCAAATTTCAGACACCAATCGACTGCACAATGGAAATGTGTAGAAATTTAGTTTTACTATTTCAGTGCTGCTGATTGTCGCTCTTTTTACCCAGGTGGAGCTGGCCCGCACAGGCGCTCTCAAAGCGAGGTGCCCGGTTACCAGGACGGCGAGGTGGCGGGTGATCCATTCACAGACATTGACGACCACATGCCTCAGAAGTATGCCACGCTTCCACGCAAAGGCAACCCATTTGAAGGAGACTGGGACCGGGCAGAACGGAAGGAGAAGAAAGAAAAGGTCAGCCTGCTGGAGCGGGTGACGGGAAAGAAAGAAGGAAGGAAGGCGAGCAATGGGCGCTCGGGCAGTTCAGGGGACCTTCGATCACCAAACCCGTTCACCTCAGAATCGTCCAGTGATACCAACCCCTTCCACCCACACTACATGCCCAGGTACTGGATAATAAAGTGTTTACTGCTTCTCATATGCCCCTATGCTCCTTTTCTCACTGTGTGGCCTGTTCCTGGAAACATCTCTTCATATTTGTTCTGATTAAACAAAAGCCGCAGTTGCAAAAAAAAAAGCATATAGGACGATTGTTGTCCACCACATCCTGTTTTTATAACACTTTCTGTAAGATTAGAGCTCTCACTCTTGATCTGCTTGAAATTCGAAGCAAGCCGTATGACTGTGGAGATGGCCCTAAATTCCATGTTTAATCGGAGGAGAAGGTGTGTCATTAGAAAGATTTTATCAGTCATTAGGCGTCGTTTTGTCCAAGCCGGCTGAGCTAACAGGGCCTATTTCAGCCCTAATAGTGTTAACTGATGGACAGATAGACCACTCAATTAAGCACTTATCTGGCTTTGGCCTGACAGGCCACTCATCCTCCGCATACCCTCGGCTTACAGGTCATCGAGGAGGCCACAGCCTGGGGGAGAACCTCACTTTAACAAAGTGGTTAAAATTCAGTGAGTAGCTTGACTCACTACAGACCGACTGAGCGATTATACTACAGCTCTTTGACTGTGTTCCGCTCAGGGAGCAAAATCTGAAAGTAAAAAGTGACAAAAACAAGCTTAAACAAAGGAGTCCATGTGCATCAATGTGCCAAACATTAACACCTGATATGCTGATGGTCTTCTGATACACTCTAGAAGACATCTGAAGGGATCCTCTGGTATATGGGACCAAGATGTTACTACAGTCAACTGAACCAGAACTCAGATCCAGCCCGTCCTACTGACTAACCAGCTATCCCAGTTATGTAAAGTAAACCACTCGTTAGACCGGGCCACCTTTTTCCATTGCTCCAAGGTCAGCTGTGGTATCTGGTTTAGCATTGGTTCATTGACTGGCCCACAGCTGGGCAGCAGGGGGCGCTGGAATGTGTGTGTACTCATTCATTAAGCAGTTCTGAGACTCAGTCCAGTTTTATCGGCTCTGACCACGAGTTTGGTCGCCCAACACTTGAGTCACTGTATTTGATAGTTCCCTCCTCGCACCTCTGTCTGTAGATGCCCATCCCAAGACATCCCACCCCACAAACCTTGCCTTTTTGGAGATGCTCTGACCCAGTCGTCTAGACACAACAATTTCACTCTTTCATCTTCATAACTGACAATTTCTCCCACGTCTAACACAACTGACTTCACTTGCTGTAAAATATACTTCACAGGCCTTGGCATGCAATGTTGTTTTGGGATAATCAACATTATTTGCTTCATCTTCATGTTTTGGTTCATCAGTGTGTGTATATACACATACAGCGGATGCAGATGAGAATCACCTGGCACCAATGAGGAGAGGGCAGGGCTAGAAATAGTGCAGAGTGGAAGGGAATGACAAAGGTGGAGCACCGAAGCAAAACCAAAACAAAGCAACACATGGCCAAGATGAGGGGAACATGTAAACAAGGGAACACGGCCAAAAACTCAGGAGACGTGCTTTGCTGTTAGTAAGTAATGGCTGTGTAGTCATGGCGATGCCTACTGTAAAGATATGTAACCTATATACAGAGAATCATATCACACCAGTTCCGCTCTGAAAATAGTGAAATTCTCCTGTGAAAAAGCATTAAAATTTTTTATTTAGTGGGTTTGATGGGAAAATCGAAAGCATTTGATAGCAGTTTGCAAAGCAACTGGATGGAACTGCAGCTGAGCACACAGCGCATTATATTTCGTTATTAGTTCTCAGAAACTTCTTAGAAAAGTCCACAGGAAGTCAGCAGTGTTGCTCTCTGTATTATCTTAAATAATGCTCACTCATACCTTGGAACCTTGGCATCCCCATCTTGGTAAGTGACCACAGTGCTCGTTAGGAAACGGAAAATAGAGACATCATTCTGTAAGAGAGTGGGAGGGGAAAAGCGACTGCCTGTCCCCCGTTTCCTGTCAGTAGGCCAAGACCACACCGCCTGTGTTTAACACCTCAGTCAGGATATGAGATTATTGAGGTCAGTTAGGTAATCATTTTATAGGTCAGCAGCCATGCTTTGTTGTGACCCCGTCTTTCACTTGTTCATCAACTTTTCCAAGATCGCGTCGTAAGTTAACTGCACTACATTTGTGCCAGTAGGTTTGCTTTATGTCTTGTCAAACTGAGAGAAGCTTTCTCTTTGCAGTGATCACACAAAAAAGCCCATCAGTAGTGAGGACTTGAGCCAGAAGAAAAAGACCTCTCCAGAGAAGAAGCAAGGGAAGAAGGACCTGAGAGAATCTGTAAGTTGCCATTTCTTGTTCACAATAAGTCGACCAGCTTAGCCTCAGCGCACAGCTGTCTGCGTGACGGCGTGTTCACAGTGACCACATAATGCTGGCTTCCTCAAACCTCAAATTTCAGATCTTAGATGTTGTCATGTTAGACTGTGAAGTAGCTTCACACGATACACACCACACCACTTTCTTCTTATTTAACTTCCCCTGGTACTGCAGGCTGGAAGCAATTCTTGTGGGTTCTACAGAAAACCAGAGGATACCTGAACCGGACGCAGTTATTTATGCATGTATAGGTGCCACTCCCAATATGCTGAACGTAACCGTTCTCCAAAATTGTGAGTGCACTCATTATTGCATTGGATCTCAACTTTTTACTGAACTCTGTATGTGTTTGTAGAACTTAAGTTATGATTATAGTCATTTTGTCATCTACATCATCTAAAAGTACAATCTGCAATGCTTTAAAACCTAATTTAACAATCAGTCATATTAACACCACCTCCTTGTTTCTACAGCTGTGGCCAGAAGTTTTGAGGATGGCAAAAATGTTGGTTTGCACAAAGTTTGCTGCCTCGGTTGTTTTAGAACCTTTTGTTAGATGTTCATATGGTACAATGAAGTCCAATTTTATTTATTTATTTATTTATTTTGAAGACTACAGCCACGTCTCAGCATGCTGGGTATGAGCTTCTGGGTAAATTCTTGATTGATGACAAATCATGCTGCAAAAACCAATTCTCATCTCCAAATTGCTCCTGTATTGTTAGGACAGGTTGCTCGTGGAGGATGTGTTGATTCCATCCGTTATTCATGGCAGTGTTCTTAGGCAAAATATGGAGCGAGCCCACTCCCCTGGATGACAAGCAACCCCCACACATGAATGGTCTCAGGATGCTTCGCTGTTGGCATGACAAAGGAATCATGGTAGTCCTCACCTTTTCTTCTCCGGACAGGCATTTTTCCAGATGTCCCAACAGGCTGAAAGAGCATCATCAGAGAAAATAACTTCACCGCAGTCTTCTGCAGTCCAATCCCTATACAGTGACTGACATGGTGGTGTTGTGTTAGTGTGTGTTACGCTGGTACGAATGGACCAGACAGCAGTGCTGTTGGAGTTTTTAAACACCGCAGCGTATGGAGATTAGTCCACCAACTAGACATTTCCAGGAAATAGTGTCGTGGTCAGCGTTTTGTAACCACTGCTGAAGGACTAGAGGATGACCAACACACACTTTGTAGCAACTGATCTGCCTCTGTCTCTGACTTTGTTTTTGCTTTTCTTTACTCTTTGACATCATTTCATTGGGTTTATATTTAACGATGACTCGGCCAATAGAAATCCTCTAAACTGAGCACGAAGGAACCTTTCATTGGAAATCAGTAAAGAAGGTTTTATTCCTCCTCCTGTAAAGTCATTTTGGAGCTATAAAGCTTCTGCATGACAGCAATGATGTACAGTGCATCTGGAAAGTATTCCCAGTGCTTCACTTTATGCACATTTTATTTTACACCTTTATTCCAAAATGGATTAAATTCAAAATCCAACACGAAATAACCTGCAATGACAAAGTTTGTTTGAAAGCAAATTTATTAAAGATAAAAACACAAATATAGCAAGTACATTATTCACAGCACAGCCTTCTGCAGCTTGTTTCCACTGATCCTCCTTCAGATGTTTGTACAGCTTGATTGGACACCTGTGGTAAATTCATTTGGTTGGACATGATGTCCAGTATGTCCCATAGTAGACAGTGCACCTGAAGGACTGTCAGACCATAAGAATGAACTTGTTGGAGAAATATGAAACTAAGCTAGCTCACAAGATCTTAGCTACTCTGTGTGTGTGTGTGTGTGTGTGTGTGTGTGTGTGTGTGTGTGTGTGTGTGTGTGTGTGTGTGTGTGTGTGTGTGTGAGTGTGAGATTCTAACCTTTTGAACAGCAACGTACATGCAGTGTGTGCAACTGCATTCTAAATAGCCACTGAATGACACTTTACGTATTTAGAATTAAAAGGAAAGTTCCAACTTGCCAAAACTTTTAATTAATCATTTATTGCACTGCAATTTGACACAGCAGCAGATGATGCTGATCTCTGGCACGATATGATTTGTGACACTCTGCTTCAGCTACCATTTATCTAATTAACAGATTGAAATAGCTGCTCATCTTCTTTGATCTACGTGTAATTTGAAATGGTGCAATATTATTAATGTGCCTCCTTTTTTTTTTTTTGAGGCCGTGAACAAGCTCATGCACTTCTTTCAATAATTGGAATTGCCATTGTGAGAAGTGTGCTGTTTGCCGCTGGTGTGATAGGTCAGGCTTAGGGCAGGAGGTGCCGTGTCTGGCTTTGTCCTAATTGTTGTAGTGGCTGTTGTCATCATGTCCGGCACGGAGTAGCGTTTACCTTGTGTGAAGGGAGACTGAAATGATGTTTAAATGGTTAACACGGTGCTGAAAATGGCTTTCCTCACCCTGCATCGAGACCGCGTTAGCAACACGTCTGTGAAATGGCACTGTGAGGACCTAATTAAAGCGTGAGGGGGAGGAAGAGTTGGTTGAGACGTTTCAAAGGACTCGAGTTTTAGATTTTCAGCGCAAAGGCCCTCATTAGCTTCAGTAATGAGACAACTGGAGAATGCCAAGTGCAAGTCTTATCTCGCCGCTTCCCCTGATTGCACAAATCTGCTCGTCAGCGCTTTGCTAGTTCATGGTCATTTCCTGGGCTCCCTTCAGTGGCGCTGCCAGCTCTCGCCTCACTGCTTTTCTTCTTCACCCGGTGTCCTCTTCCACCAAATCCTCCTGCTCTCGCTCCGTGCCGACCCACCAAAACCCCTTCATTATTTGACAATGAGTTTCATTTCGAGGCCAGAGGTTTTTCTTGGCCAGTGGAGGGCCGCCATCTGAATCCGTGTTTGCATAGATCCTTACATTTTGCTTGTTTTTCTTCAGGAGATTAGTGAAGGCAGGCAAATTCAGGGATTCCATCCAACCAACCTTATGAAGACAAAACATCTTCACTTTGGCAGTTTTATGAAGGCAGACGTGTTCTTTGTTGTTTCCCCAGTGAAAAGAAAAGGAATGTCACTAGCTTTATCTTTATTATTGTTATCTGAGAAGGCTAATCTTAATTGCTGCTCTTGTCAGCTCATCTAGTGAAGGTTCTGGGTCAGGGTAAAGACTGGAGGTTGGCTAGAAATCTGAAGACTCATCCATCTCCGAAAACACATCAGCTACCGACTTACTTAGCCTGAGAACCCGCCTCAGAAATAAATCATTTTGGCCTACAAGAGATGGAGATTTTTAAATATAGAGTACTAAATATCTACTAATAAACCATTAGCATTGATGGGTCTCCTCTGCCAGGTAAATTACAATTGTGATGTCTAAAGTTTGATTTGTTACCTTGTGGAAGTTGGCGACTGACCACTTATGAGGTTCTGATTACCGAGCTGCGATAAGGAATAGGTGTTGAGGGGTGGGGTGTGGTTTGAAAGAGGGGTGCTGGAATGATCAGCTTGATTGAGGAGATTGTGCGCCAGGCCGTGTCATGAGATGATACTGTTCAAAAGATGAGCTGATTAAAGTGGCCGCACCAGTCACAAAAGCAGGAAGCAAGGAAGAAAATGGAATCCCCAAGAGGAAGTGCAGTTGGCGACGAGGGACAAGAGTACAGGGAAGTGATGGCACCAGTGCAAAAGGGAAGGGCAGGGCTAGAGTCAGGCAACTCGTAAAGGATGAGTCAGTGAGGCCGTGTCACCAGAGAGAAGGTACAAGCTTTGTTCAAGAGCATGAAGTGGAGGTATGTTGTGCAACTGCAGTCTTGCGAGGACAATGAGCAGTGGATGAGATGGAAGACAGTGGAGAACCAAAGAATCATTTGTCAAGAGTTTGGGGAGTGAACTGTTATGCACACTGTATTATAGTAAATAATATCAGTATTATTTATTAGATGTTATGAGGTAACCAAAAACGAAAAAGGCACTGTATGTATGGAAAATTCAGCTCATCACTGATGCTCATTAGGTTTAAAATCTGTTCTTATTGAATCAGTGAAAACACCTGATCCCTATTTTTATCAAATTAGGTAATAAAATTTCAAATGAGTTGATGCTTAATAGATTGATGTTTCAGTGAAAGCATTAAAAAGCATTTTCACATACATTAAATAAAAATGAACTTCCACCTAGTTTTTCTTTTATTTTAGGTTAGGAATGCTGAGGTTATCATGTTAGCTTATGTAATGTTTGTGTAAAGCTTAATAAAATCTGTTTTCAATGCCACAAAACTTGGCAAAGAGTTCTTTTAATGCAATGATAACACGCAGGTCACACTGTGATGCTACACCACTAATTAGTAAAGAGCAGGATGATGGAAATGGTGAGGCTTGCACATGTTAAGAGTAGAAACACTTGGAGTGCTACTAATTCTGATATATTTGCCATTGAAACTGACCTCCGTGTACATTTAAAAGCTTGTATTTTAAAAGCTTTACATTAATCTCTTCATGTTGTCCTTGTGGTTTGGCGAGGAAATGGAAGAAAAACGGTATGTTTGGCTTCTGTGCTTCCGACCAGCTTCTGAAGGAACAAATAACAAGAAGTCCTGCTTGAGCAAAAGGTTGTGTTAGTGGTCACTCCATTATGTTCATGAACTTGCTCTGAATCCTGTTTTTCATCCTCCCTGTTCAGGAGGCTGAGCAGCTGCAGACCAGTATGGCAGCATACAGCGGCCTTTCGTTTGAGGAGGTGGTACAGGAGCTGATCAAGCAGAAGGAGGTGGTGAAGAAGAAGGACGCCCATATCCGCGAGCTGGAGGACTACATCGACAATCTGCTGGTCAGAGTCATGGAGGAGACGCCCAGCATCCTGAGGACGCCATACGAGCCCAAGAGGAAAGCGGGCAAAATCTCCAAGAAGTAGAGGTGAACTTCACCTTCACACACCCAGAGTGTGGATTAGGCCTCGGATCAAAAGATGCGAGAAACTGAGACAAGCAATTCTGAATACAAGCGAATCTTGCTCGCTTGAGTTTCCATGTAATCAGAATTCCTGAGCGTTTGAAGTCGTCGCTGACGTTGTTTTTTTTTTTTTTAAGTGAGTTATGCCAAACGTGCTTCTTGACAGGTGAGTTTGGGTGAAGCATCTACACATACTTTTACAGTTTATACAGATTAAACTGTAAATAAACAGGAAAACCAACCCTTCATGCCAGGAGACCAACGATGTGATCGGAAAACAGACTGTGGCGTAATAAGTACAGCGACAAAAATGACGAACCAACGTTTTAATGCTTTGATTTGCCTGTTCTACTGTCTACTTTTATAATGCACTTCTTGTTCACCACACACATGCAGAGTTCAGCCACGGACGTGGCCTTCGTGGGTATGTGGCAGAGCGGACAAGGAGGGAACACTCCCGTCTGTACAGAGGCTGCTCCAGCGCTACTGTGTATTATAGCCGTGTTTTATGTTTACTGGAAGTCTGAGGACCAGCGATAAAGGCCGAGTGCAGTTTACTGTGACCCCGTGGCCATGAGCTGTTTGGAAACAGGGTAACTACACTGACCGCCTACTGGAGTGTGTTTACACTGTGCTGTGACAGAATGTTACGGAATGTTTTTATCACTACTGTCACTAGCTGGTACTGGAGTACGTTTGGAATGTGACATGGTTTGGTTTATTCTGGGGAGAAGGTGCTAAATTGGTGCGTATTAGGGGTGGATTGATAGGTTTTGTGGGCTGATAAAAAAACACTGATACTTAGCATCTTGTGGCTGACAATAATATCAGTATGTGAGGTACATATCCATGAAATGGTGGAATCACACACGACAAATATCATAACCATTTACATTTTGCTGTGTAAATATTTTATATTAGTTAGTTGTTATTATTGGGTGTTAAAAGTTCAATTTATCAGATTAATTTGATGAAAGTGCATTGAAATGTAGAATGTGCTCCTTGGTTTCTTCCAAGGGTCTCTTCTTTATCATCATCTTAGAGGCCGCTGTCAACAAAGCATCTAGGTGCAGCCAATCGGAGTACAGTGGGAAGCAGGGGGCGGGGTTTATGTTGTGCACTCACCTCATTTAAATGACTTGAAATGTGCTTTTTATAAATGTTGGAGTTCAGTTCGAGGGTTAAAAGACAGCAGCATCGACACATTTCTGTTTCTAACCACGTTTAGAAAAGGGTTTCTACCCTCCATCTGATCTAACTTCTGTGGATCATATGTTAGATGGGTCGTCTACCTGGAAGTGGTAAATGAACTGAATCCGTTTTTTGTTTTTAGAATTGGGTTAGAGGAGAAACGTCAGGAAGGAGTTGGAGACCAGTGGTGTAGAATTTTTAATAAATTGTTGGTTTTAAAATACACCCTGATTGTTTAGCAGACATTCCCGTACAGAGCCACATGGAACGTCTGTGAATGTAATGGTGGGGACGCTGACTCGGGCACTCTTATCAGTGCACGGATGTTCCTGACAAAATTGAACCTCTAGTATCCTGTGTCGGAGGCGTTGTTGGTATCTGCTCTTTGTGAATTTCATAAAGAAGAGAATTCCAGCACTAGAGGCTGCGTGAGCTTACAGCCCAGGTGATCACTTCTGTATAAGTCT
Source organism: Acestrorhynchus altus (assembly GCA_034509495.1). Taxonomy (NCBI): domain Eukaryota; kingdom Metazoa; phylum Chordata; class Actinopteri; order Characiformes; family Acestrorhynchidae; genus Acestrorhynchus; species Acestrorhynchus altus. The sequence goes on along the minus strand of CM067506.1, from coordinate 3,793,229 downwards.
AGTAATAATAGATGTGCAGCACTAGAAGTTACATTTTGGAAAGTAGGTGTCGATCCACTGTTACACTACTGAGTGTTTGTTTGAAGGAATATATCCTTGATGAATCGAACAAAAGTTAGATATAAAAACAGCGCATTGCGCACACACACGCACACACACGCAGCAGCCCTTGCAATGATGTCATGCTCAGTTTCCAAAGACCTGATTCTGAATGTTTCTCTGCTAAACCTAAACCTACTGGTTTTAGTGTCATCAGCACTAAGAAGTGATTTGCACTAATGGTCAAATCTAATGAGCAGATAATAGAAACCTAATGCAAGTTGTTACCCTGACAGACGTTCCCATACAATGTGGGTTTTAATTAGCTCCTCCCCCTCCTCGTTTTGCCTCCCTGTGTTTAGTTATTCTTTGTAATGGTTCCAAAATATCCAGTGAATTCAACTTGATCCGTTTTGATCAGTGATTTGAACACTTTCCTCTTTGTAGACCTGATATTGTAATATATTTATTTATATTCTTTTTCCAGTGAACAGTGGAACATTTAGTTGGCGTACTATTAATCGTCCTCGAAAAGCGAATCAAAGTCAACGATTGTTCGGGGTAAATAATGTCATCAGCCGATTTTTATGTCGTACTCGATTGTTCATTCCAGAATAAGTGCCGTGATGGCTGAGAAACTGATAAACAGTACTTTTTGGGGGTTTTTACGGTACAGTTATTGTTTACATATTGTTTTCATGAGGTACTACTAGAGTTTGGAACATTTGTGTGTTTCTACACTTGATCAGCGTATCTGGGCGAGTATTAAGTGTCAAGGCCAAGGTTGTAACTCTGAAGCCATTACTGTGGGAGATATGCCACCACCTCATGAAGCTCCACCTGTAGCTTGCTGCCTTGCTGGTGTTCTAATCCACTGAATCTGTCGAATGCTAAAGCTAATGCTATATATATAAATATAAAGAACTAGTCAGTCACTCTCAGTCCAGCTTTGTTACTTGATGGAACTTCTTTGAGCATCTTTTTCACAGTCAAACTATCTCCAGCCTGTCTGGAGTTCTATATTAGTGCAAAGAGGAACTTCATTTTTACAGCTTTTCTCCTTTGTCTGAGTGACTCGTCTGTGATAAGAGGCTCATAGGTGTCTGGTGGTGACGAGCTTCTTGCCGGCTTCCTTGACAATCCATCAGCAACCCAAAAGCCTGCAGGTGGGCTTGGTAGAATCCACTAGCTATGCGGTAGCTAGGAATGAAAATTGAATAAATAAATACCACACTTCAGGTCATTCTTTTAAAGGCTCTTTTAAACTTCTACCCTTTTTTTTCCAGCTTTAGAACTTCTAAATCAGATTGTTGAGGGCCTGTCTGATGTTTATGGATCAAACACACACACTTTAAAGGTCTTTAATGGCAAGTCCATTAGGCCTAGTCCATTCATGGCCACAGACAGCAGTGAATTATAGCTTCCTTCGGTGAAGAGAGCGTGTGTTGTGGAGAGGAATTAGATCTATGAATAGATTCTTGAAATCGTTTCAAGAATGGTTTGCCCTGTGTTATGAAGTTGCCATTTTGGACCTATGTGGTCAGCAGATATGCCAAGCTCTGCCAGTGCCGCCACATTCAAGTGTAGATGACTGTTACAGGTGGACTGTGGGCATGGCCGTCTTCATTGTCAGCTCTTCATATGATTAATAACATCATCAGTAAAATTAAGTGTTAATTTAAATGTATCTCAGGATTATTGCTGCCACTTGAAAATATCACCTTAGACAGTTTCTCACGGTTACAAAAAGTGTTCTTTAAACAAACACACACACTAAAGCAAAACCTGTCTTCCCAAGTATCCCCTGGACGGGGGGAAGGACAGTGGGAATGAGCAGAAAGTAAATGAATGAATTCACTTTTACAGTAGATTAGTTAGCGAGTCCTAATCAAGGTGAACATTTGAATTTATGAGACTAAAACCTCAGCAGACCCTCGTTCCTGGAAAAGCGGCCAACTTGAACACCACGTCTTTCTACAGGCTGCGAATCCTGTTTAAATACCCTGAAAAGGGTAGATGTTCTTCAACTATTTGCATGGAAACAAATGTATTCGACAGAAAGGAATCAAACAGTGTCTGATGACCCACTTTGAATGTCATTTTAAAGGAAGGATGAAGTGGTCGCTGATTTTATATATTCGAATAATAATAGACTTATTCATATATTCACCATTATATTGGTGATTAAGGTGTTTAAGATAAGTGTAAGTAGTCCGAACACTACTGTTGATTTGCCAGCCAACTGTACAAAAAATAATAAAAAACAAAACAACAAAAAAAAAAACAAAGAAAGCAAGCGATTTGGGTTCACTGCGGACATCCTGTACAACGTTTCCTCAGTTCCACAGGAGAGCTTTACTTCCACGCAGCTGAAGTTTTGCACAGTGCATTAGTGCCATCCACAGTGTTACACGCAGTGTGAGTGTTTTTGACTTTGCATGGATGAAAAAAATAGCTTCATACAGCTTTCAAAAAAAGAAGTGCTTTTAAAAATGTAATGCTGGAGGTCATTTAGCAAATGTACAGTTCTGTGCCAAGATCCGAGACAACCCTTCATTTATTTTATTCAATTACTTCCAGGCAGAATTTATATATATATATAAATCCCAATTTTATAGGAGACAGTATTTCTGCACAATGTTCTCGCACATGAAAACTTCAAATCCAAGCCCTGTTACTGATGCTGAGGTCTGGACTCTGGGCTGGTCAGTCTATTGTTCTGAGACCTGCAGCCGATTCAGCAGGTTGACATTTGCATGTTTTTAGACACAATAGTGGAGACGACAGCGCTGTTTGTGTGCTGGAAAAGGTCTACCTGGTCCTGCACAGTTGTTCATGGTCCTGGTTTTGAAAGCTCTCGTTTCCTCACACACACTCATTGTCAAATCAATAGTTGATCTGATCAATATTTATTGATCTACACATACAGAAGTGGTGTCTCTCAGTACGGCGTCGGGTTTAACGCAACATTCCAGACGTCCCTGCATGGAGTTGTAGAGGTTCCTAATGGTGTCCTGTGACGAACACCATCATGGGATGGATATGACCAGGCCTTATGGATGTGTGATGGTACTTATCACGGTGCTTCCACACACAGATTCATTGAAGATGCCAGTCTGAGTGACTCCATGACAGACTAGTATGACACCGTTGTATTTGTATTGTATATTTTTGATGATGAGTGTCATTTTCTGATGCAAGTAGATTATTTTCTGTCCAATCTCCTCAGAAATGCCTCCTGAACAAAGAGTAGCTTGTATTTAATGGATCATTTGACTGGAAGTTCGGGTAAATGAAAGGTGGTCCCTGATGTTGGCTTTTACTGTGGAAGTAACATGAATCCAGAAGCAATGTTAAATGCTGTGAATGAACGAATTAATGAATGAAAGAATGGATGAAAAAGCTTTTTCAGCTGCTGCTGTTTTGTTTTTTTTTCTTCTTCTTCACATAAATATATCGTCTTCCACGTGATGTGTTGTACTGGTGTAATTCTTGCTAGAAGCCTCACAAATATACAATGACTTTCCTTTCAGAGTTTGTTGCTAATTCCACGTTTTTCTATGCAGCTCAGTTCCGAGCTGTTGTTTGTGTTCAAACGTCGAATGTATTCGGTCAGAAATGTCTGTGGTCACAAACGCAGGCCTGTCTATGCGTGTGATCAGTGCCTGACAGCCGTCTTTGTGTTTATATTTTAATCATATTGAATACTGTCCTATTTTATCACTTGCCAAACTCTTTAAAGATCAGCATTACCTTTAAATCAATCTGCGCTGTAACTTTTCTCTAAAGGACCACAGAATATAACGTGGTGTGCATGGAGTGAGATGCTCTGTCAGTCAATGTCAGCAGTAGGCTGTGAAAGCAAAGAAATATCACTCAAACATTTGCATTTTTGAAAGCAGCCTCTTGCTGGCGGTTTGCAGAGCCGTCCGATTGTCATAGTTGAAACTAAATTGAACTCTCCATGCTTGTCTCCTTCCCTCTCTCAATTGCACGTCAGCTTGTTTTGTTTGCTGAAATGCAGTTACCGCTCTAATTAACTCCCCCACTTGGGCTCTTGATAGCAACTGATGCCAAGTTAAACTGTAATTAAGGCTCTGTTCTAGAATTGAACATTCCATGCACAGAATTTCAGACGCACTATTTTTGGTTCCTTGTTGCAGCAATCATTCCAGTGCTTCCTTCTCTGTATGTCCCAAATGTAAATATTCCCCTTCACCAATCACCTTTCTGCATAGTTGCTGCATTCTGAATGATTTGTGTGTGTTTGTTTTAGCATCCTTGTTTTGTTTTTTTTGTCTCTCGTTAATTTTTTGGTCCAAAAGTTTGAAAGCACTAACGAATGCTTCATTTTGCATTCAGACTCATTTCAAATTGTCCAAACCTAATGAAATTTGAGAGAAAAAAGCAGTCTTGAACTTTTGATTTGTGCAAAAAGCTCACGATGTGAAGATCAGATCCAGCTGAGCGTCGTCTGAACATCGTCAGCTCATAATGTGTCTGACCTTCCTGTACAACAGTCTTAACATCAATCACAAATGTACTCTTTTTTCAGCAATGAATTGTGGATACTTCTTCATTCCATTTGATAAATAAATACATTGAAATGGACTGTGCTCCCAGACTTTGGGACCCCGCGGTACATCTAAAGGTGCTTTCACACTTACCTTGCTTTGGTCCTTTTCTGTAATCTGTCTGACTCTCTACCCGAAATCAAATGTCCAGTAAACAACTGCAATTTCCATTCCTAGATGAACTGTGGTTCATCTGCTTGTGGAAACGCATTGTTGTGATGGTGTAAGCTTTGCGGCGCACTTCATTCTCAGCATTGTGCAGACAATCCACATTTATAATGTGTAGATAACAAATTGATCAAGAATATCTGAGGGATCTTTTTTTGTTTTAATATACAATGTACTGCTCAACATAACTGAGCTTCTGTATCCGGTTTACTGATAAAACAATGAACACAAAGTCTCATATTTGGAAACCAACTGAAATAAATGAAAAGCATACCGTACAACCACAAAAAACCCCAGTGTGGTGGGATTTCGCAAACAAACTAGGTGTGAAAGCAGCTTAATTTCTGGGCTGAGCAGAGTTGTGAACAATGTAGAATTGCACATGTTCAAAAAAATACAAGCAATGTTTGTTAGATGTTTAATCAGAGTAAATGTAATAATTCTCGTTGTAGCTTTTGGTCTTAACTAAATGATGCCAAAAATGCCCTGGTTGCTGTGTACATTTTGCATTGCCTTATAAGCACTTTTTTTTTTTTTTTTTTTTTGCAAACTTTTTGTGAGTAAACTCTGAGCTACTGTCATTATTAAGCCACAACTTGCTGTGATGCTGTTTTTGCTGCCCATTACAGTCATTATTTTATTCCATGTAATATGTTATTCCTCATTAGTTTGAGTGTAATTCCAGGTGTGGCATTGCAGACTCATTGATCCGTCATATATGCATATCTCACACACTTGAATGTCATCCAGTGAAAAGCGTACAATGGTACGACGCTTCAACACTACTCAGAATGAAAGCCCCAGATTGTGATTGTGTTCAGACTCGTTACTGAATGTTTCCTACTGACACTTTTCTGTAGGTTGTCCGTGGGAAAGTGTCTCCAGCAAAACTCCCTTTATAGTATATTCGTATTATTTATGATCGACCCCTGGTTTTGAATTCTTTCTGTCTTTATATTCTCGGCATGTGGCATGGGCAGAGAAAAACAAAAACACAACAAAAATCAAAGAAGAGTGCAAGGAGGGAGTGATGACTTCCATGTGGAAGGCACATGGTTGTAATGTCCTTTTCAATAAACACCCTGTACTTCTTAACACACACAAACCGGTCTCTTTATTGAGTGCAGAATTTTGATGTCTTGATTCACAAAGAGGTTCTCGAATAGCAGTCTGTAGCAGAAGGATACACTGTCCTTTACCTCTCAGGAAAGAATGCAGACTTGTTTTGTAAATGTAAATTGTAATTACCGTATTTTCTGGAATATAAGCCGCACCCGCAAAGTTTAAAAAAAACTAAACCTGGAAAATAACATATATAAGAAGAAAAAGCTGCACCTCATTATAAGCCACAATGGTTTAAAGCGTGGCAGCTTATAGTCCAGACAATACGGTGGTCAATTCCTGGATGTAAGTGTTTTATCTGATATTACTTCTTATTTAGAAAAGAAAAAGCTAGAAGCCCCTTTTGAGCAGAACATGTACACTGTCAATAAGGCCTAAAAGTTATTTTCTACAAATTTCTACACAAAATTACAATTTTACCAAATACATATTTTTAAAACACAAAAGTTACTTTTCTTGATATAGAAGTTATTAAATACTCCTGTACTATTTAAACACTGACAGTAACACACAATAACAATACTATAAAGAACAATAGAACATGGTTGCCGGGCTGTTATAAATAACACGTGACCTTGAGTGTTCTTTTGCTTTTATACCAGAGTTTGGAAATGAAATATAGTAAGAAAATGCACCGAGTTGTCAATGTCACATCTAGCGTGTTTTAATGTTAGCATTTCTTTCCACCACGTTTTAGTTAAGAAGGTTGTTGCAGTTTCACAGTAACAAACTCCACTCACTCGTTGCGCAGCCTGCAGCTCCTTCTCCAACTCCACTACTTCTTGTCCATTTGTCTTTTTATTATTGTGAATTCTTGTTGTGATCTCAGCTGTGGGGAGAGGGCTGTGTCACATGACTCTTCACTAACACTAACACAGAAACATGTCTAGACAACCAGTCTTGAAGTACCACAAAAACCAGAACCACTGTCCTCCCTCCACCTTGTTCAAATGCAGGTTTTCTAAAAGGTAAGTTGTAAGTGTTTTTGTGTATTTAACCCTCGACCCACTATAAACACACTTTGTGCTCCCAAGACATAGAAGAATGAAGAAGAAAGACCTTTGAAAGGAACGGTTCTTAATAGAAACCTTTCTGTGAATGACATTTGAGTTTGGAGAACCTTGTTATAGTTCAAGGAACGCTTTTTTTCTGTAAGTCTTTACTAGAAGCTACAAGAACTACCTACAGAAAACCACTGTTTTGAAAAATCTGAATGGAGCATTGCTTTATTTTAGTGGCTGGTTGTAAACTCCCACTATTAACTGTGACAAAACATCAGGGATCTAAGTACCTGGCAGGTTCCTCTCAGCCTGAGAGTTTTTAGGCGAGGTTCTGGAGCCTTTAGCCATGCAGAGAAAGCCTCCCAGATGCCTTCTCTTTCAGCGAGATGATTGTTTGGAGGAAATTCCCATGCTTTCTCTCACAATAAAGAAAAAAAAAAAAAAAAGATTGGTGTCTTTAGTGACAAGGTGGCTTGTTAAAGTCCCCACCTCATTTGCTTATGTGAACCGGGAGTGTGTGTGAGCGAGTGGCGAAACAAGCGCCATTCTTCTTGTTTACCGTCTCCGCCTTTTGAGGGCCTGTATCATTACACCACATTTCAAAAAGCAGGCCTCTCCTTGGACTGTCCCGCTTTCCTCCGAGATTGACGCGCTCTCTTTGAGGCAGCTGTCTGGATGAAAAGCCGGCTGCAGGTTTCCTCTCTGAATGAAGGAGAGATTAACAGAGTTGGCCATTGATAGGCAAACCAAACCTCCATGTCTTCAATAGCTCCTCCAGTCCGGCTGTAGAACGCTGGGAACAAATGCTCCCGTGTGAGATATGTCCTCTCCTTTCAGAGAGATGCGGCCGTCTTTGTCCTCGAGGGTGGATTAAGAAGTTGTCCAGGACCTAATTGGGCAGTCTTGATGTAAAGCTCTTAGGAGATACATTGGAAAACACTGAAATGAAGTTAAAGAGGCTTTTATTTCAAAAAGTGGTTGAAATGGTTTCATGAAAGGGAATCTGATTGGGTGGGGTGGGTGCTTTGCTTGGACTTCATTTGGGCTTGGGGAATTCCTGACTGCTTCTGTGTCCAGTTGGTGGCACGTATTCTCCATTGATGGGACCATAGATCCACAAAGCTCTGAGCGATATTTTATGGTGGTGTTTGTTTTCGGAATCACTTGTTCTGAAGGCAGCGTTCAATAGTCAGCGTTCTCCTGTTGACCAGAGACTGCATTGTCTTCAAGTATGTAAATGATCTCTTTTGTGATTTGTCCTGTACATTCATGCAGCTGATCATTCGTAGACAAAGAAAACAACACTGACTTTCTTATACCAAACACTAAGGGCAAAAGTATTGGGACACCTGCTCATTCATTGTTTCTTCTGAAATCAAGGGTGTTAAAGGGGTTTTGTTGGGAGTTACTGTCTCTACTGTCCACGAAAAAGCTAGATTTTCAAGCATTAGTGTGAGGATTTCATTGTGTTTGGCAACAGTGTCAGGATGTTGGATGATCACCACCCTACCTCACCCCCAACTTATCCCAAAAGTACCGGATGAAGAGTCATCATTCCAGTGAACAAAGTTCCAATTTATGACCCTGTACCCCGTGCCTGACATTAGACATGGCATCAAAAACTTCATGTTTATCTGCTCCTGAGAGTCCTGTTCTATTGACAGTGCTTCCCTACATTAATGGTATATTTTTAATATAAATATGAGGGGCAACCAAGGGCCCAAGGCTTGTTGAAGGCAATCCCATCTGGTCTGATTCAAAAGAAGGGTTACCATGACAATTATGGCCGACAGTTCAGCGCCTCCTGTTGTGTAGGGGATGGCATAGACACATGCCAGTTGGACTGCCAATTCCAGCTCTGTCCACCATTGAATCTGTCCTCAATAGAGATGTGAGCAACTGAACTGGGCCTTGGAACAAGGGTTGTAGGGGATTTTAGGTACCGTGGTGTTAAAATGATGGTTATCATCTCTCGTACATCACTTAATACTGTTATTGGGAAAAAAAAATGCAATGTTTTTTGTTGTTTTTTTTAATCATTAGTCAAATCCAGAATGAAAATATGTGTTCGCTGGAAAACAACTGTTAACCAACTCTTTATTTGATTAAAACGTGGGCATACACTTCCACCACGTTCAAAAACATTTCAACAATATTCCTGATTTCATTCTTTTAAGGTTGAAAATACGAATCATCATCATTGCTCCAGTGTACATGGGCAGGGCTGAACCCGTGTAGCCCTGTAAATGTGTCTTTCACGCTAACACGAAAAGAAGAAGAGAGGCAATATGACTTTAGATGAAAAAGGGGAACCATCTGACACTACATCAACATAGTTCACTTTTTCCATGCCAGATATAGACTCAGAGTAGGAGGGGGGGACCTTTCGCTGTGACCACAGGACTTGAACTGTGCCGCTAAGTAACTGTTCAACACATTCAAATGAGAATGGTACGGGAAAGTCACTGATTTGTCAAGTACTGCAGTGTAAGTGAGATGGATTTCTTTGCAGGCTTAATGATTTCTAGACATTTAGGACTTTCCTCATCATCCCCGCTCTGCTGAAAGAGCGTATTTACCCCTAGAATCTCCAAACAGACCTGAATTGTCCATAAAGACTCCCATTCACAGCCTTAAATACTGATTAAATGAGCGTTCCAGTTAAAGATTGTCTGGAGTAAAACCTGCCGAGCGAAAAAGTGTAATGATTAATGAGGCAAACATGCAATTAGTTGTACGTTAATTATCTGTGAGAAAGCTGTGAAATAGAGCCTGTTGCTTTTTAGTCGATATGGAAGCGTCGCCGTTCTCCGGGGAGTAACACAAGTTCCACTTTTTGGCTCGTCATGAATTATCAATGGCTGATGCCGCGAGTGGGTTTTATGTGTCATCCATTCTCTCCTGGCCTAATTGGAACATTTACAATAACATTTACACATTCATCACAAGTTAGTGTTTGCCCTCCTATTATGTCCACGGCGTGGGTCACCCTCAGGCGACAGAACCTCGGTTTACAGAATGTGGCTTAATTAATGATATTTACTGAAATGTGATACCGATGCTAAGTCGCAGGATGGCCGGCGGTCCCTCGACCCAACTGGGCAGCATAGGTGGCACGTGTTTAGAAGATGGCTTGTTTAAATATGGATGGGCGTCGCAAAAGTGCAGGCATCGATGACACCGGGCACGCGTCCGTTCAAAAAGCCAGACCCCTGAGGCTAACCTGGACGAGCGGTGAGATTCACCAGATGGATAGGCACACGTTCTGCATAGGCGTGTCCACCCTGACGCACATCGTCAGCACCACACTGAACATGACTGAGCACACACCAGATGTCAAGGTTAAGCCCCCTTCGCCACCTTTTTTGCGGGGCCCGAGGCGGACAGTAAGATAATCTGAGGAAGCACTCGGTTTGTGGCGTGAAACCCCAGTTCAGCCGGGTGTCAAATGAGCCTCTCAGTGCAAGAAAGACCCCCCATCAGGCTCCCATTGTGTGTGCTATTGTGTGCTTGATCGCTGCCACGCGTCCTGGATCAGGTGAACAAAGGCCAGATGACACCCCATGGTGTTGAAACAGGAGAGACACAGCGGTAGAGACCACGCTCCTTAATTGCATGGGTCAAGGGTGCTCTACACGTGTCAAAGGACCAGAACAGTAACTTCAGGTTATTTGTTTTAAAGAACAGACGGGTCAGCGCCACATTTGCTTCCGTACCGTTGGGTAAGAGCTGATCTTTGTACACTTTATATATACAGTCATGGAAAAATTGAGGCACCCCATTAAATCCTGTCTTTTTTTACAAAAAAAAGGCAAAAGTTAGGACACCCCACGTTTATTAAAATTCCTAAAACGAGACAGATGATTAGACCATCCTTACCGAGGAGTTTGGAAGAGGCCATCTTATTAAAACCTCAGACATTAGTTTGGTTTGCTCTTTATTGTCGAAGTGAGTGGTATCATGTCTGGGAAAGGGTTTAAAAAGAACAATGTGAATACAACCAGCTGTCCGTAAAATAACGTGCAAGTGGCAATGTTTGGAACAACGGGTGGGCCATGCAACGTGACCCAAAACATTCCACTAAATCAACCAAGGAATGGATCCAAAGGAAGACATGGAGAGTTCTGGATTGACCAAGTTAGAGGCCCAATCTTAATTGTCCTAAACCTAACTTTAATCTCAACCCACAACCTTATCCTAAACCTTATTCTGGTCCTAATATTAACCTTAACCTCAATCCAAAACCTAATCCTAATTATGGGGCTAATAAAAATCTTTATCTCAATCCTAAACCTCATCCTGGCCTCTTTTATCTCAACCTGATCCAGTTAAATTCCAGTTTCAGACTGGAATCATCAACAGGTCCATAACAGCTTGTTCAGATGGTCTGTATTAGAGCTGTTTCAGGATCAGTGGCTTCTCAGGTGAACAAAGCAGGACTGTTCAAACCTCTGTACAGTTCACTACCGGACCGTCGCAGTGCACCCTGCCTCACCCGAGTGCTGGACCAGCTGATCAGTCTGATTGAAGTTTGGTTCCCTTCTAAGCTGTTTCCTCTTTCTCTGCTGACTAATACACATATGCCCGGCGCCCTGAAGCTAGGAAACCGGATCCAGCTCCCTGACACAAACAGCCACTAATGTCTTCTCACCCTGTCTCATAATTGCAGTTATTCCTTAGGGAAGCATTCCAGTTTTGTGAGGTCTTGCGAAAATGTTCAGCAGTTGAAGTACCTGATGATGGCAATGACATCAGTCTTTGATCAGTCAGAGCTCAAACTGTCTGGTCTTCTTTCCCATCCTTTCATTGATATGCTGGTAGCCAGCCCTGGTAGGCGTTCAGGCTTGTAGAACCGTTTCTGAGCCAAACATGCTTAATTAAAAGTTCATTTAGAGCATCTCCTCACACATTCGTGGTGTGTAGCAGTAAGAGAAGGGCTTTTTGATTGTGCTTCACATGCTCATGTTATCGGATCCAAAATCTGTTAAATTAAATTTTCCAAATCGAAGCAAATGATGGTGCACAAAACTGTGCCATGGTATCAAGTTTGATGTCCATCCGTTTGCATTAGCCTGATATATTTATAGTGGCCTTAACTGAGAGTGGATGGTGTGAAATGAATGCGACACGCCACTGGGCCAGCCACCTTCACAAGAGTGCTACTGTGGTTTGTAGCCCTTTCAGCTGGATGTTCTTCAGGTTCTAGTTCACACCACATCATTTTAGCCTTGATTTCCCTCAGTGTGCTTATAATGACGACATAGAAGAACCACTTTTGGTTCCATGAAAAGTCATATTTGTAATAGAGGTGTACAGTTTCTTTCCTCATCCCTCTAACAAAACTTGGTTCTTCACTGAGCCAAAGTGGGTCTTCCATGCATCATTGGAGGAATCCTTTGAAGCACCTTCATTTTGGAGTGTTGGTTACAAGTCCCCCTGCTTTCCAAGAAGAACACAAACGCTGGCAGTCCTGCAATCTAGGATGACGGTGAGCTGCAGGTCTGTCGGAAACTACTCAGTCCACATGTTACATTCTCAACCTGCATACAGACTCTGACGGATCAGCGAGAGGGGTGGGGCTGATGACATCACTGACCAGTTATTGGCTTATAAATGAAAATGAGAAGGGAGGGGTTGTATTATTTGTGCAACTGTCAAGTATTTTGAAGATATTATTATAAATATGCGTAACAATTTAATTATTACTCATAACTCATGAACATTATTGCTTTTTCAGCTCAAAAACGCTGTGGATGATCATTTTTTTGCAATTGGAGACCTGCTCTGAAGTAAAAATGACCATGTTCATGTTGCATTCTGGTGGGCGTTTGCTCAACACCCCAAAGCAGAGTTGCTCCACCCATGTCCTGCAGATCTACCATCCTGCAGAGCTCAGATCTAACTGACCTGACCTTGTCTATTAACATAACGATAAAGGCCTTCAGCACCTTCATGGGTGTGTGAAAGGGAGCTAAGCTCTGTGACGTCAGTCTGGTGTTGAGCCAATTGCTTTACATTATGGGCCAAATCATCCATAGCAGCTATTTTACGATAAGTAATGTTATTTTTTGTTGTTTTAACAGAAAAAACATCGATTATGGCCACATTCCCCTCAGCCTGGATCGGTTGTTCTTTGTTTTAGCACCACATTTTCTGGTTCAGGCCTTCCCAGATCTGAAGAGGAGCTTGACTCCATCGGAATGACTCCACTCAGTCTCTTTTTCCTTCCTCCTCTCACAATATGGACCTAAACGTGGCGTAATGATGCCAATCAATCACTCATCTGTCTTTCCTTGAGCCCGAAAGCCCTGCCAGAAAGCATCTAAGCCTCCGTACCAGTCAAATTACTCCGCGGGGGAATTAGCTGGCCGTAAATTTGTGCGCAAAGCGATGGCGGTGCGTCAGAGCAGGCTTGTGTTGTTTTTTTTTTGTTTTGTATTTTTTTTTTTTTAGTGTGGTCACGAGCCGCCACAGTCTAGCTTGTCTCTCGGCGGGTCTGACACATACGTGATCACAAACCGACAAATTTAATGGTGTTTACATCCAAACACGGCCCAGAGTCACAGCGATGTGGGCGGGGGAAGCATGGGGGCTGAGCGGCTTCCCACCATGCCTTAACAGGCCTCTCTGTACGAAAGATCTGCAAGATGTCAACCAAGTAATCACTCTAAGCCAATGAATAATCCGCCGTAAATGTGGGGCAAGTTGCAGCATGTCTGTTTTTTTTTTTTTTCTTCTTTTTTTTCCCTTTCAGTATTTCTCTCTCTCTCTCTCTCTTACTCACTCTCTCTCTCACTCTCTCCATTTCTTGCAGACAGAACTATCTATTGTTCCAAACCACAGAGAAAATGTGGGACGTTAAACGCTCGGAATCGTCCTTATGTGCTTATACACTGTTAAAGATAAGCGAACAGGCAGCGAAGAATTGAAGTGGATGGATTTAGGACCATATTAAGCAAAAGCCGTGCTGCTCAAAAGAGTGTAATGGTATTTTTGTGCCGTCGGAGGCCTGAACAAAAATATAATTGGTCGTTTTCTTGTTGCATTTCAGTACTTAACAGTCCAACATTCCTAAACGGATGGGGGCAGGGGTGCTCAGTCCTGGTCCTGGAGAAACACCACCCATCCGACTTAACTGACCTGTAATATTCAGATGATCCTAAATACACAGGTAGGAGAATGTAGGGGAAGTAGTTAATAAAGGAAGGGGAAGTGGGAGTTTGGGTTGGAGTTCTGGAGGTTCTTCTGGTGGCCTTGATGCTGGATCCCCCTTACCAGTCAAGGCAGAGAGTGCATTGAGGAGAAGGAGGAGCTGGGGTGGTGGTTAGATTTTATTGAGAATGTTAAAGTGGGCAGTAGGACCCGTGGCATGGCCCTATAACCACGCTCACCAATAAAAGTAAGTTTATAATCTACATTTAAAAACAGGAAGTGACGCTGCAGACCTAATATGAAAATATGTGTAGTGTTGGTGCTGCGACTGCAACGGTTCGATCACCTTTGAGTTTGAGCCGAGACAATGGACCACCAATAAACACCGTGCAAACTTCACTACCATCAAACAATGAATTATTGAGGCACAGATCAGCACTGTTCTGTGCTCTTCCGAAGGGTCTTATGAAGAGGCACACAGTTTATTTATATGTAATTGAGATCCCACACATTATGTCATGATAACAGGATGGTAATTTCACTGCAGTTAATCGGTGCTGCATTATGGATGATGCCCATGCATAATGAATGTTGTGCATTACATTGTTGCAGCTGGCCTTTTCGCTGCGTTTGATTGGTAGCGGCACGTTTGCTTGGAAAAAAGGAGTGTAAATACGTTAAAAACGGTGCCCTGGGAAATGAAGTGTAATTAGGCAGCGGCCGGCTAAGAGGAGCTGAAGCGATGGTGCCGGTGCTGGTGCCGGTGCTGGTGCCAGTGCCCGGCTCCAGGGGCACTAGATAGCTGGCAAACTGCTGCTCTCAGTGCTGCTAATTAAGATGTATAAATATGGAGACTGGCACTTGACTCTTGCTACACAGTGTGTGTGTGTGTGTGTGTGTGTGTGTGTGTGTGTGTGTGTGTGTGTGTGTGTGTATGTGTGTGTGTGTGTATGTGTGTGTTTGTGGAAAGAGCCAAAGAAGACAAGAATAACGGTCTGAGAAATGTGTGTGCTTGCATTTAATGATTTTTGGGAACTAGTGCTGTTCTATTTTACAGTAGAACATAAAAGATACAGTAATTGAATTACATTACTCAACTCAGTTTGCTCAAGAGGTTCAGAAACTGCAGCTGAATCTGATTAAACGTGGTGTTCAGTCTGTGTTCATCCCCTTTCAACTTGTTTACTGTTTATTCTCAACCACAGCCCTTCTACGTCTCATACTCCCTGATCATGGAGGATGTTGGTGTTGGTGGGATTGACACAAATGTTCTCTTGACAATCATGCAGTCAGACAGTTGTGTCACTCTGGAGTTTTGAAACCATTTCTGGAACTACAGTCTAACTACAGGGGTTGGACAATGAAACTGAAACACCTGTCACTTTAGTGTGGGAGGTTTCATGGCTAAATTGGAGCAGCCTGGTGGCCAATCTTCATTAATTGTTCATTGAACCAGTAAGAGCAGAGTGTGAAGGTTCAATAAGCAGGTAAGAGCACAGTTTTGCTCAAAATATTGCAATGAACACAACATTATGGGTGACATACCAGAGTTCAAAAGAGGACAAATTGTTGGTGCACGTCTTGCTGGCGCATCTGTGACCAAGACAGCAAGTCTTTGTGATGTGTCTAGAGCCACGGTATCCAGGGTAATGTCAGCACCACCAAGAAGGACCAACCACATCCAACAGGATTAACTGTGGACGCAAGAGGAAGCTGTCTGAAAGGGATGTTGGGGTGTTTACCCGGATTGTATCCAAAAAATGTCATTCTCAAGAGGAACTGACGCTGTATTGGCTGCAAAAGGAGGCCCTAGAACACCAAACTAATCAATTATTGTGGTCTAAAACCAGGTGTTTCAGTTTCATTGTCCAACTCCAATCATTAGCTGTGCAAGATCATCAAGTTTAAATCCCAGCAAGGGCTCAACACTCCATTGTCAGAAGCCTCCCACTTTGGGGATGCTGTGATTGGGGTGGATGGAGTCTAACCTGTAGATGGAAACGACAGACTAAACATTATTATTATTATTATTATTATTATTATTATTATTATTATTATTATTATTATTATTATTATTATTATTTAATCAATTGTATCAATGTATTGTTGACCAAACTGAGATGCAGTAAAAATGTGAGTTAGGAACTTACTAAGTGAACTAAAAGCCCTGCAGCAAGACACGTAAACGTCCCGTAAAGTCAGAAATACAAACAAACATGCATGTTTGCAGGAGTGTGTTTGTGATCTCTTCACTGCATGTCAGACGGACTGGCAAAAGGTAGTGTTGGGGAACGCGCACTTGCCAGCAGCTAAACAAGCCCTAGTTTTTGGAGTGTGTATTCGTGTGTGTGTGTGTGTGTGTGTGTGTGTGTGTGTGTGTGTGTATCTTTTGGGCTGCTGCTTTGCCAGTGTGTTTTGGGATGTCTGGCCTGCTGGACGTCTCATGTTAGTGCTCACAGTGAACACATTGACGGGGCTCAGACGGGACTGAACGAGCTCCCAGCAGAGAGAGAGAGAGAGAAGGGTGCTTGAGTCTCATCTCTCTCCATCAGCTATCAGAACTTACACAAGCCTGAGGCCTGGCGGAGAGCACAGCCAGCTACATCAGCGTTTTAGCAGAGCTGTCTGGAAGACCTGAACACTTGGCCTCTGCCGACAAACACTTACGCAAATGTGTTCAAACTGCGACGAGCAAGTCAAAATAGAGCTACCGGCTGTTTACAGCACAAATACTGACATTTCACAAATTTACTGTAAGTACGACCAAGGGTGTCATGATCTTTTGGGTGTATTAAAAATCAGATTTAAAACAGTGTATTGATAAATTTATAACCATCACTAATATTTCCATTTGGTGGAAACCAAATGGGTAAATGGGTAAAATGGGTTGGGAGGAGGTGGGGTTTATGATTTGGACACACCCATTAATAAATGGATTTTTATGAACAGGGTCCAATGATTTCTAAAATGCTACATTTTAATTGTGCATAACTTGTTGGGAAAAAAATTAGTTAAAAAAAAATTTAATTTTTGATTTTCTAGGATAAACATACACCTGTAGTGTAGAACTTGTATTCTGGCAACATCTGTAACTCATTCTGATATGATTATAGACCTTTAGGGACAATCCACTGATTCTTGACATTGTTTAGGTGGGTGGACCGTATGAGCCAATCCAAAAGCTTCAATTTGTGTCCTTTCCAGGTTAGGGTTTATGTTTTACAACACTTGAGATGATTTGATTTTTGCATCCAAGATTTGTCAGTATATTGTGGAATTCATTCTTCCCCCACCTGTGCAATTTTGCCTGCGTCACTGGTGGCAACACAACTCAAAAGCACGACAAACATAGCCCCCTGCTTCACAGTTGGCAAGGTGTTCTTTTCATGAAAAGCAGTGCATCCGTTGTTGATTGTGGCGAGAGTTCTTTTTTTGCTTCATCAGATTTTCTATAACCTCCTTGATTTTTGAGATCGCAGGCCTTGTTCAATGCTGCACAAAGTAATAGTGCACCACGTAAAGGTTGTCGACCAGATTATGATGGGGGAATACATCAGTCATTTACTCACACTCGCCCTGTTTCTCACTTTGTCACCATGAACACCACTTTAACACCATTACCCACCATTACATCTCCAGGCTTTGACTCTCAGTCTCCTGTGAATGCTGTTATTTCACTGCTTGCAATAGGTGTCGAGCTACTTAGTGTAATTTCATTCTAATCCCTCCTCCCAGCTGCTAACAACAGGTGTTGTGATTGCCTTGACATTATTTTCTTCCTCCGCCTGCCATTCACAGTGATCTTAGAGATGTGGATTCATTTAGTCACGTTTATCCGCTCGTTGCTGAAGGTGTGGACTAAACGGACCTGATTGCTTACATCTTTGTTTGAGAGAATTAAAAAAAAAAAAGCAAAAATGAAAAGCGCCTCCGTGGCATCTCTCCCACAGAAAAAAAAAGAGGTCGCAGAATGGTGACATTCGTTTCTGGGCAGCCTGTCATTAAGGAGCAGAACAATTAACCAAATGACCAATTAATTACAATCCTCTAATCTGCAGCAGAAAACGACTGGCTGCAAAGATGCACCGCTTGCTTTCTCCGGCGCAACAAAGCCAAACTCCATGGGCACTTCACACTAGACAGGATTTAAAAGCTCTTTAATCAAATTAATCTCAGATAAACAATCGCTCACCCTGCTAGAATATGGCTTCCAGTGAGGATTACAATGACATTAAAAAACAAAAATGAATAATTAGCACTCCTTTTCTCCCAATGCCTCCCTCTCTCTCTCTCTCTCTCTCTCTCTCTCTCTCTCTCTCTTTCTCTCTCTCTTTTAGCACTGGGCATTTACTTTATATGTAACACCTGAAAAACCTACCACTGACCTTACAATATGCAAAGGTTTGAATCTCAGAATCTTAAATGCCATTTTCTGGGCTGTATTTCTCAGGATCACATTCATTATTCTGGTAAAATTGAAAACTTATAGCCTAGAATCTCATTAAAATCAATACTGCCAAGCCCTACATTAGAGCTGCATGATACTAGAAAAAACTGACACTGCAATATTTTATTCTGCGATATATTGTGATATTCAGATTTTCGGTTTATTATCCTCTGATTTCCACAATGAATATTTTAATATTTCATTTTTTTTTTATGTTACATTTACATCACACAAGATAATGCATGTCCTGCTTTTTGAATATTGCATATGCACACATTGAGATAACAATGCTGAAATGATATATTGTGCAGCCCTACGGTTACATAGATTTACGATGAAATTGGGTCTTATGTTTGAATACATTATGTTCTGAATGAACTGATGTCGGCAAAATCAGTTCCTGTGCTGAATATCAGTCATTATACAAAACTGGTAAAGAAAGATCAAACAACTCTTCGGTGCTCTCGAAAACACCCAAATACACGTCCAAGGGATCAGAACCTTTACCAGCACTTAATCAAAGTGGAGCTACAAGGTAAGGCTTTCTAATACACTGGATAGCTCGTCTATATTACAGTCCAACAACAGATTTGCTACATTCCTAACACAGCCTGCTCACAAACCCTCCCATCTCTCAGTAATTTCCCGAGGTCACAAGGTCAACCACAGGCCCAGTGGTAAACACAGATTTTAGCGTAGGTAGAATGGAGTGCTGGCACGGTGCTGGAGGATTACTGCAACGAAACGAGCTCTTAGAGGCTCTTAAAGCGGCTGATAAGGCCTTCCCCGATTTCCCTGCTCCCTTTGGTCGGGTAATTATAGCTAGCTGCCAACACGGCTCTACAATAGCTCACTTCTTCCTGTGCTCCTACCTTCGCCACAAACTTTGTAAGCGATCTGAGCGCAGACGTAAAGTCCGACTTTTTTCTCCCCCTTCAAATCCCAGGCATGGCCAACAACCTCCAGCTTTTACAGTTCATTCCCTCCTCGCTCCTCCAACCATCCCATCCCCCCCCCCCATCCACCAACCAGCCAGCCTCAGCAGCATGCCTGCAAACACGCCAAGGTTTGTTTTATAAACACGCGAAACGCTGCGGATAATCGCAGGGCACTTCTCAAAACTTCTCGCTCCCCTTCCCAACCAACCCCCACCAAGCTTTCTCCGTGCGTCCTCATCAGGCTCTCTCCTTTTCCACCCAAGCACACGGACATGGAAAGCATCCAGTGTGTTCTCTCGCCAGTGTCACATAGCTGCGTGATGAGCCATCAAGAACTCCAGGATCTCGCTGACCTTCACACACACACATCCTACTTCTTCTCCCCCACCGATCTCCTCCCGAGATATTTTCCAAAATGTTCTCGAATTTGCAAGTGAAATGAGCCTCTGGGTCAGGCCCGCAAACTATGCGCAGGTGGTTCGATTTGAGCTGGTGTTTCAGCGTGTTTTTTTTTTTTTTTTTTCCCTTCTTCTCCTCGTGCGCCATTAGGACGTCCGAGCCGAGCCGGGCCGAGAGATTCAAAGAGCGACTCTGTTGGAGTCGGGGAAAACATGAGTAATTAATTTCGAGGCATGGGCTTTGACACGTCTAGAATTATGCTGTCAGTGCACGAGAGTGGAGACACTGATGTCTTCATCTCAGGGAAGTAATTGTTGCCTGTCAGTCAGGAGCCCAGAGACGAGAAGGGCAGAGGGCTACACCTGGGTGGAAATGAACGAATGAAAGAAAGAAAAGCAGCACCAGTAAAGATGTCATTAGTTCCTTCGAGATATCTCACATTATGAGGTAACCCAGTCCATGTCCTGGCCTTTGGATGTTTAGAGATCAATGCAGATGGCGCTGATTTACGGGGTCATCACTGGAGTTGGAAATGTTGACATATCAGACACTGCGATGTTTTGCTTTTCTCTATCATTTCATTAAAATGCAGTATGAATTTGTAATCCAGGGCAGGCGGTGGTTCATGTTATGTTGTGTTAGACTCTAAGAACCCAACATCTGCACTTTGCGGGCAGTTACCTGCTGTATTCTAAGCTTCATAACTCAGGATCAGAGTAACCTACAGACATGATACACATATCGCAACCTACAAGACGTAGCCCGTCAAAGGAGCTTCCAGTGCATGTTTACTGCTCTGTCCACATGTACATGCTCAACCTGCCAACCGACTCCGACTGATCAGTGGAGGGGGTGGGGCTAATGACATCACTGACCCAGATATTGGGTTACGCATGGAAATGAGAAGGCAGGGCTGTTTGCTCACACGGTGTTTACATTTCAGAATAAAAGTTAATACCCAGCCTTTCTATCATTTCTACACCCGTTTTCTTGGATCCCCACTTGGACCTCAACTTGATCTCCACCATCCCTGTTAAGTGTGACACATCTGTCCTGTTCTTCTCCCCGTCCCTCGCCATTGTGTTGTTTATTGCCCACATGCTTCCGAGCACTTCTTATCCACCTGGGTGTGGTTAATGTCGTCTTGTATTTCAGACCCTTTGTTTCTGTCTGTCTTTGTTCACAGTTTGTTTTGTTTCTGTTATGGTTTGTCAGCGTTTTTCCTTTTGGTTTTGTGGTTCATCCCATTTCATTATTCAACCACCAACCCCAGCGTTTACCTCCGCTTCCCTAGTCTTCGTCTTCGCCCGTTTAGCTCACAGTGTCCTAACATTAAGTGACATTCAGTTTTAATATATATATATATATATATATTATGAGTCAACTACTTTTATGTCATCAAAGTAAATACTCTTCCGTAATTTTTCCTTTTTTGTGTTGTATGCTCTGCCAGGTGTGACTGACCCATACGTTTTGACTGGCACAGTACCGGACCCACTGTATATATTTCCACTGGACTGGAACGTGATGCATAATGCAGGCCATTGAGTGCAGAAAAGGTCCTGTTAGTGGTGCTATGCAGTGATTTGGTGGGCTCTCCATTAGCTCTGTAACTCTGCATGGCTTCACTGTGCTTATCAGGACACACGAGCATGGGTATGCGGTAAGTAACCCAAGTGAAAGGCGGGGGGAAAAAAAAAAGGCCCGGAGAAGGGGACGAGGGCAGATATGTGCGGGGGAAGAGACGGATAATGAGACGGAGTGAGAGATAGAAGGTTTCGGATGAGTGTTAGGCAGGAACACGGGACCGAAGTGAGCGGAGTGGAGTGAGAGTGACCACAAGAGCTCTTTTGTTCTCTTCATTAATCACACTAAACCACAGCAGCAACAACACACACACACACACACACACACACACACACACACACACATAAGATGCGGTGGGTAAAGAAGCCAAAAGACATACTTGTATATGAGTGTAGTTTTAAAGTAGTAATTACTCAAGTCAGAGTTTATCATAGACTTAATAACACTTTCATAAGCATTTAATATCATCCATAAATCAGCACTTCAGTCCTCCCTGCTCGAGTCAGCAGTATTCACGAGATAAAGGATGTTTTATGAAGTCAATGAAAGTGTTTTGTTGCAAAAAAAAAAAATGTCCAGTCGAGCGAAACACATTATACATTGAATTAAAATGATATTAAAATGTGACGGAAAAATGCATACAAATGTAATTTGAATCATACTTGTGTAAATGGTCATTTGTGGACATGTAATGGACTAAATTTAATAAGTGTTACTCAAAATGGAACCGAGTGAATGGAATAGACTAAATGTAACACTAAATGTAACAGAACTTTAGAACACAAGGCCAGTTTTGTGGGAGATCCTAGACTCCTTAAATTTATCTTCGTTTAAGATCTAAATGTTAACGTAAGTTAAATATTTGCATGAATTTGACCATGTTTTGATCAGAAATCCTGTTGGAAATTGATCATCAAGTGTTTTTGAGCTAAAAATGTACTGAATGTGATAAAATATGTGATGGACTAAATGTAAAGTACAGAATGTAACTGAATAAATGTGTATAGTGTGCATTTAAGAAAGCAAATATAAAAGATTAAACCTAAATAAAAATATATGTAACAGAATGAACATAATGGGCACGTAATCGATTCTAAAAGGCACACTTGAGCTCAAACACACACTCTGCCCATCAGATAAACACCAAACCCACACACATACACACACACACACACACACACACACAAACACACACTCATACTGCACCTTCCTGCTACAGGTGGAGACCCACACACACACACTCTTTGCTACAGATAAAGAAAAAGCTACACACACACACACTCACACACACACACACTCACACACACACACATACACACACACCAGGAGGACTGAATGGGCTGCTGTTTTAGCTGGCAGAAATTGGTGATGCAGTGGTTGGTGATTGGTTGCTGATGGGGCCCAGCTGAGGATGTACTTCTGTTTCATTAGTGCGATGAGCTCAGCGCAGCGTCTAACAGCACTGTATTAACCCCTACAGTCTGACCTCTCTCTCTCTCTCTCTCCCTCCCTCCCTCTCATCATCTTCCCATTTCTCTGTATCTTGATCCCTCTCTTGGCTCTAATGGCCGGCTTTGGCCTCGCTGTGCTGGACAGAAAGAAGCAGAGTCATTCCCCTCTTTCTCTCCTATCTTCTCACTGCACTTCCTTTCTAATGAGAAGAATAATAACCTCAGTGCTGCCTCTAATTACGCACTCATTAGTGGAGCACACAGGGGTCATGTGCCCCCCCCCCCAGCAGCCACCTTAGCCTCAGACAGAGCATTTTTAAATAAAATGAATCATTGTAGAGCATCAGTCTGAACCACAGTAGTTTAATGTAGTGAACTCCAATATTATTAGTTAGTCACACTCATCATCAAAAAATAGTTGCACAAACAGTTGCACTGCGAAGGAAGTTTGGGATTGCAGTGCTATTGGGAAGGTTGCAGGACCAAAAAATGATAAATATTGATATGATCAATATTTATTGATCTACTCATACAGAAGTGGTGTCTCTCAGTACGGCGTCGGGTTTAACGCAACATGCCAGACGTCTCTGCATGGAGTTGTAGAGGTTCCTAATGGTGTCCTGTGATGATCCATCCCATGCAGCTTGAATGTTCTCACTCAGTTCTGCAGATGGTGTGGTAGGGGTGAAGTGTTGATAGAGCGTCCAATAGCATCCCACACATTTTCAATCAGGGACAGGTCTGGAGATGAGACCGACCACTGCATAGCATCTGTGTCTTCAAGACGAGATCTCGGGACGGCAGCAGTGTGTGAACAAGGGATATGTGGGATAGATCACCGGAGTGTGGACCCTTCTTATTTCATACTGACACAAATACACCCAGCTGATCACATAGGATACCACAGCTTAATAGCATCCTTGCAACACCAAATTAACCACGCAGCAACACAGGGTAGGTGTTTCTAATAAAGTGGCCAGTGAGTGGAAGGTAGATGCTTTAGAAAAATGGTTGCGGTGCTGGAATATGTCAGCTGTGCAGTGTCTGTGCACAGCATTTGGCATATCCTTTGCCTCTGTTTGGATAAAAAAAATGACTTAAGAGGATAGAATTCACGACTCATTTGTGCAGCATATTCTGCAAAATCATGCCTTAATTGCAATTAAACAGAAGCTAAATCTCACTGTATCGTTCCCCACTTATTCCGCACTTATACCTTTTATTTAATTACAAGTTAATTTACTTAACAAGTGTTTCTTGACTCGCAGATTCGAGGGTTCGTGGATTTCAAAAACAGCTTCTTCTTTTTTTTCTTCCAAAGCTCCATGGATGCTCAAGGAAGGAGGCTTCTTTTTTTTCCATTTCTGTGGAGTCTGACGCATTAATTAAAAAAGCTTGCGGAAAGTCTGTGAATGTCTTATTTTCTCGTAATGAGTGTAGCTTTCATCATCCTGTTTTCCTCAACATGACGCCCCGGGCTTAAGTTTGCCTTCTCTTAAAGCTGCGTGCAGTACCGAGGCAGAAGCCTGCAACAAAAGGCCCTGTGACTCAGTGCATGTCGGCTTTCTTCATGGCGCTCTGTTTTTTTCCCCTCTCCCCCTCTGAAAACACATTATTAATTGGATTTAGATATTTGCAAAATGATCTATTTAATGGGATTACTACTGGTATAATGATCTTATTTGTGAGGGAAAGCGTCCAGGCCTTTTTCGGGGGCGGTCTGCGTGCATCTTTCCAGCTCTTTGGTAGTTAATGTTGTGTTACGGCCAGAGATAAAAAAATAAATAAATAAATAAATAAATAAATAAAAGAAAAACTTCAGGCTTTCGTTTTAGAGTGAGCCCGGAGAGAGGTAAGCTATCCACTTGTTAAGAAGCTGGGCTGGCTGTAGGTCAAATGGCTCTACTGCATAAGATACTCGGGGCCCAAGCACCCACTGCCCTCCTGAGAAGTTTTAAGAGAGTCACAGAGACAGAATGAAACACATTCCATCCTATATTCCACCTCTTCCCTTCGCTGGTTACCTGAATTCGTGTCTATTAATGCATCCACTTAAAATGAGAGTCCATCCCAAAGTCTCACACATGTCCCCTTTCACCCTCGCTGTAGTTCATCTAGACATGAGATATGATACTAATGTAGATGCCATATAATAAAGGCTTATCATACAAAACAAAAACACATGCCTATAGTTACATGGCATTTTTAAGGTTGTAGTAACTTCAGGCTCCTGCAGATGGCGCGTCACAAGGATGTTTGTGCTACATATACCTGCAAGGTGTGCCATGGGATTCATAGATTGAGAAGAGGTGGCACAGTACAGTGAACTTTGATGGGTTGCAAAGTAGATGTTAATGATTTACGTCTATCGAAACACACCAGTTTTGTCTTTCTGACAAAATTCTGACCAGAATTTCTTGTAGACTGGGATTTTTGCACGTGCTGGTAGATACTCAACTACGTCCTTCACATTGTAGCCTTAAGCACTGGTTTATGCCCATTTTCTGCACATTGAGTGATGTGCATTGTACCACCTCTTCTCTGTCTATAGCAGAACTAAAAATTACTACCACATTAAACATGCAAGACATTTTTGTCCAGTAAGCTTATATAACTAATCAGTAATTAGCATTTTAAAAAATTCACTATTTATTGATTTCAATCTCAATTCTTCATGGCAATTTATGACCATCTACAGCTTATAGGGTGATCGGCTAGCAGATGCCAGTTTGGGACCTATAGGGTTAATATGTCTATGTTTGGAGCATTGGACACTAAAATATGGACATTATATAAGGGTACTTATACTGCCTTTGTTGGAGTAACTAGAGAGTAGTGAGCATTGCTGTGAGGACTTGATTGCATTCAGTGATGAGTATAAGATGTTGTATGAACACCATTCCACCTTATGGCCAACGCATCCAGAGGCATAAGTCAATAAAGTACCTCAGATGGGAAGTAATCCACCAAAATGTGCTGAAAATTGTGATTATTACTGAACAGGTGAAAAAGTAACAGTGATATTTATTGTAATAGTCCACAGATTGCAACAGCACCAGGTTTGCTACACCTACAGAGAAAGAGTTTATCAAACAGAGCACTAAAAGCAGCAAATGCAGTGCTGAGAGTTAGAACTGTGGGCTAATTTAGGGGTCCGTTTTCATAATTTGATGTACTTTTATTCACCAGAAAATGAGAAAAGTTCATAAGAGACGGGAGAAAGAGTTGTGTCAGGATATGATCTGTGTATCATGTCTGCAGGTTACTCTGATCCTGAGATACGAAGCCTAGAAAACAGCATCTGCATGGATAGGGCTGCCCACTTCTCCGGGCATGTGTGCTCACCTAGTGGTGTGAGTTCGCTAGTGTGTGTGTGTGTGTGTGTGCGCTCCACTTTGAGAGCATGTTGGGACAGACTGTGTTATGATGTTACATACATTTAAGCTCATCCATCATGTGGTCACAACATTATTCTCAAAGCTCTGGTGCCAAACTAAGGAGGTGAACTTCAGACACCAGTAGTCTCTCTCTATCTCTCTTTTTCGTTCTCAATCTCTCTCCCTCTCTCCCACCCAAACAGACCGTTCTATCCTTTTTAAAGGCTGAACGCCTGGGTCTTATGACACACTTCGTCTTGCGGTTGGACACTTTCCTCATGGAGGTTCTGCCCTAGAATTTCTCTAATTTATCTCCTTACACTCGGCGACTAATGCCCAAACGCGCAGTATGTATACTAATTCCTTCACAGTGCACACCACATTTGGCGACATTACCATCTGAATGTGTTTCTTTAATATACATGCATTTAAAAATGCTCAGTAATCTTTCACTTGGGTTCATAAGGATGTAGTGGAAATGTGATTATGCTAATGACTCATAATTTGCATAAAAACTGGAGGATATATTAAAACAGATTAAAAATGCTGAATATTTATGGAATTGTTATTTATTGCATTTAGTAAACAAATATGTACGAATCCTCCAAAATACATTTGCTGGTTTTCCAGTTGGCGTTAAATATGAGCGTCAAACTTACTGAATTGAAAGTCTTGCTGTTGTAAGGCTCTCAAACATCAGGGGTTCGATACGTTTATTGAACGTGTCTTCACTTCACTTAAAGAGGTCCACTATACGTCCAGATGTTTATAGTCCCTCCCTCGTGCATTCATCTACTTTAACTTTGAACTCTTGTGCAAAAGTGCATGCTGTGTTTTATCTGTGTTGCTGTTGGACGCTCTATCAACGCTCCACCCCTACCGCACCATCTGCAGAACTGAGTGAGAACGTTCAAGCTGCATGGGATGAATCATCACAGGAGACCATTAGGAACCTCTACAACTCCATGCAGAGACGTCCGGCACGTTGCCTCAAACCCGATGCCCGAGAGACACCACTTCTGTATGTGTAGATCAATAAATATTGATCAGATCAGACTACAGTTATCATCAGTTATTGTTTCTCGTGACCTTTATGTTTATTATGATGAGAGTATATAACATTAATCATATAAACAGTAAATGTTTATTAACACACATTGAAATGTGGTCTGTAGAGGGGAGCTCGTGCCTGTTTTCATCACCATCAGTTTGGTCCACAGATCGAATTGGGATTCAGGTTCATGCTGAATTTGGACTGATCTGGACATTTTTATATCAATTTAAGAAATATGATGGACAAACTGTCCATTTTATAATATTTATTGTAATGAGTTGTGTATCACCCATCTTGTTGATTTTGTTTATGAATTAAAAAAATGGAAAATGGTTGATTTTTATTGGTCAAGATAAAATAAGACTTGTTACAGCAGAATATACAGTAAGTAGACAAAGATGCACCTTTTTAAAAAATACAAAATAAGATAAAACAAACAAACATCTATAGGTTATTTCTATTTTTTCCTTTTTTTCCTTTTTTCTGGACAGATAAAGACACAGGATCCCCCTGACCTGCGTGGTGTACAGTCGTGGCTATAAACCAGCCTGCCGAATGAGGACAGCATGTGTACATTATGCCTTTAAAGCTCTTTGCTGTGTAAGCAGAGTCAGGAGCAGAAGAGCTCGTACAGTACATGCTTAGAGATTAAAGCGCATGCTGTTAGAAAACACTTGCTCTCATGTACAAGTGTCCTCAGGCATGAAATACATATGCATGCATGTGCAGTTAGATGAATACATTACCCACACAAACACATACCGATGGACACACTTGGATTACATCTTGGCTGTGGTCATACGCAAGAATTCAAAGGAAAAATAAACACATGAGCATAAACAGAATGTATAAACTCCAATTAAGGAATGCTTGGATTTGAAGTCTGGTCAATTGACACTCATTTGAATTTGGACATTAGCAGTGCAACAACGGGGGCTTTAACTATTATGGAATAATGGACGTAGTTGGAAAATCAACCAGCTGAATATCTTTTAGCACCGTCTGTGTCCATCTGTTTTCTAATTGCTATTTAAGAGACTTAAAAGGACATTTGCA
Source organism: Acestrorhynchus altus (assembly GCA_034509495.1). Taxonomy (NCBI): domain Eukaryota; kingdom Metazoa; phylum Chordata; class Actinopteri; order Characiformes; family Acestrorhynchidae; genus Acestrorhynchus; species Acestrorhynchus altus. The sequence continues at coordinate 3,764,864 of CM067506.1, read as the reverse complement.
CTGTATTTGTTCTCACATGAGAAAAGTGCAAGGTTTCCAACTCAATTCCTAACTTCCAGTGTATGTTTACTGTGTGACTCCGACTGATCAGCAAGGGAGGGTGGGGCTAATGATGTTGCTGACCTTGATATTGGGCTGTAGAGGAAAATGAAAAGGGACTGTTTGCTCACACAGAGTTCAAAGAACACAAGAGTTAATACTGTACACGCGTAAATAATATAATCTATTCATTACAAATAACGAATGAAAATGCTTCCATTTTCTGCTCGAATACACTCAGGATAATCAAATGCCAGGGTTTCTGAGATTTTATTGTAGGCACCAGCATTTTTATTTATTCAAAACATAGTTCTATTCATACAAATATTTACATGATCTTAATTTTTACATCTCAGATGAAGACAAAATTGAGAAATGACTATATTTAGCAATATAGTTTATTATTAATATATTTATTTCTCTTTTTTTTGGCAAACAAAATCAAACCACAAAAACATCCCACAAAATTGGCCTACGGTTCTAAAGGATGCACAATGCTTTTTGCATCTCAAGCATCAAAATCAGTGAAGTATCAGGTTTTTAAAATACAATTATATGAGAAAATATAAATGACATAAACATCACCTACTCAGGCGCTTACAGAAAAGGGTTCATTTGACTTTAAAGACACACACACACACACACACACACAGTTAGTAACCCTCCAATTCTTAAACACTCATCCCCTCTGCTCTAAAACAATCTAGTCTGATGAATTTTGGTGAGCAGAGAGCAGCAAAGCCTCCAGTGCATTCAAATGAAAGCAGACATGAAATATTTAAACATTCCCTGCAGCCACTTTTAATGGAGGTTTGGAGAATTAATAGGATCGTATTTAAAGTAAATAGGCCTTCGGTGGCTACAGCGACCGTGTTCTCATTAACGTGCTCTTTACCCTCTGACTGACTTCGGGCTGGACTTGCCAATCAAATCCAGATAGACTACACTACCCTTTAACACAGCTATACACTGCCATTCAGCAGCATGGAATCGGATTTTCCGTAATATTATATTTGTTTTCAGTTAAATTTAAAAAGCACTGGAACATGCTGTTCATAATGAACTGCATTGTGGAGGCATGAAGAGACATTTTACAGGTGATATTAACTCGTATTAATGCCTCTGTATCTGCATTTGGATTTAAACCAGACCCTGGTGTGGTCTATCCTGAAATGGGAATGATTTTGTGTTTTATATAATGAGTTATTTGTAATAATTTGAATGATAAAGTAATTTATAATAATAAGTTGACTACCTGACAGTAGTCCAAACTAAATAAACAACAACAACCTGAATGTCCTTCATTATTTTCCGTTTTAGTTTTTTATGTATCAGTATTATTATTTTCAGGACTTTTATTCTGAAACTTTTACGCTTTGTGATCAAACAAAGAGAGCAAACAGCCCCTCCCTTCTCATTTTCTTCTATAACCCAACATTTGGGTCAGAGACATCATTAGCCCCACCCCCTCTCGCTGATCTGTGAGAGTCTATATACAGGTTGAGCACGTACACGTGAACAGCAGTAAACATGCACTGGAAGTTTCTTTGGCATTCAAACTGGGATTTAATTCACTTGGAAAGGACTTTTAGCAGTTTTCCGAGCTGGATTCCTCACAGTTAATTCATCACATGTACTTCTTGTAGTGTGTTATGGGATCGCGAGTTCTAAGCGTTAAAAGTGTTGCACCAAATTTCATCTCTGTTCCAATTCCTAGAACATTGCCTGACGCAAGAGGATCAACGTTCAGGATTGGGTCGCAAACATATGCCCTACTGACCGACATGACACTCCGACTGAGTTCGACGGTTCTTTCCGGCAGTTTAAACACTGGGCATTGTTGTAGCAGACCCACAACACGCTGTTAGAACAGCAGCTCTGATTCGGCCCACTGCTGAGATCCTGTCCGCAACAGCACATCAGAGAGCGGCAGCGGAGGAGCACATCACAGCAGGTTTGAATACTGTTCACTTCAACCGGCTTGTATTTCATATTAATAGTCCTCCTGACATGCAGAATCCAGCTAAAGCTCTCCATGGGCAGCCTCTGTTCTGTGCACTATAGCAGCACTTTGATGCAATGATTAAGGCTGCACTGGGGTATATGACACACCATAGACTTGCTCACTTTCTCTCTCTCTCTCTCTCTCTCTCTCTCTCTCTCTCCTATTAATATAGCTATAGATGGCGCACATACTGCCACAGTGAAAGCCCTCAGACGTTGGGATTAACGGGTACTTGTGAGTGGAGGATATAGAGGAGTCTGAGAGTGTGTGTGTGTGTGTGTGTGTGTGTGTGTGTGTGTGTGTGTGTGTGTGTGTGTGTGTGTGTTCAATGTTTGACTTTAATCACAGCTGGGATGAATAACACTTTTTTTCTCTCTCTCATACACACGGCAGCTATGTCGAAGGCCTTCCCTGCACACGTTAACACCAGAGGCACGCGTCAGAATAGACTGAATATGTCGTGATGTTGCACTTTCATGCTATATTTTTTCCTATTCAAGCAATTTTGCTGAATGAATAGATTTGCCCAGAAGAAGCCATGACACGGCTGATTCTGAGAGTAAGAGAGGCTTTGGCTGGAGAAGAGTCTGGAAGCCCCAGAACGAGATTAGGCCTTGAAGACAGCACCCCTGCTGGAAAGCAGTGGACTTTTTTTGGACTTTTTTTGCAAAAGGAAACAAACACCATTTAGGTTTCCGCTGCACTTGCTAATGACGCATAGTGTGCATATGCTCATGTGCCGACTCTGTTTTATGGACTGTGTGCAGCACTGTCCTCTTTTTCTTTTTCTTTTTTTTTCCCCTCCTCTTTTTTCCACTTCCTTTTTTCTTTTTTTGCGGTTTGCTTAGCAGTTTCAATTGAAAAGCCCAGCCAAAGAATGCCGAGAATGCCCTGCTCCTGCCAATTTCTGCTCTTTTAGCTTCGGAATCAGAATCGGAGCACACGTGACACATTGTATTTTCTCCCAGCCTGCTCTCCCGTGTCAAGTTAAAACCTTGACCCAGCCCGACCCCCGATTGAGAAATGCAAAAAAAGAAAAATGTTAACGCAACGTTCATACAACATTGACGTAACCGTGGCATAATAAATCTGACGTAACTAAGACATTTGGCCTGAAAGGACAGAGGCGCAGATGCGTATCACGACAGATTCTGCAAACAGATAAACAGTGTCATATCGCCTTTTGTGCAAATTTCAGGTCTTAACGTCATACATTGTAGCATCTGTCCAACATATTGTGAGAAAGTTAATGACATTGTTGTATGAATGTCATTATATCTAATGACAGGACATGACACCAATTATGACATGTTTTTGGCTTGGTTACGTCAGAGTCCAGGAAACTGTTACAGACAAACCAGACCTACATTCATTAATCTTTCTTAGTGAGAGTCGTCACTATCGAGTACATTAACCTTTAGAACTCCGGGACAGTTGTATGGGATGTTTTCCGGAATTTGTCTTCACTTGAGAATTTCAATATTTATAAAAAAAACTATTTTTTCATAAAAAAATGTAAAAAAAATTAAAAACTACAACTAAAAACTATTTACTCAGAACTCCTGTTGGAAAATGATCTTCTGGGGTGTTTTTGAGCTGAAACTAACATGTAACATATTGTTCTTTTGAATTTGTTTATTTTTCGTTGTTGTATTGCGATTTGGAGAGATGCTAAAATGCATTTTAGTCCGATAATGGTGAAGAGACACATGCGGGGTGTTCCAAAGTAAAAAGTGGTCAAAGTGAGGTTGAACACTGGTCAGTGTGCTCATGGCAAGGCAATGTTAACATTTCTCAATCCACAGTGTCATGTGTGTGCTGCAAATACGTCATAGAAGGCACGACTACCCACAGTGGACAGTGCAGCGGTTGTCCACAGGTGCTTAATGGTTTTGACCAGCAGCATCTGGAAAGAATTGTCTGTTCAAACAGACAAACAACTCTGGCAGATTTCTCATCTACGTTTAATGCAGGAGCTCAGTACACATGTACTGCACATGTGTGGGAGCAAGATAGTGCCTCTGTTAACACAATGACACCAGAAACATCACCTCACCTGGCATGGCATTCTGGATCCTAGAGGACTGACCATGTGGCATAGACCCATGAGCATACTAATTGTTCTAGGTGTGGTGCAGACTGGGACTGAGACTCTGGGACGGCAGGTGGTGACTCCATATGTGGCAGGCATGTGTCCAGAGCCTGCTATGTTTTACTGCCTGGTGACCGTTTGCATCCCTTCATGGAGGGGATATTCCAGCAGGATAATGCACCGTGCCATCAGGCCCATGTTGTCCAGAATTGTTCCTAGGGCATTTTCCCGCATGACAATATGGATCGACAACTTCGATAATGGAATGTCCTGTCATCTCGTGCCCACTATCAAGCCATCCTCTGAGGTAATGCACTTCATTATCAATGTACGTACTCGTGTCCTGTGATATTTGGCATGGCCTTCAAGGAATATTCTACAAATTAGTGTAAGATATTGCAGTTTCCATTTTATTATTATTATTATTATTATTATTATTATTATTATTATTATTATTGTTGTTGTTGTTGTTGTTAAAAATGGTCATCAAATGCCCAATATTAACATCTCATATAAAACTAATGGTTTTTGATAATTAATAAAGTGGCTATATGTGTGTTGTGGTCACGGTGACCCCTGGTTCTTTTCACCACCAGTGTAAAGAGATTAAAGTCGGTACGTTTCTCTACAATAACCCATTTCACACTGAACCCCAAACCAAAAAATATTGATGAACAAATCATTTTGGCAAATGTAGAAATTCGGTGGTGTTTCCCTTTAAGCCTGCTAGCAAAACAACACAGAACCCAAAGAGTTCTGTTCCCCAGTGCTCAAGGCTTGACATCAAAAGTATCCTCCATCATAGCAAATTGCTGTGAATCTAATCAGCCACAGATGCGCCTATCTCGTCTGTGTCCGTGCAATTTATGACTTCCCAACCGATTGTTCAACAGGTGCCCCCGGCCCGCGCATCTGCGAGCCTTTAAATAGCCGCGATTTTACATTAAACTTAGTCGCGTCTCTGTTCGTCCAAACTTTTCCAGAGTTACAATTTTGCTGATGTTGATTTATGAAGTGTCCGGGCCTGAGGTCAGTGGCCTACCGGAGATTTATGAAACAGCCACTGAGAGGGAGTGGAGCAACCCAATCTGTCAGCCTTTATTATTGTTGTGACTCCGCCGTTATAACCTCCATCAAATGCATCACTCTCAGTCAATTCAGGGGGTGTGTTTGAAGTTAGAAAGGCCATTCGGAGATCAGTGCAGGCAGCATACTTCAGTGGATGCACTCAACCTCCCTCAAATAGCTCAACTTCCCAACACTAATGCACTGCATATTCCGAGCAAGTGGATTTATCAGTGTAATTGTTGCTGTAGATCAGGGTCTCTTTAGGCCTCTGTCAGAATACAGTGTGATAATGATTACAATCAGGACATCGGCCAGGAGAACACAACTGTCATTTGTCTCTGATGGGACATTTTCATTTGGACATGTACATCATGGCATTCCTGGGCTTCCAGTGATGTCTTTAAACTGGTCGACCCAATAGAATATGGTATACAGATTTATTATATATATATATATATATATATATATATATATATTCTTTTCTTTTTTTTTTTTTTTTTTTTTTTTTTTAATTATACATAAAACACACTATTTAGTTAATAATACAAAGTTGAACCTTAGCTGCACACTTTTGTTAGCTTTCAGGAAGCTTCTGGCAGAATTCTGGTTGGATATTTGACAAACCTTCTTGGCTGTGTTCAATAAATTTGTTGGTTTTTCTGGCACAAACCCATCCTTTAAGCACTCTGGGAAGGGCTTTGCGAAGACCATTCCAAAAGCTTAATCTTAGCCTACTTTATCCGTTCCACAGCTAGCTTTGATGTCATTTCAGTGTGTTTGAGGTCATGGTCCTGTTGGGACACCAAATTCTGGTTAGAAGTCGTCTGTGGTGAACCTCCTTCTTCATTGTTCCATCCATTTTGTACAATGACCTAAACAGCCCTAATGCACGATGCTTCCACCACCATGCTTAATAGGTGAAAGTCCTATTGTAGGGTGGTTGTTGTTGTTTTGTTTTCGATAGGTGTGACGTAGCATTTCGACTGTTGTTTTTTTCCCCTTAGTGGCAGCAATATTTTAGCTGAGAATTAGTTAGAGAATTAATTTTAGTTATAAAATAAGAGCTGGAAAAGCGTATCCTTTATTTCTGCATGCTTGTTTTTCAGCACAGATTACAGAAAGAAAAGGCCAAGAGCGGTTCTAGCTGCTTTAAAATAGAACCAAATGTTACGGCAGTTATTTGTTGCTAAATGTCCTCCAGTTTGCCATACAAAGGGTGTTCATTCTATTCTATTTTTAATAAGTAGGCTTTTACATTTTTGACACTTTCTAATTTTTGATACTAAGCAAAAGTCAGAGGCTGCCCTTTTTATTCAACTTCCAGTCAGTCCAAGTTCAAGTTCATGTTTTTCATGTTCTCAGTAGACATTTTTATGGAGATTTAATTTACAATAATGTAATAACATGAGGATGGAGAAGGTTACAGAAAAAGAGAGACGTTTTCAAAACTGGAGCTTAAAATCCTTCAAAGATAAAGAGAAACAGGACCTGCTAGAAACTGTGTAAGACCTGGGCGCTCCACCAAACCTGCTCCGTCCAATAAATAGCTCGGTGTTATCTCTGAACGGTGGAGAAAATGAAGTTCCATGCCCACCTGAAATCCAAAAAACCTCCACAGATGTTTTTGTCTGTCCTTCCTTCCACTGTGAGAAGACAACTCAATGCCGTGGGTCTGAAAGGATGTGGAGCTGATCAAGAAGCTCTTAGCTAAAAAAAACGGCATCAGACATCAAAGTGCACTGTGTCCAAAAGTTTGTGGACAGTCCATCTAATGAATGCATTCGAATACTATCAGTTGCAGGCATTGCTGACACAGATGTGCAAATGCACACACACAGCTTGTCTAAACCCTGTAGAGAAGAAACAGATAAGGCCAGATGAGGTATATAACACCCCTCCCCCTCCCCCCCAGGTGTCTTTATAGAGAAGATATCAAACTGAGGACCTGCTGTTCTGAAAGCAGTGCACTGACCCAGACTCCAGGCCGCACCATCTTTGAATATGTTTGGAATGATTTGCATGATGAGAAGCAGCTTCTACGCCTGAAAGTTGGAGGTGTGGAAACCTCTGGAAGTGAGCTCACATGAGCTCAAAACACAGTTACAGTAACAGGTACTGGTTCCATAAATTTTGTTTTGCATGCTACCTCTTGGTTTGTGAGGGAGGTGCATGGCTCTGGGTTGAGGCTGGTGGGCGTCCTCCACCAGTTCCTCTGGCCCCAGCAGTGGGCAGGCATCGCTCCTGCCCCAGATTGCTGAATAAAGTCATATTGTCGAGTGTGTGGGACGAAGTGCTTGGCAGCCAACGGCGACAAGTAGATTAGCGGAGGCAAGGCCACCTCTGAATGGCGTACCCACACGTCTCAGCGTCACGGCGACAAGCATCGCTCAGCATTAGCATCACGTATCACTGATCTGATGCTCAGACGCTCGTGCAATGCGTTGCGGCGCCATATTCCGCACAGCTTTCCCCACATATGGCGGCCGTGGCGACGTTCGCATCGGCGAAGTAAATTTGGCATGTCTAAAAAGTAGGATAATGATGATAAATGTGACAGCCTGAAAACTAATTACAATTGTCTCACTGCATTTTCCAATAATGCCGCGAACGCCTCTATGAAAACTCATTTAAATCTTCCGCAAGTCCAAAAAGACAGTCTTGCTCTAAAGCCATTTGGCACATTCTCCTTCCCCAGTTTACATTTCCAGAGGATTAGCATGAAGAGCTCGAAATAATCATGCCAGATGTCTCCTTACACCCAGAAAAAGAAGAGCCTGCCCGGTGGGCATTTGGTTTTATTGTAATTTTTTTCTCTTTCTCTCTCTCTCTCTGTCTCTCTCTCTCTCTTTCACTCTCTCTCTCTTTTTATCACTCATAAGTGAAAACACTTTAGGCCCTGTGGAATGCTTGGCCCCATGTTGTGATGTCATGTAAGCAAATTAAATTCCTCTCATGTCTGTCGAGTTTTATGGCATCACTATATTTACTCGTGACTGCTGCTTTTTTCTTTTATGGTGGTTCTTGAAGGAGTGGCTAAACAGATTCTTGTCTTGAAGGACGGTTAAAAATAAAAGCAGGCCTCTTTACAGAGGCGATGTTGGCCGAGAACTTGGCGCAATGCTTTAATGAATGACTGAATAAAAGGGGCGTTGCTTCCCTTTCATCCTAACCTGTTAATGTATCCATAAAACAGCAAGAATTTACATTTGCATTCATATTTATGACATTTATGACTTTTGAATTATCTCACACAGGTTGCCCAAGGACTCTTACTGGTATAGTGCAAAGTGCTTGTCTGGTGGGCAACTGTCCTGTAGTCTCCCACGGGGAAGGTGGTATTGTTATCCACTGTGCTACACACGAACTGAGCAATTTGTTCGGCAAACCCGTTCACCCACACATTCATACAGCTTGAATCTTCCAGTCATGTGGCAGCAATGCAATACATAAAGTCATGCAGATGCTGATCTCCTAGGAGTTTCAGCTCAACAGTCTCTAGAGTTACTCAGAAGCTCCTTGTTGATGACATACTGTAGGTGAACAGAGAATGGTCAGGCTAACAGAAAGACTACAGTAACTCAAATAACTACTCTGTCTAGTTGTGGTGAGCAGAAAAGTATCTCAGAATCATCTGCCCGTCCAAGTTGAGGAGGATGGGCTACAACAGCAGACGGGCTAGAACACCAGGTTCCACTTCTATCAGCCAAGAACAGAAATCGGAGGCTGCAGTGGACACAGACTCACCAACACTAGATAGAAAGCTGGAAAAACGTAGCCTGGTCTGATGGATTTGGATTTCTGCTGAAGCTCACAGATGGCAGGTTCCGATTTTGGCTCTTACAGTATGAATCCATGAACCCAACCTGCTTTGTGTGATGCGCCCTGGCTGGTGGAGATGGTGTAATTGTGGGGAGAATGCTTTCTTGGCACTCTTGGGCTGGAATTTCTCGAATGCCATAAACTCTGAGTGTTCTTCAGTTTTCTTCCCTGAACCCAGATCAGAATCTTACAGAACACCTGAAGCAATCCAGCATCTTACAGAATCCATGCCAGAGCAGAATGTGGCCCAATCTAGAGTTAGTCTAGAGTTCCTAATAAGTTGTTTGGTGAGTGTAGATTCAATCTATATATAATAACAATAAACGGTGCCTTAGTTCATGGATTTGTTGGTTGTCCACAAGACAAAAGCAGGACTCATCACTGAAGATGACCCACTGTCATGTCCGTCACATACCGTCTGGCACATAAGTACAGCCTTTGGTGACTTTAACGTGGTGTTAGAACGTTGGAGCTGCGTTATTCAGTGTCTGCCAATGGTGCTGGCACTAACAGAATAATGTATGGAGGGCAACAATGCTTGCTGAATGTCTGCAATCTTGACTGTTGGGTCACTCTGAGCATCCTTCACATTGCTGGTCCGTGCCTTCTTCTAGCCACTGCCATCAACACTGTACTGTGGTAATATCCCCACAATCGGTATGGCGATAAGACCGTTGCACAGATTGGAGTGCTGTCGAACTCTTCTCTGAGGGATTTGTCACTTGCTAAGGATGCTACCAACACAACAGCATGAGCCAGAAGCAAAACCGCACACAATGGCATGACCTTACGGTCAGGCAGATACAGGGATAAGGCCTGCCCATGCTTAAGTCACATGCATGGCCGAGCAAAACTTGAATCGTTCACAGTCGAGGTCAAACCTTCCCACCAACTTTCATTCCTGTCAGTTGACTCCTTCTGGGTGCCATCGCTGTAAGAGTGGCGATATTACAAAATGTACACGGTTACATGAAGCACCGCTGTGAGGCAAGGAAACGAAGCTGATAGCATTCCATTCATTGTGTGATCCAATCTAATAGAGGTTCTGGTTTGGGGGTGAGGCACCAGTGTAGAAACAATAGTGCCGAAGCCGCAGCAGCAACATCATGTAAAAGGTTTTTTTTTTTTTTTTTTCTTAATGCGACAGATATCTATTCCCATAATACACCCGATTCCTCGCTTGACCTCTGCGTCATGACCGCAGCCTTTTTTCTCTCCCTCTCTCGGAAAATAAAGACATATGTCTCATCACCCTGTGCTGGATGTGAGTGCTATACAGTGTTTGTGGGATGGGCGCTTTTTGGCTTTAATGAGCGCGGCAGGAATGCTCTGTCTCCCACATGTCTCGGAGGAGAGGTGGTGGAGGGGGGGATCTTATTGCTGCCACATGTGCACGCTCACTCTCTCTCCCTCTCTCTCTCTCTCTCTCTCTCTCTCTTTCGTTCTGTCTCTCTCTCTCTTAGTGACTCCTGCAGGCTGGTGTGGTCAGCCAGTTCAAAGCGGCCCGGCTCATTTGTTATACAACTTTATGTAACAACGAGCTGATGCCTCCCAATGCCTGAGAATAGAAGACAAAAAAAAAACAACAATGAGCTACAAGACTGCCTTCTTCTCTTCTTCTTCTACAACATTAACCCCTTAAACCTCTTCTATTTGTCAATGTCCTGATCATTAACTCCCATTTTTAAGTGAATTGCCGCAGCGCCATTCAGAGTGGATTTGGAAGTGTGTGTGTGTGTGTGTGTGTGTGTGTGTGTGTGTGTGTGTGTGTGTGTGTGTGGAATTTGTGTGACTAGTGGTGGTGAATTGGGCAAGAGTCCTTATAACCCTTAAAGCACCTCCCAACACACCCAAGCCTGATGGTAACCCACACTAGTGAGTTAATTAACACACTAGGACACAGTGGGCACACATGCCTGGAGTGGTGGGCAACCCTATCCACGGTGCCCAGGGAACAGCTGGGGAGTGAAGTGTTAAGTACATCTTGCTCAAGGGCACATCAGTCATGTCCTGCCAGTTCAGGGAATTGAACCAGCAACCTTCCAGTCTCAAGGTCGGTTCCTTACAATACTATGTTGGCCTTCAGTCTGGGAGCATGCATTCCTATTTCTCTTACCGTCATGAATGTGTTTAAAATATAAATGCATTTTATGCCAAAACCCTGTCAAAGATAATTTGCATAAAAATCAGGACAATTGCTATATTGTCTGCAATTCCGATAAACTCGGTAATGTAGTTTCCAGAGGCTTAGGTTCAAACTTTTGTTTATTAACACATGAAAAAAAACTGGCATTCTGTCTTCAGTTTGGTGTCCTAAAGAATAAAATCAGATCTCTGAGCTGGTGGCCACTCATGTGCAAGTGCCGCCCGTTATTATTAGCCAAGAAATGGACATAATAAGACACTCTTCTCCAGGCAGGTGAAAAATAATGAGCCCATACCTTCTATTTTATACAAAAACAAACAATTTCTAATTTTTCCTATTCAATTAGAATTACACAGGTTGTTTATGTCACTGTGCCTTGATGAGGTACACTATATGTAAATGATGATAAATGTAAATGAGCTGTGTTCTGATTCACTACCCAATAGGCTTTATTCACTCCACCACCATGTTGAAAACCTGGGGGGTACAATCCCAAACTGGATGTTCCCCAACAGTGACAGAGCCAGCGGCATCAACATCAATCATTATGGCAGTGCCTGCGTGGACAACAAATCTTGCATGCCTTAATGAATTAACTCTAGGAGTCTGAGATCTGCACTTTGGGGGCAGTTACATGGCATTTTCTAGGGTTTGTATCTCTTAACCTATCTAGCCATAGTGCTCTCATCATTGTGTGATGAACTATCAGTGAGTAATTGAGCTCAGAACGCGGCTAAAATTCATCTACAACTGAATTAAATGCCAATTTTAATGCCAAAGGACCTTCCAGTGCATGTTTACTGCTCTGTCCATGTGTACATGCTCAACCTGCATACAGACTCTGACTGATCAGAGAGAGGGGGCGGGGCTAATGACCCAGATATTGGGTTACACCTAAATATAAAATTCATATATATATTTTATTTTATTTATTTATTTATTTATTTATTTATGTATTTATTTATTTTAATTACCAGGTGAAGTAAAGAATCTTTGAGGAAATGTCAAAAGTTTTATCCCTATAATATTTCTTTCTTTCAGCAGAGGTAAGTTACATGTTTCAGGTTGGGAAGGCAGCACTTTAGTGACATTGTGGGCATCTAGCAGTACAACACTCCTGAACCCCACAGCCTCTTTTTGATTTGAGACGTAGTTGAATAAGGTGAAAAGATGCTCTCATAATTCATAAGCAGTCCAGGCCAAAACCCTCCTTATAATGTAAATATGAGTGCATGGAACTAGAATCCTCTAGGCAGTACAGGTGGACATATGTAAATGTGTTGGTCTTCATGAAAACAGACACTGCAGTTTAGTGTACAGTGCCAGTCAACAGTTTGGACACTTGACTGAAGGTGTTCGAGGTGACACAGTACTACTTTTTTTTGACAAGGATCCTAAAATCTTAAGTATCAGCAAATTACAGTCTACAGTTTGACGGTATTGGAACACCTGCATGTTGTACTTTTCTCTAAAATCAGAAGAGTTTCTCCTGCTTTTGTTGGAATAGCTGTCTCTACTGTCCAGGAAAGACTTTCTACTAGACTTTGGAGCATTTCTGTGAAGATATGAAGTGATGTGTGGAGTTACATGCTGGCATTTAGGCTGGAAACCTCAATATGGTGTATGGTATATATCCAATACTATTAAAATATATTGCATGAATAAAAATGCTTTATGCTGTATGTATGCTTTATATTTATATTTATGCTTTATATTTATATTTATATGTGTATATATTTAAATACAAATGGATTTTCATTTATACAGGGGTTCTCGACGTGTTCCTTCTCACAGCCCACATGCTTTGGGCATTTGTATTATTGTTTGTGCATTTCTATTAATGTTCATATTTTTTCACATAGACTTTAATTATTTAAAGTGACATTATTGGCCCACTATGGACTAATGTCTCCCCTGAGGACCACTAGTGAGTGCTTCATGGCCCACTGTTGGTCCCCAGGCCACAGGTACAGACACCCTGGTTTATGCACTAACGTACAGCCATGTTATTTTGTGTTCATACTGTATTTTATGTCTTTCTTAAAGCAGTCCACACTTAAATCATCGTTATAATGAACATACAGTGGTGTTTGAAAGTTTGTAAAGCCTTCATAATTTTCTATATTTCTGCATACATGTGAAATAAAATTTTATCAAAAATCCCAAAAGATAAGGAGAAACAAATGAAACAAATGTGATAAAAAGAAATTACATTTGATCATTTATTTATTGAGGAAAATTATAAAATATTATCTTGTGAAAGTATTCAGCCATATTGGCTTTTGTACCCATTTTGTTACCTTGTAACCTGTTTTTTTTTTCTTTTCTTTTTTAATTGTATGTGATGCGTCTGCACAAAATACACAAATTAATGAAGTGAAATGAGAGCCAATTACCTTCAGACGTCACATGCTTAGTGAAATGAAATGTGCAATCTAAGTGTCACATGATCTGTCAGTGTATACGCACACATTAAAGATTGCTGTTCACCAGCAGAAACCATCTAACTTGAAGGAGGTGTCTTGAGGAATGGGCAAAAATCCCAGTGGCAAGATGTGGCAGCTCAGAGAGACCTATGCAAAGCTACTTGCAGAAGGGGGATCTACAAAGTCCTGACTTTAGGTGGGTGAATAGTTATGCACACTGACGTTTTCTGTTATTTGTTGTTTGCTTCACAATAATAATAAAAAAACGTTTATTTACTTATTTATTTATTAAAAATGAACCAGTTTGCATATCAGTGCACATCTGTTAAGCTAATGAGCTGTGAGATATGTATCTTCTGCATGTTCTCGTATCATCTGTAGTCCCTGGGCAGGTTATTGCATTTTAAAGGCCTCAAATTCTGGCTTTTAACATGAACATTTCAAAGACGATACAGTTTTCCATGATACGGGCTCTTTAAAGGGATTGCTTCAGCACTCCCCCACTGGTTGATACTCTCCAAGAGCATCAACAATAGTTGTTACTCATAATCTCAGACTAACCGCTAGACCAAAGACGGCACCGCTGGAGGCTGAACCTGTGTTCCTGGTGAATGATCCTGTCATCTAGCTCTGAAGCTAGCAGCCTTCGTCCTCCCTGTGAAGGATGGCGTGTAGAGGCCTTGATGGAGTGTGCGGGATCTGGGGACTCTGAACCCAAACTCGTCTAATCTCTGGCTGGATTAGCGAGGCAGATTGTTGCCATATGTGGCACGGCGCACTGCTCTCGCCATGACAGTGCTCGACTGACACAACTTGCACACACACTCATCATCTCTTAGAGCGACTTAAATGTTATTACTGCCTTTTAAAAACCATCCTAAAAGGGTTTCTTCCTGGGACAGGGAAGGTTAGGGAGCTGTCAAAGAAGCTGGGCTGTGTCTGTAAATGTAGCAGTGGGGCCACAGAGCTAGAAAAATGAACTACTGTGTCAGGCCTTGGTTAAAGTGTGTTTCCTTGACTCACTTTCATAATATATACAGTGTAATGCACTCACAGCACTTCACGTTTTGCACATTTTGTCACGTCCAAAATGGATTGAATTCGTTTTTTCCAAAATTCTACACACTGTACCCCATGATGACAATTTTTTGCAAATGTATTACAAATAAAAACACTAAAAATATAATGTACATAAGTATTCATAAGCATTCATTTGCCATGACACTCAAAACTGAGCTCAGGAACATCTTCTTGCCACCGATCATCGTTCAGATGTTTCTACAGGTTGATTAAATTCAAGTTGGTAAATTCAGTGGATTGGACACGGTTTGGAAAGGCACACAACTCTTCATATATGGTGTGATTAAAGGGTTCTTCAGATGAATAATGCACTGTAGGGGGTTCTATATAGCACCAAAGTACATAGTATCTATAGTTCACACTGGAACACGTGGTTTACTGGTATTTTATGGTGACTCACACCATAATATGTCCCACTTTTGATGTCTCAGGTAATCCCTGGACACAAAAAGATATCTTGTATCTAATATCTAATAACCTGTATAAGAATACTGCTTTCATGACTGATGATGATCCAGTGTAACCTTCTTGGATTTTGAGCTCTGGGTTGGTGAGGCTCTTGTAGGGCCTTCTAAGAATTGAGTATGTTGTCTCTCTCTAGGAACAAAGTCTTTTAGGACCATCAGTGACAGCTTTGAGTTGCTATTTTTATGAGTTTCAAATGAGTTTTTGGACACCTTAAAGCACTTGAAGGCAAACTCCTTGGTTGATGATGGAAGAGTTCTTTTGGACTTCTAACCAGAGTTTCCAAAGATTCAGAATTGCCCCAATCTTTGTAAACGAAGCAACCCCACTTCAGTCAACAAGACGTGTAGTTGCAGTTCGTCCACAAATGCTACCACATAGCAAAAGCAGTGCTGAACACCATTGTTCACGGCCTATTCTAACCAGTTCCAACCAGCGTGTCTTCTTCTCTGTGGCCTGAAGCCCTCTGGGAGTCCTCAGTGCCTCTAAATTGGGTTGTCCTCGGGGGGCTGCATGTGCTGGCTAGTCAGCCCATGTGCAATAATCTCCTTTTTACCGTTTAGAGGCTAATTTGGTAACATTACACCTGCCTCTGTGAGCCACCGCTTTGGCATGGCAAGGCCTGCGTGGCTTTCTACCCCCCTTTTTCCCTTTTCCCTTCTCTCCCTGCTTTTTCATCTGCTGGTTAGAGTTTCGTAATGAGATTACCCCAAAGCCCAGATCTGCTTTGTGTCGCCCGGGATACGCCGAGATCCTGGATCAACGGAATCAAAAGCGAGGAGCTCCAATCGGCCTCGATTCTGAGGCCTCCTCTCCCCCCTCCAAACCCCACAACCCACCCCTCGTACACCCCCACCCCTCCGAACCCCCCTCCGCGTGTGACTTGGACAACATCCGCCGCTATCACACATGACATTGTGTGCGAGCTTTGCATAGGAAATATCTTTGTCCTCTTCCCTGCGGTGTTTGCCCATCGCCGTGCCTTTGCGCTTTGTCTTTATCTCGCCGTCCAGTTCGCATCTATTGTCGGCAGTAAACTTCCCCTCAGACATCGCTCTCCCCACTATGAGGCTGATGGGTCAAATGCAAGGCTGCACGATATGGACAAAACATCACATCGTGAAAACAATGCAACCTACTCTAATCATGTTATATAAAAAATATTATAAATAAAATATTATTTTAAATAGAATATTAACAAAAATCACAAGTTGTCAAAATGACACATTTGAGAAGCTGGACATTTGATCAAAATGGTCAGAATTATCATTATTGTTATACAGATGTTCAAACATATGGACTAAACATCATATTATGATAATGTTGCTATATTTTATACATTAAAACCACTGGCCCTTTTAAATAACAGGATCTGGTTTCAGTGGCACCGGTCGGTTTGTGGGATCTACATGTTAGGCAGTGAATAAAGAGTCCGTTAATGACATTGATGTGTTGAAAAATGGACAAGCATAAGAATCGGAACCACTTTGACATGGACCTATTGTAATGGCTAAACGACTGGGTCAGAACATCTTCAAAACAAAAGGGTTCCAAAGAAGGACAACCTAAGGCTCAGTGATGTGATCCAAGGAGACCCCACTTCGGAACCTACAAGACAACACTTGGGGGACTTGAACTGCCTTATTTTGAGCAAAAAGACCACACTGAGCTGGTCTGAATTTTGCAGCCTGCTGTAATACTGTTATTGGATTGTGGCCAATATTGTGACAAAAGACAAAGCTAAAGTGCTTACAGAGAATTAAACATACAGTGTTCATTTCAAACAATACATTTGCTGTTCATTTACGTTAAACCTCAAAATGTATCAGTAGGCTTGCCGTATTTTGATCAGAATTGATTTTTTTTTTCTTATTTGTCCAGCACTCTCAAATCACATCATTTAAAAAATATTATTTATTAGATGGATCAGTTATATATTGCATCTGTGAGATCAGTATTGTGAACAGTGCCGTAGCAGTTGACAATCAGTTGTCCTCAGATGTCCCCGTGCTATTGGTCTGCACGATGCAAGTGAAATTTCATATTGCGATACTACTGTTGCATAATTTGGGCATGATATGCCTCACAGTTTGAGTTCCTTGTGTCTTGATTCATCAAAACAGCACCACTTTAAAAATGATAAAGCTGATGGTATGTTTCAGGCTTCTGTGATATAATTAGTATCACAATATCGCCAATATCATAATAAAGGTCACTATGATGTATTGTGCAGCCTTAGTCTGCATTCCAAAAAAGGACCATGAAATCAATATTTCATTGAAAAATCATGGAGAGCTGATAGTCTGTTTCATTCTCTTGTGAAATCAGTATCACAGTGTTAACAAAAGTCATAATGGAATTTTCATCTCCGTGATTTTGGTATCACAATTTTGCCAATATCATAATAATGATTTGCACAGTGTTTCCCATAGTTGTTGTTAAACATTCCATAAAAGCATTTCAGGAGGCTCGAAACACAATGGCATATTGTAGCCTTCGGTGATATCAATATTGTGATATTGCTCAATATATCGAGCGGTCCTTATTAAACATTCAAAAGGAATAGAAATAGAAACACAATAAAGGCAACATCGATATTGTGAAAACGATTAAGATGATGTATACTGTGGACCCCTAGTCAACCATTTCCAAAAAGAAAAGGGAGCATTTCCCCTCATTTGCCAACCATAAAAGTCCTTCAGCTGCTGTGGAGGACAACGCTGCCCTTTCTGTCTCTGTTTAGTGCGGAATATTGGGTTTCGTACCGCAACTTTTTAAGAGCCAGACGGTGAACTGAGTTAAGCGAGGAGGGATGATGCTCAAGACAGATTTCCATTGCAGACAAAGCCACACGCCCAACAACAAACCGTCCTCAACCGCAGCCTTTGTTCTTGCTAATTTACACCAACCTTAATGTCCTTGGGAGGCTCCTCGCAGACAAAGGCGAGTGTGTGGGACACGTGAAAAAAAAAAAGTGCGTCAAATGATACAAAAGAAAGGGAAAAAAGGGAGAATACTTTCTCCGGACAGCAAAACAACCCCAGTGGCACTATTCCCACCACAACATGGGAAAAAAAAAACGACTCATGCTTCGTTCTGTGAGACACATTTAGGAATAACACGTCAATATTGTGGCCTCTCTCTGCGTGCAATATGATGTTGATTAAAAGTGTAAAAGGTTGGGGTTAAAGAAAGGGTGAGGATTAGCATTATGGGCCGTGGCTGGGGTTACCATAACAGCCCGGCTGGAGGGACTAGTAATAACAACAGTAGTAATAATAATCACCGACTAATTGATTGAACTCCGTGAGCTTCCTAGCCCGAGCTCAGATATTTGGACAAGGCCCGAGGTCCCCTTGAAGTCTGCAGACTTAAAGCTACTATAATGAGGGATACTTAGAGCACTTGTGTTTTTAAGGATGAGGTCCTGATGATAGTGGATATTGCTCTCGGGATACCTCGTGTTTTGGATAATAATGCATGGCATGTATTCAAGACATTTTTCTGTCCTAAACACTGATGACCACCAGTCTGCCTGGTCTGAATGGCGAAAGCTAAATCAGTTACCCAGGAAACTATAACCTAAATTGTATAACAATAACACCTCATGACTGACTTCATGGTGTTTTGGTCCCCATTAAAGTCCTGCTAATTAAAAGTGACCTTCATGACGACCTCTGACCTCTCAGTCAACATTTTTTCAGTGTATTATCCTTCCCTAAGGATGACGTCTGCATCTATTTGGCTTTTAAAGAATAAGTCTCACTTTATCCAAGAGTTTGATACTGTGCCTTTAAGACACATATATACGTTCCCTGAGCAAAGACATTGAGCATCTTGCAGGTTTAAGCTGATTGTAACTTCAGGCTCCTGCAGATGATGTTTCACACGGCTATAAATGCCTGCAAGGTTTGATGGGATTCATAGATTGAGAAAAGGTGGTACCGTGCCAAACATTACAGTGTGAAAGAAGTAGCTGTATTTGCAGGTTATACGGGTCTACCAGCAGGGGCACAAATCCCAGTATACAGGAAATTATCGGCAGAATTGTAGCCCATTCGATGCTGTGGAACAATGACACTCCTTCTAATAATTCTGGGATGAGTTGGGGATGTGGTTGGGTGGGGAAAACCCATCATCTTGACCTCACTAATCTCTTTCTGACAGCGGTTCTCCAACAAAAGCAGGATAAACTCTTCAAGTACCCTTGTTTTCACTCTAAATGAGCATTTACTCCAGTACTTTTGTCTTAATGTTGTATTTTACTATAAATAATTAAGTATTTGATTCAGCACATTATTCATTTACCAGTGAAATGTTTCCGGTGTCACTGGCTACAACACAGCTAAAAGCATACTCAATCCACTACAATAACAGTTGGAAAGGTGTTCTTTTCAGGAAATCCCGCACCTTTATCAGGGTTAGGAGGATTACTTTAAAATAATTTCCTGGTCAAAACTATAATTGTAATCCAAAGGATTATTATTTATTCTAATTTCTTTCCACATAGGATTTAAAGGACCTGCTGGAACATCTTTGTGACAAATACCACCTTCAGAGGTCTTGTGGAGTCCATACCTTGACGGCTGTTTTGGTGACACAAAATGGACCACAGTATTAGGCAGGTGGTTTTAATGATATGGCTGAACACACTTTCACGTTCTTTCAAGTGGCCTCCTTGCTATGATGAGCAGATTTTGCCAGAATAATGATTTGATATTTTCCCAAATCATAGTTAAAAGCACAGAATGAGGCTCTTTTGGCCTCACAGATGGTTTAAACACCTGAAAGATTTGGGCGCTAATGAGGAGGGCTGCCCAGAAGGGGAGTTGAAGTGAGGAGGCCCGAGAGACCAGGTGTGAACAGCAGAAAATATCATTTAAAATATTACGGATGTCCTGAACCCAATTATTCTGAATCTGGTGTCGGCTACACTGTATGGATAAGAGTACTGAGACACCTGTTTAGTTATTGTTTCTTCTGAAATCAAGGGAATTCAAAGTTGGTCCTGCTTTTGTTGGTGTAACTGTCTCTATTGTCCAGGGCAGAATTTTGTACTAGATTTTGGAGCATTGCTGTGACAGTTTGATTGCATTCAGGAAAAAAGAGCATTCGTGAGATCAGGATGTTAGATGATCATCACCCCACCCACTAACCCACCTGATCCCCAGGTCCACTCATCTGAAAAATACTTTATGACCCTCTAGCCCATGTCTGGCATTAGATGTGGGGGCAGTAGGTTCATGTTGATCTGCTCCAGAGCTTCCTATTCTATTGTGTGCATTTGCACATTGAGACAGTAATGGGTACAGGTTAATTTAGGGGATGGCCACAAATATTTGGACACACCCTATTTGTTGGGCTGTGAATTCCCTTCATTCTCAAGTGATTGTTGCACATTTAAAAATTATCTACAGTACAGTTGCTTCAGTTTTTTATGAGACCCTGGTTCATCTACATTGCATTGAGCAATATCATAGAACCAACCAAAAGCATCTCAGATGAAGACAGATTTGAGTAGCCCAGGATCTCCTGAAAATATCTATATATGGTGTGTGTGTGTGTGACTGACTCCTATAAATGCACATTTGATGGTGAATAAAAGTAATTCAAACTATGAAAACTCCCCACAAAATTGGCTGCAGGTCCTAAAGGTTAAGATACAGCAAGAGAGATTCTGAAGAAGGCTTCTGCTCAGTCTCTGCACATGCATTGCACGGTGGCACTAACGATCACAATACAGTGGACGCTGGTAAATTACAAGCACAGACAGCCTCTTCTTTCTGCGGAAGAACCAGCCTGTTTATACAGTATAATATGGCGGCCGTTGGCAGCACCCGGCGTCCCCCTCCACATGTTTGAGCGAGGTGTGGGCTCAGTTTTTCCCTCTCTCTCTCTCCCTCTCTCTCTCTCTCTCTCTGCACCCTGTTTGAAGAGCACTCCTGTCACGCTGTGGGGAAATCACGTTTGATGTCTGGCCCCCGTCTTTCACACTTCTGATAAAGCCATCGGGTTTTAGCGTGTCTTCTGTGCAAAGCCCCATGTCTTTTGCCTTTGTCCGTCCCTCTCTCTCTCTATCTCTCTCTCTCTCTCTCTCTCTCTCTCCCCCACCACCACCACCCCTCTCCCTCACTCCCCTACCAGCTCCTCTCTCTATTGTCTGGCCGCCTGTCACCGTGCCCACATTACACTGTGTGAAGAATGGGCCCAAAGCCTTAGCCCGAGGCATCATGGGAGTTGTAGTTAAGAGGGGGCTGGGGGGGTGTAGTGGAGGGCTGTGCAGATGCCTTTCCTCTCTCTCTGGGTTCAAGCAGCCTTGTCCTTTTGTTTTTCTTGTTTGTTTGTTTGTTTATTCGTCAGGCCAAAGTAGTCACTTCAGATGCGGGGAAAATTCCGCTCACGATAAGCTGGCTGCTCCGCTTACCTTGCCTGCTGACTTGCAACATTGTCCATCATTATTTCCCCTTTTCTGCAACCCACACCTCAAAAGCTTCGAATTGGACACTCCTCTTCTTTCTCTGGGGCCCTCTCCTTTGTTGGGGCCTTTAAGCCGGTCTTTCTCAGTGCGGGCCCCTCTTTGCGCACGCTCCCGTGCATGTCTTATCCACCACATATCGCAAACATTTTCGCAGGACATCAAATATTTAAACA